>JACEFZ010027789.1:95000-305000 GCA_014155875.1 Cepaea nemoralis | reverse complement strand
GCAACCTTGTATTCTCTCTTCAATGGTTGGAAAATCAAGAAGGTAGCGCATCGCCCTGCATGCTGTATCTCTTGTACATCCAAGAATATTACGCATAGCTTCATTCTGTACCCTTTCCACCCTTTCCATCTGCTTATGGCTGAGAGTCAGGAACGCCATCGCATACTCCAAAACATAAAGGACAAGACCCTCGTAAAGAAGACATAGATGGCGCTGCTCACAGTTTGCCGCCGCCATCATCCGCATCGCAGCCAAACCCCGCTTGGCCTTTGTTATCATCTGGTCTACGTGCTCACTATAAGCGAGGCTTCGACCAAATCGTATCCCCAGGTAAATCATTGCCTGCGTTCTTTCCACATTCTCTGAACACAGATTTACAGTTGGTGTTGGAGTGTTGACAATATTTTTATTTAAAGAGAACCATGCCACTGTTGCCTTTGTTAGGTTGACCAATGTCCCAGCTTCAACACATCAAGTACTTATGCGATTTAGTTTAGTTTGTAGTTCCACAGCAACCTGATCTCTATCCTTACCCTGACGATACACTAAAACATCTTCTGCATACGACAATCTCCTCCCCGGCTCTGTGATCTGCTCGCCGGTGATTCTCACATTGTAGTCGTTGAACAGCACGGGAGATAAAGGTGATCCCTCTGGTAGGCCAGGATATATTGCTGTTGGTTCCGAAGTCCACCTGCCACATCTAAAAAACTACTTTCCGTTGGAAGAGGTCTGCAGCGATCCAACTAAGAAGGAAAGGACTTATCTTGAGATAAAGAAGCTGAAGCATTAAAAAAAAAAGAATCCAGTAGTACTCTGTTTTACGCGTCCTCAAGATCAATCGCTGCAGCAAATGTTTCAATGTCTGAGTGGAAACCTTCACTGATATTATGGGCAAAAACTGCTGCATCGGTCCAGGTTTCTCTTTTTGGACTGTACCCTCCCAAGGTAGGTGGGAAAAAACCTTGCCTCTCTAGCTGGCTTGATATTTTTCTGGGATTTAACTTCTCCAGCAGCTGCCTATTGTATTCTGCATGGTTATTACCAGATATCTCTGAATTTTCGTGTGGTCTTTGCAAGGGAATCAGATAGATGTGTAGCCAATCGTCTTTTATGCTAGCACTCCCTATAATGTTGTTGTACATGTCTGCTATTTCCTCTAGCTCGTTTGTGTGTACACACATTGATGTCGTCGTACCTTATGCCATATGGCCCTGGAGCGTTGTTTTTGTTTAATGGTCGGAGCACAGCCTTGATCTCTTTCACTGTCACTGTGTCTTCATCCGAAATGTTCTGGGCCATACAACTATCTGAGGTAACCTCCTTGGCAAGATTTCAACCTCCCATGTCTTTCCGGTTGCTCTGCTCTAGATAGCGTTGGAAGAGGGCTTTGCCCTTCTCGTCAGTCATCTGCCAAATGAGGTCAGAAATCTTAGCAGCCAGGAATACTCGTATTCTTGACTACCACATTCATGCTTTTATGTAGTCGCCAGAACAATTTCAGTGACTTACCTGTGCTTACTCTTCGGCATAACTCTGCCCATTTTTCACCTTTAACCACCTTAACCAGTTTTTTTTTTTTTTTAAACGTAGCTTACTTTTGTGTGCATCTCTCTTTCTAAATGCACGCAGGGACTAGGATGGGCAACTCTTTTCTTCTTGGCGTTTTGCCATTTCCTAACATCACTACGCTTATCCACCCAGGCCTTTTCAACCTCACAATTCCACCAAGGTGGCTGCTCCTAGCTATTTTTCTTTGCTTGCTTGGTTGCATTCGCTGGCTGTGAACTCCAGCGTGAGGTCCTGTATGTCGGATGAAGACATCCTGTTGTCCAACATCAGTGTTATGTCAAAACGGACTGAGGTTTGCGTGAGTATCCGTTGTCCCAAGTCTGGCTTATTGGTGTGCAGACTGGTGGTTCCTCACCGTGCAGGCAGATACTCTCCGACATTTGAAGAATCAACGATCTACTACGTCAACCAGGACCCCGAAGGGACCTGTTGCCCAGGACGCACGACTGGGACGTGTTAGTAGGTCTTTGCCAGAATAGAACCTTGCCCTAGTACCTTGGACACACTCTTCGACATGCTATTTTTCCTGCCATGAAGCTTTCTGTGCTTGTCGCGCCTTATTTTACCCACCACCTCTTGTCCTGTACTGTCATACTGGAAAGTCTTCACCTATGACTTGTGCTGCCTGGTTCTGCCGTTCTCCATCAAAATGCTGCAAGGGTGGTGGTTGCTGCCGTGATACCATAGGACACCCCATCTACGCACTGTAGTCAGTGAAGGAGAAACCAGCAACAGGTCAATAACACTGTCCTCATCACCTGGACTACTTTCTGTCCTGATGACACAGCCGCTGTTGATACAAACCAGGTCAATGGTTTCAAGTGCAGTCTCGAGCTTCACCCCCTGTGTGTTGGAGGAAATGTTTCCCCATGATCTCCCCTTAGCGTTGAAATCGCAACAGAAATTAACATTCCTCTTGTGACCAAATATGTCACTTAAGCACTGCCACTTCTGAGAATCCACACTCGCGTTACAAGCATAAACATTAACTAACACGAATGGTGGACCGGATGGAAATCTAGCCTGTATGTGTATGTCGTCACAGTCCTATCTCGACATGTCCAGCTCTGAAACCACTATACTGTCGCGAATGAGAGTCACCATTCCCAGGTGTCGCCTGTTGTAGAAACATTGGAAGCTGGCAATCTGTAGTGAATCATCACCCAGTCTCGTTTCATGGAGCGCTACATTGTCTTTCCTGTACACCAGATTTTACAGAATAGGGCCTCGTTGGTTTTCGTTGACGCAATTCCAATAAAGAATAAAAGTATTTTTGAGGCCCAGACGGTCGTATTTGAGTCTAAAACGCCTTGCTACACCTCGTCTGCCTTGTCGCTTACGGCATCCCCGTCGCCACCGTGGGCTTGTTAGGTTGACTGTCCTCCGCACGGAGCACAAATGCTGTTCCGCCATGTTGAAATACGAAACACCACAGAAACACACATGCTGTGAAAATTCACTCAAGGATTGCTTCGCTCAGATGCTCGACTCCGTAGCATCGGCGAAGATGTTGAGAAGAAACTCCTGATGCACAGGACAATTTTGTTGTGTTCACAAATATTCAGTCTCGCGAAATGATAACGGTGCTGTAACAAGTGACATCATTGTAATGAATTTGACAACACACATTTGACTTTTATGTAGTTTTGACACAGTGTGAAGAGACATAGTATTTTGGCTTTCGTGTACATTAGTGATATGCAGTGATACATTAATGGCCACAGAGCATGACTCTAAATTCTCCTGTGTCAGCACATTTTAACTCTAGCAGATCAGTTTGTGTCAGCACATTTTCACTCTGGGAACCATTTTACTTTAGTGAGAAATAATATGATCCATATATACTGAATAGCTGAGTACACGACACACCCTGTTTTATATGCATACTGTTAGTGTGCAGAAAGAGGACATAGCTGTGGGCGGATACGTAATTAATGACCATAGATGCTCTTGTTACACTGTTCAATACATTTAGTAGCGATAAGAGAGACTTGATCCAACTAATACAATACCTCTGTGAATGACAGTCAAGTAGCTCAAACAGTACGTGGTTGATGTGTCTCCTCATACGTTCGAACATGTCGAGCCAGAAACAAAATACTGTTAGTGAGCAGAAAACAGAAAACATAAACACATAGGTAACATGCTTTGGTGAAAAACATACCTGTTCATATGTACACATTACACAGTTAGAATGCACCACACCATCTACCATCACTGATCCTACATCACAGAGAGCAAAAGGAGCCAGAGAATACAGACACTAAGATGGAATGACATAAAGAGAGTTAGTCGTTCACATGTGCTTTCAGTAGTCATCTACATATATTATTATTTTATACGCCTGTATTCAACACAGTACACTAGGGCAGCGTTAATTTGCGCCAGTTTGTCGACTACAGGCTAGTATTTTTCAACGTTGTATGCTGGTATGATCTGAGAGACAACGACATCGTATTGCGAGACAGTATACTACACGCTATTTACCACACCGTTTCTTTGGTGAGATGTTTCCGAAAGACCTGGTTGCAAACTTAGTGTGCTTTGCCGACATTTGAGCTCATTTATATATGAAGTCTAGTCACATAGACTGTGCCGAGTCAAAAATATACAATAACCAGTTCAATCCGGTTACATTTATACTGTAACGAATCTAGCTTTTCTGATTACAACACGTCTAGTCAGTGGTTTGTATCGCTATACCGTGGTCTTACCTGGAGTTTCTGTTAAAGAGTGTTTACAGTCCCGCCCCACAACATGTCTGGCTATGTATACCGTGGTTAGGTCACGATGAGTCACACATGGGGTTTCCCAAAACATGCTTGAACACGTCCAAGTGCATTCTCCACCGGCCTCGCCATACTCTGCACACACACACACACACACACACACACACATACACACACACACACACAGAGCTAATATTTACTTCTTTACTGTAACATTCGGAATTGTTTAGTCTTTTAAAAATGTTTACATATGTGATATTTTAGAGCAGAAGGCATGCCCGGGGCTTGCCTCGCTGACTTCGTTTGGTCGTCACAGTTTTGTAGAGCTTCTGGGAATGACCTAAAATACCTTGCTAATGTATGAGTGGCAACGAACGGTAACACGCAGAGGTCGATTCGGTCACTGCTATATTACACTGATTTTTAGAACCAGAAGACATGCCCAATTTTGAAAAGACATGACAAGGGAAATAATTCGCCTTATTTTTATTCTCTTATACTTTACCAATTATTTACAAAAGTAATTAGGTATGATATTTCAAATGAATATATATATTTTTTTTATTTTTACAGTAATAATTAATGTTAGATTATCTAGGAATAAGGCAGTTTTCTATGTTAATTAGCTTATTTCTTTAAGGTATATCTAGATCCTTGATAATATTTTAACCCATAATGGGATTTCACTGTATTTCGTGAGGTTTAACATGGATAATAGCCTATTTGCTTACACGTTTCGGTCTTTTGGCTAAGATCAAATTCTTGTATTGTTCTCTCAGTACTACATGTCGTCTGGTCAGAGACCGAGATGATCATCAAACTTCACACCTCGTCACAGTAGCTGTGGGGCTGGTGGCCCACTGTGGGCACAGGCTAATATTGTGATTTGGAGCCCATTCCCCCGCACTCCCACTCCACGTCGACCTACACACACACACACACACACACACACACACACACACACACATACACTCTCACAGTTATATAAAATAATTTCGTATGTAATTTACTGTTTAATAATTAAAGTTTGACATGTAAACTCGCAAAACGGGAAGTAGTCAAGTACTAAAAATGCGCGAGATCTGAAAAAAGTAAGTCAAATGAGCAGTTTGTGAGGTCAGGCCACAGGAGCTAGATTCTTTGTATAATAAAATATACCATGACCTCGTAGGGTAGACTCCTCAAATAATAATCAAATTGGGCCCCCTTACTACTTCTATTGCTCTTCAAAGACTAAAACAAATGAATAAATTGTGGAGTGGGACAGTTAGAACTATAAAAATTAGATTTTTAACAGCATGCATCTTTCCCATTGCTACATACAGCCTGTGAGACCTGGATATTTTCTAAACAAGCTGAACAGCGTATACATGCCTTTGAATATAAATGTTATAGACGGGTTCTAAGAATATCTTGGGTAAAGAAAAGAACAAATGTTCATCCATACTTCAAGAGCTGAATATTGAAGAAAGTTGTCTGTTAAAGACGATAAAACAAAGAAAATTGAAATATTTTGGTCACTTGAAACGTCACGAAAGTTTGGAGAGACAGTAATGGAGGGGTATATGCCTGGGAAGAGAGGAAGCGGAAGCCCACAGAGAAGATGGGTGCAGGATGTGGCGGATGATCTCCAGATGGGTGTATCAGACGCTGGACATCTTGCTTATGATCGAGAGGTTATCCTTAAGGTTATTATGGGAGCGAGGTTCTGCAAAGGAGAAGCTACTGAATGAAAGAATGAATGAATAAATACACGGAGAAATATGTGACCAGGCTTTCCCTCACTTAGTGAGACGACGAACGCAGGCGCCGAATCCTCATCCGACCGTGCTCTAGACCTCATCAGCTTTACTCCCAATCAACTACGCTAGCAGGCCAGCAGTAATAATACATATATTCAGTTGGAAAAGAGGCAGACCAAGAGAACCCATGCTGGATGGATTGAGATCGTAGCATGGAAGAATATCATCACATGAGTTAACCCAGATAATCGAGGACCGCGATCTGTGGAAATATATGAAAGCCAACACCAGCTGCCAAGGCCCCTCATAAGATGATGATGGTGGTGATGATACATCTATATACACGAGGGGCTTCAAATGGAAACCTTAAATGTGTGCGCGCGCGTGCGTGTGTGTGTGTGTGTGTGAGTGAGAGAGAGAGAGAGAGAGAGAAAGAGAGAGAGAGAGAGAGAGAGAGAGAGAGAGAGAGAGAGAGAGAGAGAGAGAGAGAGAGAGAGAGAGAGAGAGAGAGAGTATATATTCTGAAAAAGTAAAGACCACATTTTCCACAGAAGACACACAAAGATCATTTTCCGATGTATTCACCACTGCGTTCCATGCTGATAAAGTGCTTGGATTCCTGTAGACAAAAATTCTCTTGGTCGCGTGTGTAACCACTCATGCACCACCTGCTATACCTCTTCATAGGACCTACAAATGTGTGTCACAGAAGTCACGTCATGTTTAAACTTCCTCTTCACTCATACACTAGCTGGACTAACATGTATGAATTTCTATAGGTTTCACTCTTACACTGATTAACAGAAAGTGATTATTAGTGCATGTCAACAGAAACTATCCTTATGATGTCACCGGGTTCGAAGCCCAGAACTGCATTCACCACACAAACGTGCGTTGACGTCCTCTATCATATGAGACATGATTAAATCTATTTCTGATAGAGGCACATTAGGATCATGACTGGGGCTACAGAGTTTGTGTACTAAACTGATTCCCTCTCGCGTAAATAAACACACACGTATTGATTAGACCCCGATCTACAAAACCTAACTCAATTAAAACCTCTGCTGGATTGAAATAGTACAATAAAAGTCAGAACACTGAGAGCTAGCATATTTCATGTGGCAACAGACGGGTGGTAAGCTCTGATGTTTAACAATTCGGCTAATGTGCCTTTCAATATAATATTTCAATAATAAGCGATGCGGGTCATTCTGGGATGCACCAGAGACACTCCAGTAGTGTGTATGCGTTACATCCTTGGTCTTCCTACTGTTGCTAGTAGGCACAAGGTGATGCAAGCGAAGGCATACCTCAGAGTAGCTGCAGACACAGATCACCTGTTGCATGAGGCGCTGGACGTAGTTAAGGGTCAGAGACTGATAAGAGGGAAATCATGGATGGCTCAGGCGGAGGATACGATCAGACAGGTGTGCCCCTTGGAGAACATCAGGCGAGGAGAGGAGTGGGTCAGAGTGCCAGCCGTGCAGTCAGACTTGTGCAGAGTTGTAATAACATTGAACCGGGAGTGCAGGGAGTGGCCAGCGGGGGCCACGGAAGTGGAAATTCAGCAACTAATTCATGAAAATTCTCGCTCGGGTGATGTGATTATCTACACGGATGGGTCAGTGTTGAGAGGTAGGAGAAGTGCCTGGGGGTTCTTGGCAAAAACTAATGGTCGGCGTTTGGTGCAGGAGAGCCTGGCGTATGATAACACTACATCTAGCTTAAGAATGGAGGTGGAGGCGGTCAGTGCAGCTTTCCGCTGGATAGAAAACACGATACATACACACATTGTGATTGTAACTGACTCAGAAAGTATGCTGAGAAGGGTGAGAACAGGTAGGCTTCGTGCAGAGTGGCTTGCTTCGCTTCGGAGGTCACGGGTAGTAAGCATCACCTGGATCTTTTCTCCTGGGCATGCCGGTGTGCTGGGGAATGAACAGGCGGACAGATTGGCTGGCTCGGCAAAATTTGGTGGAGTATTGATGCATGACAAGGCAGACGTGGTTGCGGCCTTGTGGGAGCACGTGTACACCTCGGAGGAGCAGATGGAGCACCATGGTCTGGTAAGAATGAGACAACGAGGTGTGATGAGGGGTTCTGATGAGGGAACTATTAGTGTTGGAACTCTTCGCTGGCTACTGAGGATGGAGACGGAGCGCTTATGGGAATGTCCCGAATGCTGTGATGTCGGTTCCTAGATCAATCAATCAATCAATCAATCAATATAAATGTTACAACAGTGCATTAAAATTTAATACTACGGAGAGTAGAACAAACAGATCTGTGCAAAACAATCTCAATATTGATATAGATCACTTGTTTTATGTCACCTGGCGCGTTTTAACAGATGATAGTTTGAATAACGAAGACACAGACAATAGATTGCACGATTTATTGCCTGGAATATTTAGCTGCATCTCGTCAGGTACATACTGCAGAATTCACACAACATAAAGTAAAATAAGTAAATAAATCCTTCAAGCTGAAATATACACATGTTCGCACAATAATGTCAATTGTCTACCACGGTAATTGTAAACTGATTAACATGTCTTTCTGTCTGCACAAAACTGGCCTATGTAGATTAATCACTATGGCTTCTGCAATCTTTAACAAGCAATCTATCGTGTAATCTATTGTTTGGTCTTCGTTATTCAAATTCACTAAGGGAAAACATTGTTTTGAATTTCTGAGACGATAGTTTGTCACATTGTGCTTCAACAAAGGCATAATAACTACAACCCACGGCAGTGGCGATTGTGAATGATCCGACCAATTCGCGCAGCAAATGTTTGCTGATTTCGAACCTTCGACTCCGTATAACAGGTAATTATGACACTGCGCGTCTCACTACCCCCTAAGCAACAGCCCTAACTCTTCTGTGTGTGGACATAGGGATAAACGTCAAGTAATTTGTCTGTTTGCACACATGTGATTATCATGAGCAAAATATGACGCTTATGTGAACTGTTAACTTGGGAATTAGTGTAAATAGAGCACACTGAAATGAATACAAGTAAATAAACATCCTATTTACACAGCTGCGTGTACCGATCGATGGGGATTTCGCTTTGTGTCGGAAACACATTGATTGGTGTTTTCCCATACAAAACATCATCATCATGTTACGTGCCGATAAACGTCGGCGGTCATGTTTCGCCATCTTACACGATCACCAGAGTTTCGGATCATCTCTGTGTTCTTATCCCGACCATGCCACTTGGCCAAGCCATCCACATATTTACTTCTCTGAGTTCCCCTTGTTCTCTTCCCCTCGATCTTGCCAGTTGTCACCAAGTTCTCCAATTTATTTCTTCTCATAATGTGCCCAACAATTCTTGACTGTCCAAGTCAATTTCTCTAATCAGTTTACAGTTTCCATTTGTGTCTTGTAGGAATTGCTCATTGGTTTTTCTGTCTGTCCATCGTATTCTTTGCACTTTCCTCATTCACCACATCTCCACTGCCATTAGATGTTTTAACCTTGTCCACTGATTGTCTTCGTCTCACATCTATACAGATGTACATGTTCTATGTTGCACTTCAACTCTTTTTCTCGTTGCTTTTGACATCTTTTTATTGGTCAGCATGTTTTCCATTTTGCAAAAGGCTACCTTAGCGATTCTTGTTCTATTATCTTCAAGGCACCTCCCATCGGATGTTATAACTGTTCCGAGATAGTTGTGCCTGTTCATATGTTTAAGAATGTTCTCATTTACCCGTATTTTACATTGTGATATTTCTTTCTTCCAAGTAACGACCATAATCTGTGTCTTCTTACAATTATATTAAATGAATCATCATCATCATGTGCCCTGCCAACTGGCGTAGGCGTTCATGTCTCTCCACAGATCTCGGACTCTGGTATTCTAGATCAAATCTACTGATCATATTCCTCTATGCCATCGTCTCAATTCTTCCAGCATTTACTCTTGGTCTGCCCCTGCCTCTCTTCCCTTTGAACATTTCCGTCGTTCTCCAATGCCTTCCTTCTGATCACATGACCGAAGAAAGTTGTTTGTCTTATTCTTATTGTTAGATTTAATGTTCTAGTTTCATTAGCCTCTTGCATGCAATCTTTGTTAGTTACTCTGGCTGTCCAAGGAATTCGCAACATTCCCGCCACGAACCACATCTCATGAACTGAATACAAGAAAATAAACATCCGATTTACACAATTGCTTGCACGGATCCATCGGGATTCCCCATTGTGTTAGAACCACATTGTTGGTGGTGTTTTTCATACAAAACACAAGATTCATAATCATAATAGGCGCACACTTTGAAAATATTATATATGTGATTGTGCCATTGTGAGAGGGATTTGATTGATTGATTAATTGATTGAATTATTGAATCATTGGATTTGTAAACCATCGTCAAGGAACATGATTTTATCAGCGTGTGTCGATTCCTAAATCAATCAATCAATCAATCAATCAATCAGCGTGTGTTTTCAAAAGTTCTAACCACATAAATTACACACACACACACATATATATATATATATATATATATATATATATATATATATATATATATATATATATATATATATATATATATATATATATATATATATATATATATATTGTCACATGCCTGTGGTCATTGACATTAAGGTGAGTGGCCGTACAAGATAAACAGTTCACGAGATAAAATAGGGCGGATAGTAAGTCCCCCAGAGGGCGTAAATGAGAAGACAGTAATTGAAAGGGGGAGCTGAGAAGAAGTCAGCGGGTGAGGCAGACAGTTGGAGCAGTGAGGTTGTGTGTTATGTGGGAGGCAATGTGGGGGATAGAAGTGTTGAAAAGAGAGGGACAAAGATTGACGGGGGGCAGTTGATGTTTGGACTCCGAGCTGAGAGGGAGTTGAGTCTAGACCGGACCAGGAGAAGGTCGTGGTCTGAGAAAGTGAAGAATTGTGACGGAGTTCGGAAGATAACTCCGCACTGTGGGTTCCAGGGATAGTGAGTGGAATTCGAGACCCAGAGTGGGTTACTTTGAGTCGGGCCTAGAGAGAGGCTAGTATACCTGTCGTGTGGGACGAGATTTTAGTAGCCTTGAGAGGTAGTGTTATTCGAAGTGTTCCATTGGGATGGAGATATATTCTTAGAGAATTATTGTTCCTGGATTTATATGCTACATGTGTCTGTGTTAATTCAGAATTAAAGGAATATTATGTGCGCAAATTAACGCTTGTTCACTGACTGGTGTTGGGTGGTGATGCATCTTGGTTAATCTGTTGTTCAACATCACATTTTACAAGGACATACCCTAGACACAACCATAGCCACTCTATCTGTCACTTAGTCAATATTTACTTTGTGACAGACGATGAAGTGAGGGCTGTCCGATCTTGGACTTCGGTATTTTACATCAGTACGAATCAGTTCATTAAGCGCAACAACATGGTTTTCCAAGTTCAATCCAGTAATGGCCAGTAGGCGAAGACAGGATTACAAACCACAGCTAATTCAAAACAAAGCCACCACAGGTAAAATCAGTGCCCACCCTGAGAGGGAGAGGGGACAGCGGGGTTTACTCCCAGTACACAGACAAGGTTTTGCGCTGCTGAGAGAATTGTCTGGCGGACAGCAGGCGGAAAAAGTCGGCGCTGTTTAGAACAGGTTGGTCACGTAAAATAGACAGGCGCCAAAGGTGAAGGTCAGGTGAACTTGTGGACAGCGAGTGTGTGTGTGTACGGCGTCTTCAGAGTTCGGTGCAGATAATAAGACGGAAAGGGGCGCCAGGGGAGTTACGAGGGTAATTCATGGTTAAAAACTCGCCAGGAGGAGGGGAGTTATAGGAGTAAAGTGTGGGGAACACACAAAGGTGACAATCGTTGCTCCACAGAAAAGTAAAAGTTTCTGCACGGATTATTGTGATAAAGAGAAACAGAGATGACCGGCGGGTTCAAGGCCGTGGACAATGGAATTTTACTGAAAAATTGTCCAGAGTAGAACGAGATAAACACGTTGTT
The DNA here is from genome assembly GCA_014155875.1 of Cepaea nemoralis. Classification (NCBI taxonomy): domain Eukaryota; kingdom Metazoa; phylum Mollusca; class Gastropoda; order Stylommatophora; family Helicidae; genus Cepaea; species Cepaea nemoralis. The sequence continues at coordinate 292,969 of JACEFZ010027789.1, read as the reverse complement.
TTTCTACTGAAACTAGGATTTGCGTTTAACGTCTTTGTATGTGTGTCATCATCGAGAAACAAACCACAACAGTCATTCAGGTGCCGTCTTCGCGAGTATGAGCGCATTTCTTCACCAAAAAAGACTTGCGAAGCGGATTTAAAGCGCGTGATCATTTCCTGCCATTCGTTGGTTTAACCGGGTCAGCAACAGTGAAACCATACCATCACTTCAAAGCGACAGTGACTACGCAGATAAACATTCATTGATTTTAAAGGTATTTTCGGCTCCCCAAAACGCAACGAAAACCCAATATTTCTGGCAAAACAAGAGCGTTCACATACATTATACAATCACAGGACAACTCTACAGGGAGGATTACAAAAAACGTTACGGACTGTGTAGAGACAAGGCGTTGGGATAATTATCATCATCTTCAACTTTTACGACAGTCGAAAATCGTGTCATCACGTCAACAAAAAGTGACAATGCATCAGAACATTAATTCATTGTGGGAATCTAACGTCGTAATCTTTTCAAAACAGTAACGGACAGACATTTCCATGCGATTTTCGGACAATATTAAAAACAAACTAAGGACTTTTGTAAGATTCTACCATCACATTGGTGGCGGCAACCCTTGTTTGCTTCTGTTGTTCTCATCGTCCTAAGTATTGTTGTTGTGCGTTACGTAATTATTTGTATGTGGTCCAGTGTTCGTAATAAGTAGGATATTTTTGCATTGTTTCTCGAAATGCGGGAGACAGCGCAAAGGTGAAATTGTCTAGGTACATATTGTATGTTGTTGAGAGGCAGCTGACGAGTCAGTTTGTTTTGTGCTGTGGCATTGGGTCGTCTCGACATTATACACGGTGTCCAAGTGTCTATCGTCAGATATATGTACATTATTCATTTTATATTTGTTCTTTTTACTGTTCTCTCTTTACGGTTACATATGATATTTGATTTCTTTGGATATATGGTATTGTTGTAATTCTTATGTAAAACAGCTTCTATCTAGATGGTATCTGTCAGTTTATATTATGCGCACGGTATGGTCTTTCATGGGCATGTTTATGTCAGTGGTTTTTATTTCTATGTAATCATCCGTCTGCGTTTCACCAGTCCATGCGTCTAGCGTCTAATAGTTGGCACTTTGTGTGGATCATTCATTTGTGTATGTATATGTATGTTTACAACTATTTCCAGGAATTGTTGTACAGTTATTTGATATATATATATATATATATATATATATATATATATATATATATATATATATATATATATATATATATATATATATATATATACAAGGGAGTATAGGTGATACTTCCCTCCTCACTACCTAGTGCTTATAGAGTGACTGGATGAGTACAGAGTGATATTTTAGCACTACGAAGTTACGTGCACAAGGAGTGGTAGTCTACGTATTGAAGGCACACAAAGGACTAGTAGCAGAGTCTTTACATTTATAGCTGGCTGACAGACAGCAACGTGTCCACAAGTACAAGATGCCTACTTTAATGGAATATATTGAAGCAGGTGAACGAATAGGCCTGAAAGGTAAAGAGTTACAGGAGGTTGCAGAAGCAAAATTGAAAGAAGTTCAGCACTGGGAAAGAGAGGAGAGGCATAATGAACGCGAGGCAAAGCGTCTACAGGAAGAGAAAGAGACACAAGTAAAACTAGCTGAAATGGAAAACAAGCGTCTACAGGAAGAGAAAGAGACACAAGTGAAACTACAAATGGAACAACTAGAACTTGAAAAGTTAAAACAAACAAATGCGGTGGAAATAGAGAAAGAGAAGATTAAAATGGAAGCTGAAATTGCACTAAAAAAACTAGAACTATCTTCGAAAGGTCAAAGTGAGGAAAGCAGAAGACCGTCGCAGTCGTCACAGAGATTAAAACTGCCATATTTTACAGACCGGGACCAACTTGAAAATTATTTGGCCAGGTTCGAGGCATCAGCCAAAGCGTTAGGTATTCCAGAGAAAGAGTATGGGATGCGACTTGGCGAATTTCTTACGGGCAAGGCACTAGACACCATGTTCAATTTACCTGTAGAAGAAAGAAACAACTACACTATCTTACGTCAACGTTTGCTGACAAAGTTCCAACTAACTGAACATGGATATAGAACAAAGTTTAGACAGTTAGTGCCAGAGACAAATCAAGATTTCACAGATTTTGTTAACACTGTAAAGAATACATTTAACAAATGGATGGAGCTTGCAGAAGTAGGGAAAGATTTTAATAAATTAGTAGATCTAATGTTAAGAGACAAGGTAGTATCTGCATGCAATTCTAATTTAGTGGCGTTCTTTGAGGAACGGAAGCCAAAGGACATAGACACAATGTCTCAGTTAGGGCAAAACTATATGACTGCACATCCTAACAGTTCTATTGGGAAACTAATGAGTGAGGAAATAGTCTGTGCAGCGTACACTAAACAGGACCAGAATCCAGTCATTAGACCAAGGGCGAAAAGTGTGGATTCAGCACAGAAAGGTGAGCAACAAGAACTTCAAGATAATGGTTTCCGAGGAAACAATGTTGGTGGAGTAGGACGGTACCCATATAGAAGAGGGAACTTCCAGAGACGTCCAAATTATGCCGGATGTTGGAATTGTGGGAGCTGGAGACACAAAATGGCAGATTGTGATGCACAACCATCAGATGGACCAACGAACAACAGTAAAAGGGAGATCACTTGTTTCAAATGTGGAAGGAACGGGCATGTCAGTCATCAATGTAGGATGAGAGAAACAGAGCACTCAAATGCAGCACAAGTAATTGAGACGCTGAACAATGAAGATTGTAGTGGGTGCAAACCTCTTTTTGAAAAAGATGGTCAGCCAGTCATAATATGTGGTCATACAGTGAAAGCAGGATCAGCAGTCCATGAAGGAGGAAGTCTGAAGATGCATCATGGGTTTGTTAATGATAGGCCAGCGTTAACAATTAGGGATTCCGGATGTACGTCCATCGGGGTGAGAAAGAGTTTAGTGCAACCGTCGGATTATACAGGGGAAAAGATTAGATCCATAACATTTAATGGGACAGTAGAATTCTACCCAATAGCCGTGATAACAGTAAAAACACCATACATAACAGGAAGAGTGACAGCATGTGTTTTAGACTCACCAGTGGCAGATCTCATCATAGGAAATGTTATAGGAGTTAAAGAGTGTACAGAAGAGGAAGTAGTTTATTGGGACCAAAAACATAGTGGAAATAGTAACTGAGGTAGTTACCAAAAGAAACCTAAATTAGAGAGTATAGCTGAAGAAAAGAGGCACTTGAAGTAAACACGTGAGGACAAGGATAGGACAGCTGAGCAGGTGAGAATGGATCTCAAATGTAGCTGTAGGGAATCCCAGAGACAAGATACTACTCTTGACAAATGTTTCCAGGGGTGTAGTAAAGTGAGACATAGAAAGTCAAAGAAAGGTAGATGGTGCTTCGATAGGAAGAACAATGTTCTCACTCGCAGGTTTTCAGATAGTAGAACTGCACTGTGGGCAAGTAGCAGTACCTTTAGCACACAGAGACCGATATACTAGAACAGCTCAGGATAGTGCATGTGCAGGGCACATAGGCATAAGGCGTATGCAGCAGAAAGAAAGGTGCCAGATATATGGGCCAAGATTGAATAAAGAGTTCAGACTAAACAGAGACTCAAGTGTAACAGTACAATATGCAGATAGGAAAGTTGAGTCAGGTCAAAAGAGTGTTCGCGACATTACTGACCCAGGGCTAGGGATAGCAAACAGATGTTGTAATTGTAGAGGTACCATGAGTCATGGGTACATGAAAGGTAGACACAGCATCGACAGGAATCAGAGGTGGGTTGATGCAAGAAAAGAACCACCTGATATATGGTCGGTACACAAATAGCTTGGGTCTTCTTAAAGATATTAATAGACCTGTGGGTACATAAGTATAATGCCTTTCTATGATGTATTATTATTATGTGATGTATTAGTTCATGCATTGGTACACAAGATAGAAAGATGGTTGTATTTAGGTGTGGGGAATATGGGAGTGTACTATGAGTATTTGATGTATTATGTAGTGTGGTAGCTAGAGTAAGGTGCAGCCATACTTAGGGCTACCCAGGCAATGTGTCTGGGTCACATATTTAATAAGTTTTAGTCTCCCAACATTTGAAAACGATGTTTTCTTTTGAGGGTGGGGTAGTGTCACATGCCTGTGGTCATTGACATTAAGGTGAGTGGCCGTACAAGATAAACAGTTCACGAGATAAAATAGGGCGGATAGTAAGTCCCCCAGAGGGCGTAAATGAGAAGACAGTAATTGAAAGGGGGAGCTGAGAAGAAGTCAGCGGGTGAGGCAGACAGTTGGAGCAGTGAGGTTGTGTGTTATGTGGGAGGCAATGTGGGGGATAGAAGTGTTGAAAAGAGAGGGACACAGATTGACGGGGGGCAGTTGATGTTTGGACTCCGAGCTGAGAGGGAGTTGAGTCTAGACCGGACCAGGAGAAGGTCGTGGTCTGAGAAAGTGAAGAATTGTGACGGAGTTCGGAAGATAACTCCGCACTGTGGGTTCCAGGGATAGTGAGTGGAATTCGAGACCCAGAGTGGGTTACTTTGAGTCGGGCCTAGAGAGAGGCTAGTATACCTGTCGTGTGGGACGAGATTTTAGTAGCCTTGAGAGGTAGTGTTATTCGAAGTGTTCCATTGGGATGGAGATATATTCTTAGAGAATTATTGTTCCTGGATTTATATGCTACATGTGTCTGTGTTAATTCAGAATTAAAGGAATATTATGTGCGCAAATTAACGCTTGTTCACTGACTGGTGTTGGGTGGTGATGCATCTTGGTTAATCTGTTGTTCAACATCACATTTTACAAGGACATACCCTAGACACAACCATAGCCACTCTATCTGTCACTTAGTCAATATTTACTTTGTGACATATATCAACTGGGGAAACTCCTGAAGCCACTAAGACAGTTTATAAATTTGTGAAGAACAGCATTTTTTGTGGAAGGAAAGGGTACAAAGAATGTAAAATATACATTACGAACATTAATAGAAAGATCAATAGAAAAACACAAATACATGCTTGTGCTTCATAGGTTATACCAAGGCATTTTATATTGTAAAATATGATGAACTGATTGATATGTTGGAAGACATCAATACTGATGGAAAAGATCTCAGAATAATAAACACATATTTACTGGAACCAAGTAGCAGCTATTAAAATGGAGTTGTGAAGGAGGACTCTGGTGCTTTCACTGAAACCACAAGTAGCCTGACCATGGAAGTCATGGCAGTAAGTAAAGCAATAACAATGCTCGAGACACAGACATTCACTAGGGCTTGTTTCCTTAGCGACGCAATGAACATGATCAAGAGGATAGAGGAGGGATCGATCCGAAGAGAATGGTTGCTGCCTCTGAAGCGGTCTCGGCTGGCAAAGATTAGTTTCATCTTCGTGCCAGGTCATGCGGGAGTACAGGGGGGTGAGCGGGCTGACAAGCTCGCGGGTGAGGCTACTGTGGAGGGCGGACGCGCCATGGACCAGGCTGACATTCTGAATGCTCTACGAGAGGTGAGACTTTTGCGAGAACCAAGTGATGACTGTGAATCTACAACAATGGCCAGACTGCGGGAGCAGCAAATTAAAAGAGGGGTGGCCAAACAAGAACACTACGCAGGAAGCCAAAGAAGATTGATAAACCAACACAGAACTGGCGTCGTTAGCCGCTACACGCTGCGGGATTTGCTGAGGAGGGGATCCGAGCACTTATGGACTGAATGGTTCGATGTGCAACGACGATGATCTGTCGACTAACTAACTAACTAACTAACTATTAAAATGGAACATGATCAATGCAATTATGAACAAATAAAGCTAGGAGTTCGAAGGTGATGTGTTTTGTCACCGGATTTCTTCTCCCCTATAGCGAAGTAATAATGAGAGAAATTAAAGAAAAGCCTGAAATACTAATCGGAGGTTATACAGATAACACAGTATTAGTGGCGGATAAGGCCAAATAAATCCATCATCCATCATGTGCCATGATGGTAAGCGTGGGCGGTCATGTTCTGCCATCTCACTCGATCATCAGAGTCGTGGATCAGCTCCGTGTTTCTGTCTCGACCATGCCACAAGGCCAAGCCATCCAGGTACTTGCTTTTATGTCTTCCCCTTGGTCTGCTCCCCTCGATCTTACCAGTTGTCACCAAGTTCTCCAAATTATTTCTTCTCATAACATGTCCAAAAAATGTTTACTGTCTACGTCTAATCTCTCCAATCAGCTTACGATGTTCATTTGTCTCCTGTAGTACTTGGTCATTGGTTTTTCTGTCTGTCCATGGTATTCTTTGCATTTTCCTCAGAAACCACATTTCTACAGCCATCAGATGTTTTTCAGCCTGACTGCTCATTGTCCGAGCTTCACATCCATATAAAAGTACAGGTTCTATGTAGCATCTCAACACTCTTTTTCTCGTTTCAATTGACATCTTTTTATTGGTCAGTATGTTTTTCATCTAGCTAAAGGCTACTTTTGCCATGGCGAATCTTGTTCTAATCTCTTCAAGGCATCTCCCATCAGATGTTATTACTGCTCCAAGATAATTGTACCTATTCACTTGTTGAAGAATGTTCCCATTTACTTGTATATTACATTGTGGTATTTCGTTCTTCCTAGTGACGACCATAATCTGTGTCTTTTTACAATTTAATTCTAACCCTAGTTGTTCACTGTGTGTAACAACCGTATCTACTAAATTTTGCAGGTCCTGTTCATTGTCTGCAAGCAAGACTGTATCATCTGCAAATAAGGCCAAATATCTACAACAATTGGACATTGTAGTAACAGAAAGTACAAAGAAAGAACTCGTATTGAATAACTAGAAATTAGTAACAATTGTGATATCACAGAAAAAGGTTATACCGAAATGGGAAATGGAATAAAAGGGAACTTTCTTAACCAAGCGGATAATTTTAAATACCTAAGGGCATTTATAACATCAGATGGAAGATGCACAACATATATTAAGAATAGAATAAAGAATTAAGAATAGAATAGGGAAAACAACAGCTGCATTTAAGAAAATGAAAAGTATCTTATGCAATAAGTAGCTATCAATGAATATAAGAAAGAGAGTGCTGAAGTGCTTTACAGAACCTGTTTTGCTGAACGGCAGTGAGTCTTGGAATGTAATTGAACAATTAGGAAGAACTTGGAGGCAAAAGAGATGTGGTTATTGAGATGATGGTGGGCACCTCCCATCAGATATTATGATTGATAACGATAGCTGGCAAAATTGATGTGTAAAGAGCAAGGGGAAGACAGAGAGATAAATGTCCTGATGATTTGACCTACTAGAGCACAGATCTAACCCAACACTGTGGGGATGTTGTGAAGATTCCGAACCACCACCGACCATACTTCTCGGTATGGCGCATGATGATGATGATGGTGATGGCTGTGCTTTCTAATATGCACTTATTACTTCTACTTCTGTGAATGCTAATCAATACCCTTGAATTTATTTCCCATTGCCCAGAGTAGCAGAGGCATTTGCGTCTTTCCCTTTCCCCAGTATTTGTATTTTGTCGCTTTCAGAGTTAAACTTTTTGTTAGAATACCCGGAGACCTTGGCCTTCGAGGAACAGTTACAAAACAAGAACAGCTGCATTTGCTTGCCTGATTCCTTTAGTCCGGCCAGTTAATTTATATATTTAAGCATCTTTTCACATTCGTTTGTACAGGTTAGTTGCACGGTCACAGTTGTTGCTGTTTTAGCATACATTTAGTTATAGCAGTCGGTGAGCGACTTTGTAACAGATGTATGCAATCAGACAAAAGGGTCGCGTCGTGTCGAGCGATGCAAACAGCCTTGCTCGGAACATGGGAAATCCACTTTTTGAAGCATACTCTGTGAGTCCGTTGCAAACACATTTCTAGCTGTTAGTTAGCTAGCTAGTTAGTTAGTTAATTGGTTGGTTGGTTGGTTGGTTGGTTGGTTGACTGGCTGATTGGCTGGCTGGTTGGTTGGTTTGTTGGTTGGCTGGCTGGTTGGTTGGTTTGTTGATTGGCTGGCTGGCTGGTTGGTTGGCTGGTTGGTTGCTTGGCTGGCTGGTTGGTTGGTTTGTTGGTTGGCTGGCTGGTTGCTTGGGTGGCTGGCTGGCTGGCTGGCTGACTGGCTGACTGGCTGACTGGTTGCTTGGCTGACTCGGTGGCTGGTTGGTTGTTTGGTTGGCTGGCTGGTTGATTGGTTAGTCGACAGATCATCCTCATGGCACATAGAACCATTCAGTCCATAAGTGCTGGGATCACCTCCTTGTTAAATCCCGCAGCTTGTAGCGGCTGACGACACCAGTTCTGTGTTTGTCTATTAATCTTCTTTGGCTTCCCGCATAGTCAGTGTTGCCATCTCCTTTTGATGAAAAAGCACCAAAATCGACCCACAAAAGCACCAAAAGTTTTTGGAAAGCACGAACAACAAAAAAATTAAAAAAAAATAAAAAAAAATAAAAGCACCAACTGTTTTTATTACAAATGAAACAAGGTAGCACATTATAATTTATTACTATCACTTCATATTAGAATGAAATTTATTCCAGATCCACCAAGTCCTAATCAGAACTACTCTCAAGCCAAAAAAAGCACTAGATTGCAATAATATTTTTTTGGGAAAGCACTAAAACAAGCATTGGCGGTATTCATTCAAAGTGTTATAAAGTAGCACATTATAATTTATTATTATCACTGAATATTAGTCTGAAGTTTATTCCAGATCTGTCAAATCCCAATCAGACAACGCCTCTTCAGTTTCTGTAGCTATTTCCTGCTGTGTTTGCTCCTGCCATGATGATGATGATGATTGAAAGAAACGTGTATATGCCTCCTGTGATCCAATTATAATTGGAATATTTTTTGGAATTATATTTTATAATCATGACAACATTTGCTGTATCTTTTAATTCCATATCTAATAGTCAATACAGCTGTCAAACTTGTGATGCTCAGTTTGTTCCGCAATTTTGATTTTATAACTCCCATCTGACTGAAAATAAGCTGCACGTCCGTATTAGAATAAGGTAAAATGAGCACAGTTAAAGCTAAATCTATAAGATCTTGGAAATGATTTTCACCAGTGGCATCCCTGTAAGAGGCTATTTCTGCCCACAGTCCAAGTGTGTCAGAGGTCTGTGTCCACTGCATATGATGAAGTTTTCTCCACTGGAAATCAACCAACAGGGCTTCATTGGCTGTAGACATTCACTTCCACTAAGACATGACATGGACTGCAACACTCGAACGTTATCGGGCAAACATAAACGCAGCTGTGTCAACAGCTCTATTAAAAACTGGATGCACCATCCACGTACTTTTTTTCTCATCAGGAAACTGGTAGCCTGCTATTTATTTCTCAAACTCACAACCTAGATTGGGATTATGATCTAAATAATCTTGCATAGCATCACTTTCTGTTATTTTTCCCCCAGGAATAGCAATCTTTGAACTGATAGAATCAGTGAGTTGGACAAGATCGCTGAATAGTTTTTTTTTAAATCCCGTATATCTGCTTCGAATTTCTTTTTCACACTTTGAACTTCTCCGAGAATATGCTTGAGAAATATGAGATACACATATTTTTTTCATGTCGCTAAACATAGAATTTAGAAAATCTGCTGTATAACAGAGCTTGTTGAGTCTTGTTATATCAAAATGAGTTCTGAGCTCGACCCACTGCTGCAATATTCTGACAATGGCAGATTGAAGTGACATCCATCGTGTCTGGCTTAATTGAACAACCTTCAGCAGATGTTGTCCATCATTTATTGAAGCAAAAAAACCCCTGTACTTTGCTTGACGAAGACTTGAATGAGAAAACCAGTTATATGTTTATCTAATCATGAACTCTATGTTCCTTGGCAGACAAGCAGCTGCAGCCTGAGACACTGCCAGCTGAAGGGAATGAAGTACCAGATGAAAAACTTCGGATTTTAATTTTATATATACTCCATTGTTTACACCTGTCATGACAGATGCATTGTCAGTGGCGAGTGCAACTAGTCTTTGCAACTCAAGTCCATTCTTGTTTAAACAATCGTTTAACGCATTGCATATTGCCTGCGCGTTGCAGTCACTCACTTCAACTAAATCGTATTAAAGGGAGTTAAATTACTTGAATACTAAGACTGTTTTACTCCCTCGCTTCAGTTCAAATTCGGCTTTTTAGTGCTCCCAAAATGATTTTAAAGTAATTTTAACCTACCCCCCCCCCCCCCCCCCCCCCAAAAAAAAAACCCCAAAAGCACCCCCCCCCCCAAAAAAAAATAATGTGAAGCACTAAATTCGCGAGGCCGCGCTAAATGCAACATTATGGCACTAAATGACTTGAAAAAGCACTAAATTTGGTGCGAAAAGTGTCAAAATGGCAACACTGTGCATAGTGTTCTTGTTTGGCCACACCTCTTTTAATTTGCTGTTCTCGCAGTCTGACCATGGTTGTAGATTCACAGTCATCACTTGGTTCTCGCCAACGACTTCTCGTAGAGCATTTAATAATTCAGCCTGGTCCATGGCTCGGCCGCCCTCCACTGTAGCTTTACCTCATGCGTGTCAGCCTGTTCATTTCCTTGTACACCTGCATGCCCTGGCACGAAAATTAAACTAATCTTTGCGAGCCGTGACCATCCCAGAGTCACCAAGGAAACGTGCCTGAGTAAAGGTCTGTGTCTCGAGCCATGTTATTGCTTTACTTACTGCCTATGACTTCCATAGTCAGACTACTTGTGGTCAAGGCGAAAGCACCATAATCTTCCTTCACAGTTCTCGCTCCAGCCGTCAGCCACAAAGGCCAATGTCTTCTCACGTGTCGAACGACCGACCCATCTGTGCAAATGACAGCATCACCTTCTAAAGAATTCTCGAAGATCAAAGCATATACTTCTGCCTCCACTGCAGCCGGATTTTCTTGTCTGCATTTTCTGTCTAGTTGGATGCAAACTGAAAAGGACGTACAGACCTCTGTTGGCACTTGTACCCACTCCTCGCGAGGATGTAAGTCCTCAAGCTAAGACACCTGTGTGTTTTTGGGTGTGACGCTCTTCAACCATCGGAAGGCTGCCGTCACAGCTTTATCTTCAATTATCATGCTAGATGTTGTAGTATCATATGCCAGACCCTCTTGTTTTACACAAGGAGAAGGACAAACAGCATACACACGTGATTGTAATGGATTCTCAAAGTATGATGGGAAAGGTGAAGACAGGCGTGATTCGGGCAGAGTGGCAGGCTTCCATTCAACAATCAGAAATAGAGAGCATCTGTTGGATTTTCCCTCTAGGACATGCTGGTGTGATGGAAAACGAGCAGGCGGGCGGATTTGTTGGGTTTGCACACTTGGTGGGGTGTTGATGCATGATAAAGCAGATGTGGTCGGTGTCCTTTCGGATCTTGTGTCCAGTGCGGAAGAACAGATAAATCATCACGGCTTGGAGAGAGTGGTGCTGCAGGAAGTGACCAGAGAATCTGGCTAACACTCAGGACTCCATGGATAGGCCAGACGGACGCATAATCAGACATTTACTAGTACTATTAGTATCGGGACTCCTCACTGCTTTTGAAGATGAGGACGGAGCGCTTGTAGGGATGTCTTGAGTGCTGTGATGTTGGTTCTAGAATTAACTCATCCCTGTTACACAAGACGCTAAGTGCGAGCAAGTGTATCATTTTTCGGTGTAGTCACCACTGCGTTCAATGCAAGTCCTCCAGAGCTGATAAAGTGCTTGGATTCCTGGAGAAAATATTATATTGGTCGTGTATGTAACACTCATGCACCACCTGGTGTTTCTCTTCATCGGACCAAACAGTGTTAAATCTTCCTACTCCACTTATATACTTGCTGGATTGACAGGCATGTATAACCAGATAGGACTTTCATTCGCCGATGAATTGCTATAGGTTTCACCCCTTCACTAATAAAAAAAAAAAACGGATGACAGAACGCTGCTTCTCTTTAGTGCATGTCAAAAGTGGGCGGCCATCTTTTAACTGTCCTTGTGATGTCACCGATTTCGTCTGCACCATGAAGTCGCGTGCTTAATACTCTTGACATCCATAACAACAATATTGACAGGTTACACGGCAGTGGCATGGTTATTGTAATTTCTATCACACTTTTAAGGATATCATTTAAATCCCTTCGTAGCATTTTCTGGAAATTGGGAAAGACAGATGACGATGGAAATTGGGAAGGACAGATGAATATGAAGTCATTCTGGCTACAAATGATCAGAGAAACGTTCACGGCGTATTTCTTTTTCTTCTTTCGTCGTTTCAAATTTATCTATTTCTGCAATGTTGTCTCTTATGTGAATTTCGCTGTCTTTTTTGAATGAACTCATTGGTCCATAGAGTTTATCTTCCACTGTTATTACTGTAGGCCATTACGTTTGCCCAGAAATGTCGTATTTGGGGCAGTCTTGCAGTATGTGATAAGCTGTCTGCGGCGCCAATCCACACATGCCCATGGCTGCTTCACCAATCTTGATGTGTGTATACATGTGGTTGTGTAGTCCATTGTGTCCTGTTTTGAGGCGCAGAATACTGACGTGTTATGGTCTGTCATCGTGGCAATCATCTTGAGCAGGTGTGTGGCTTTCTGATTGATTTTATCATTCTTTTCTTTTGGTGGGATGTAAAGCGTACATAAGGTTGATTTTTGTGTTATTATCGGCAGTGAAGTATGAGTTTTCCAGCTGGACATTGAGTGGAAGCGTAACTGTATGAAGGAAATTGAGTGGAAGCGTAACTGTATGAAGGAAATTGAGTGGAAACGTAACTGTATGAAGGAGTCATGCCCTCTGTTAGGATATACATGACCATAGACCGGCTCTGTGGCGGAGGAGTTACGAATGTAGGTCATGGAGCTTTGAAACACAGATACGAGCGATTTGGCAGCAGTTCGATTTGCGTTGATTTTTATAAAATGGTATGAGAGCCGTTCGCCCAGAAATCAGTGGCAAACTACTGAACGTAAACTTGCCAAGAAATCATAAACAGCTAGAAAATGCTAGGGTTGACTGCGACGAACCGTAAAGAATATGCATCTACCATATATGGCCCAAGCAGATAAGTCACACACCGAGCGTGTGAGACGTAAGATGGTGCTTGATGGTGGAAATGACCATGTGTTCACATGCATCCGCTGTGGACGAACATTTACAGTGCGAATTGGCCTGATACATTCGCTACCGATATGGGTTGTAGTTATTATGCCTTTTTGAAGTACAAACTGTCGTCTGTCAAGTCGGCAAGGTGCCAATGTGATACATGACCCAAGCTGGCGTCTGGTACTGTTGTTCTTGCTGTCCTGCGTTGATTATATTGCATACGTCTGACTTTCCTGGTTTTAATACGTTACGTGCGTTACAAGGAAGTGACATTTATGACAGTTACATTTCGAATCCATTTATTCTTCCTGGTTTTTCTGTGTAAGGAAGTAGGTCACACTTAGTTATGCATTTATGCATGTAAGTTGCACTTAACTTTTGTTAGTGAGTTCGTGATTGTAAGTATATTGTGTATGCGAGGGGGTGTGTATTTGTGACTTATTGAGTGGGTGCAAAGCGTTTGCGTAAATAATGCAAATATGTATGCAGGTATGTGTATATGTGTTTATGCACTTGCTGTGTATGTGTGTATAGCTGTCTGCATGCCTCATAACATGGTAATATGCATTGGTCATATTCACAACATTCATTCGACAATGTTTTATTTTCCTATGTGAATGTAACATGCAAACTAGTTAATTAATGTACGAAAGATGAGTGATTGGAACGGCCGGATGTAAGACAAGCCTGCGTGCCCAATTTGTGCCCCTTTGAAAATAAAGTTCGTTCGTTCGTTCTCAGCGATGTGCGTGTCCGACATGGTCATGTGGTTGTGTAGTATTTACCGCCTGTATAGATATTCCAGCCGGCTACGTGGCGTAGGGGTTACGGACACAATTCATAATACCGCATACCGCGTTCGAAACACAACGGAAGATTAATTGGAAATAGACCGCCTTGTGTTGGTTTTCATATAAGTATATGAGTTCAGGTCTTTCAGAAAGCAATGAAAAACTACTGAACGTAAACTTGCCAAGAGCCATGTGGGATAAAACTCCGGTGCAATGAAGTCGACCCTGTCGACTTTTAAGCGACTTTAACTTGCCAAGAAATCACAAACAGCCAAAACAGGCTGGCGTTGACTGCGACGTATTCCATATTCCAGCCAAAGTAACGCGATCAATTTGATCGTTTGTAGGCTTTATTCCTAACAACTGTGCCAGGGCTACAACCTCACGATAGGCGAGGTCCAGCTGTGGTTGGAATGTTGTCAGCGTACACAACTCGCACTCACAACCTACTGTTTTTCGCCCTTATCCGGGCAGGTTAGTCATCCGGTCTCACTACCTAAGAGATCATCAGTAGAAACCAATAGTTTATTTTATTTAATGAGCCCACCTAGTATAGACGGATTCTAAGAATATCCTGGATACAGAAAAAAGCAAGCGCATCCATACGATAAGATTTGAATATTGAAGAAGGTTCGCTACTAAAGCAAAGAACATTGGGATATTTTGGTAACTTGAAACGTCATGAAAGCTTGGAGAGAACTTTAATGTAGTGGTATATGCCCGGGAAGAGAGGGAGAGGAAGGCCAAAGAGAAGATGGGTGCAGGATGTGGCAAATGATCTACAGACGGGTGTATCGGACGCGGGACATTTTGCTTAATTCGGAGAAGCTTTCTGGAAGGTTGTTGTGGGAGCAAGATTCTGCAAGGGACATGCTATTGAATGAATGGATGAATGAATGACGCCCAGTACTGTGCTGGGATTATAACCAGGCAATATTCGAGTCTGAGTGGGTTACCGAAAGCCATCAGCAACATGATCACCCCCTTCTGTGAGGTATATCCGTTTGATTAGAATATATCATCTAGAGTATTCTAGAGTAAGAAGGGGCTCTCCACAGCGAAGTGCTTAAACCATCTATCCCGCGCTGCGAAGGTCGTGGGTTCGATTTCCGTCTACGTCATTCTGTTCACTAGTGCAGCTGTTGCTCGAAGACCACTTGAAGGTCTCAGAAGGGTTTGAGAAGTCCTTGTATTATTTGCCTGCTGGTCTGCGCGTTCATTGCCGTTTCTTCCGGCTTGTCCCGACGCCAACATCAGGGATGTGATGTTAAGGGCGACTTCCGAATGCTATCTATCCCGAGCGACTTCCGAATGCTGTCTATCCATTCGCATATTGCGATTTGATGTAGCATGTTCATGGAGTGTGTAGCATGTTCACGGTGTCTGTAGCATGTTCATGGAGTGTGTAGCATGTTCATGGAGTGTGTAGTATGTTTATGGAGTGTGTAGCATGTTCATGGAGTGTGTAGTATGTTCATGGAGTGTGTAGCATGTTCATGGAGTGTGTAGCATGTTCATGGAGTGTGTAGTATATTCACGGTGTCTATAGCATGTTCATGGAGTGTGTAGCATGTTCATGGAGTGTGTAGTATGTTCATGGAGTGTGTAGTATGTTCATGGAGTGTGTAGTATGTTCATGGAGTGTGTAGTATGTTCATGGAGTGTGTAGTATGTTCATGGAGTGTGTAGCATGTTCATGGAGTGTGTAGTATGTTTATGGAGTGTGTAGTATGTTCATGGAGTGTGTAGTATATTCACGGTGTCTGTAGCATGTTCATGGAGTGTGTAGTATGTTCATGGAGTGTGTAGTATGTTCATGGAGTGTGTAGAAATGTTCATGGAGTGTGTAGTATGTTCATGGAGTTGTAGTATGTTCAGGGAAAGTTGTAGTATGTTCATGGAGTCTGTAGCATGTTCATGGAGTCTGTAGCGTGTTCATGGAGTGTTTTAGTATTTCACGGTGTCTGTAGCATGTTCATGGAGTGTGTAGTATGTTCATGGAGTGTGTAGATGTTCATGGTGTGTAGTATGTTCAGGTGTGTAGATGTTCATGGAGTGTGTAGTATGTTCATGGAGTGTGTAGTATCACGGTTAGATGCATGGAGTGTGTAGTATGTTAGGGAGTGTGTAGCATGTTCATGGAGTGTGTAGTATGTTCACGGTGTCTGTAGCATGTTCATGGAGTGTGTAGTATGTTCATGGAGTGTGTAGTATGTTCATGGAGTGTGTAGTATGTTCATGGAGTGTGTAGCATGTTCATGGAGTGTGTAGTATATTCACGGTGTCTGTAGCATGTTCATGGAGTGTGTAGTATGTTCATGGAGTGTGTAGATGTTCATGGAGTGTGTAGTATATTCACGGTGTGTAGCATGTTCATGGAGTGTGTAGTATGTTCATGGAGTGTGTAGTATGTTCATGGAGTGTGTAGTATGTTCATGGAGTGTGTAGTATGTTCATGGAGTGTGTAGTATGTTCATGGAGTGTGTAGTATGTTCATGGAGTGTGTAGTATGTTCATGGAGTGTGTAGATGTTCATGGAGTGTGTAGTATGTTCATGGAGTCTGTAGCATGTTCATGGAGTGTGTAGTATGTTCATGGAGTGTGTAGCATGTTCATGGAGTGTGTAGTATGTCATGGAGTGTGTAGTATGTTCAGGTGTGTAGCATGTTCAGGTGTGTAGATGTTATGAGTGTGTAGTTTCATGGTGTCTGTAGTATGTTCATGGAGTGTGTAGTATGTTCATGGAGTGTGTAGTATGTTCATGGAGTGTGTAGTATGTTCATGGAGTGTGTAGTATATTCACGGTTTTGTAGTATGTTCATGGAGTGTGTAGCATGTTCATGAGTGTCTGTAGCATGTTCATGGAGTGTGTAGTATGTTCATGGAGTGTGTAGCATGTTCATGGAGTGTGTAGTATATTCACGGTGTCTGTAGCATGTTCATGGAGTGTGTAGTATGTTCATGGAGTGTGTAGTATGTTCATGGAGTGTGTAGTATGTTCATGGATGTGTAGCATGTTCATGGAGTGTGTAGTATGTTCAGGGGTGTGTAGCATGTTCATGGAGTGTGTAGTATGTTCATGGAGTGTGTAGTATGTTTATGGAGTGTGTAGTATGTTAATGGAGTGTGTAGTATGTTCATCGAGTGTGTAGCATGTTCATGGAGTGTGTAGTATGTTCATGGAGTGTGTAGTATGTTCATGGAGTGTGTAGCATGTTCATGGAGTGTGTAGTATGTTCATGGGTGTTGTAGCATGTTCATGGAGTGTGTAGTATGTTCATGGAGTGTGTAGCATGTTCATGGAGTGTGTAGTATGTTCATGGAGTGTGTAGTATGTTCATGGAGTGTGTAGTATGTTCATGGAGTGTGTAGTATGTTCATGGAGTGTGTAGTATGTTCATGGAGTGTGTAGTATGTTCATGGAGTGTGTAGTATGTTCATGGAGGGTGTAGCATGTTCACGGAGTGTGTAGATGTTCATGGAGTGTGTAGCATGTTCATGGAGTGTGTAGTATGTTCATGGAGTGTGTAGCATGTTCATGGAGTGTGTAGTATGTTCATGGAGTGTGTAGCATGTTCATGGAGTGTGTAGTATGTTCATGGAGTGTGTAGTATATTCACGGTGTCTGTAGCATGTTCATGGAGTGTGTAGTATGTTCATGGAGTGTGTAGAATGTTCATGGAGTGTGTAGTATATTCATGGAGTCTGTAGTATGTTCATGGAGTGTGTAGTATGTTCATGGAGTGTGTAGTATGTTCATGGAGTGTGTAGTATTTCACGGTGTCTGTAGCATGTTCATGGAGTGTGTAGTATATTTACGGTGTCTGTAGCATGTTCATGGAGTGTGTAGTATGTTCATGGAGTGTGTAGTATGTTCATGGAGTGCGTAGTATGTTCATGGAGTGTGTAGTATATTCACGGTGTCTGTAGCATGTTCATGGAGTGTGTAGTATATTCACGGTGTCTGTAGCATGTTCATGGAGTGTGTAGTATGTTCATGGAGTGTGTAGTATGTTCATGGAGTGTGTAGTATATTCACGGTGTCTGTAGCATGTTCATGGAGTGTGTAGTATGTTCATGGAGTGTGTAGTATGTTCATGGAGTGTGTAGTATGTTCATGGAGTGTGTAGCATGTTCATGGAGTGTGTAGTATATTCAGGGAGTGTGTAGTATGTTCATGGAGTGTGTAGTATGTTCATGGAGTGTGTAGTATGTTCATGGAGTGTGTAGCATGTTCATGGAGTGTGTAGCATGTTCATGGAGTGTGTAGTATGTTCATGGAGTGTGTAGCATGTTCATGGAGTGTGTAGTATGTTCATGGAGTGTGTAGCATGTTCATGGAGTGTGTAGTATATTCACGGTGTCTGTAGCATGTTCATGAGTAGTGTGTAGTATGTTCACTGGTGTCTGTAGCATGGTTCATGGAGTGTGTAGTATGTCATGGAGTGTGTAGTATGTTCATGGAGTGTTGTAGTATGTTCATGAGTGTGTAGTCATGTTATGGAGTGTGTAGCATGTTCATGGAGTGTGTAGTATGTTCATGGAGTGTGTAGTATGTTCACGGTGTCTGTAGCATGTTCATGGAGTGTGTAGTATGTTCATGGAGTGTGTAGAATGTTCATGGAGTGTGTAGTATGTTCACGGTGTCTGTAGCATGTTCATGGAGTGTGTAGTATATTCACGGTGTCTGTAGCATGTTCATGGAGTGTGTAGTATGTTCATGGAGTGTGTAGTATGTTCATGGAGTGTGTAGTATGTTCATGGAGTGTGTAGTATATTCACTGTGTCTGTAGCATGTTCATGGAGTGTGTAGTATGTTCATGGAGTGTGTAGTATGTTCATGGAGTGTGTAGTATGTTCATGGAGTGTGTAGTATGTTCATGGAGTGTGTAGTATATTCACGGTGTCTGTAGCATGTTCATGGAGTGTGTAGTATGTTCATGGAGTGTGTAGTATGTTCATGGAGTGTGTAGTATGTTCATGGAGTGGTGTAGTATGTTCATGGAGTTGTAGCATTATCACGGTGTTGTAGCATGTTCATGGAGTGTGTAGTATGTTCATGGAGTGTGTAGTATGTTCATGGAGTGTGTAGTATGTTCATGGAGTGTGTAGCATGTTCATGGAGTGTGTAGTATGTTCATGGAGTGTGTAGTATGTTCATGGAGTGTGTAGTATGTTCATGGAGTGTGTAGAATGTTCATGGAGTGTGTAGTATGTTCACGGTGTCTGTAGCATGTTTATGGAGTGTGTAGTATATTCACGGTGTCTGTAGCATGTTCATGGAGTGTGTAGTATGTTCATGGAGTGTGTAGTATGTTCATGGAGTGTGTAGTATGTTCATGGAGTGTGTAGTATATTCACGTTGTCTGTAGCATGTTCATGGAGTGTGTAGTATGTTCATGGAGTGTGTAGTATGTTCATGGAGTGTGTAGTATATTCACGGTGCCTGTAGCATGTTCATGGAGTGTGTAGTATGTTCATGGAGTGTGTAGTATGTTCATGGAGTGTGTAGTATGTTCATGGAGTGTGTAGCATGTTCATGGAGTGTGTAGAATATTCACGGTGTTTGTAGCATGTTCATGGAGTGTGTAGTATGTTCATGGAGTGTGTAGTATGTTCATGGAGTGTGTAGTATGTTCATGGAGTGTGTAATATGTTCATGGAGTGTGTAGCATGTTCATGAGTGTGTAGTATGTTCACGGTGTCTGTAGCATGTTCATGGAGTTGTAGTATGTCATGGAGAGTGTGCATGTTCATGGAGTGTGTAGCATGTTCATGGAGTGCGTAGTATATTCACGGTGTCTGTAGCATGTTCATGAGGTGTGTAGTATGTTTATGGAGTGTGTAGTATGTTCATGGTGTCTGTAGTATGTTCATGGAGTCTGTAGTATGTTCATGGAGTGTGTAGCATGTTCATGGAGTGTGTATCATGTTCATGGAGTGTGTAGTATATTCACGGTGTTGTAGCATGTTCATAGAGTGTGTAGTATGTTCATGGAGTGTGTAGTATGTTCATGGAGTGTGTAGTATGTTCATGGAGTGTGTAGTATGTTCATGGAGTGTGTAGCATGTTCATGGAGTGTGTAGTATGTTCACGGTGTCTGTAGCATGTTCATGGAGTGTGTAGTATGTTCATGGAGAGTGTAGCATGTTCATGGAGTGTGTAGCATGTTCATGGAGTGTGTAGTATATTCACGGTGTCTGTAGCATGTTCATGGAGTGTGTAGTATGTTTATGGAGTGTGTAGTATGTTCATGGTGTCTGTAGTATGTTCATGGAGTCTGTAGTATGTTCATGGAGTGTGTAGCATGTTCATGGAGTGTGTAGCATGTTCATGGAGTGTGTAGTATATTCACGGTGTCTGTAGAGTGTTCATGGAGTGTGTAGCATGTTCACGGTGTGTGTAGTATATTCACGGTGTCTGTAGCATGTTCATGGAGTGTGTAGTATGTTCATGGAGTGTGTAGCATGTTCATTGAGTGTGTAGCATGTTCATGGAGTGTGTAGTATATTCACGGTGTCTGTAGCATGTTCATGGAGTGTGTAGTATGTTCATGGAGTGTGTAGTATGTTCATGGTGTCTGTAGTATGTTCATGGAGTCTGTAGTATGTTCATGGAGTGTGTAGTATGTTCATGGAGTGTGTAGCATATTCATGGAGTGTGTAGCATGTTCATGGAGTGTGTAGTATATTCACGGTGTCTGTAACATGTTCATGGAGTGTGTAGCATGTTCACGGTGTGTGTAGTATATTCACGGTGTCTGTAGCATGTTCATGGAGTGTGTAGTATGTTCATGGAGTGTGTAGCATGTTCATGGAGTGTGTAGCATGTTCATGGAGTGTGTAGTATATTCACGGTGTCTGTAGCATGTTCATGGAGTGTGTAGTATATTCACGGTGTCTGTAGCATGTTCATGGAGTGTGTAGTATGTTCATGGAGTGTGTAGTATGTTCATGGAGTGTGTAGTATGTTCATGGAGTGTCTAGCATGTTCATGGAGTGTGTAGTATATTCACGGTGTCTGTAGCATGTTCATGGAGTGTGTAGTATGTTCATGGAGTGTGTAGCATGTTCATGGAGTGTGTAGTATGTTCATGGAGTGTGTAGTATGTTCATGGAGTGTGTAGCATGTTCATGGAGTGTGTAGCATGTTCATGGAGTGTGTAATATATTCACGGTGTCTGTAGCATGTTCATAGAGTGTGTAGTATGTTTATGGAGTGTGTAGAATGTTCATGGAGTGTGTAGTATGTTCATGGAGTCTGTAGTATGTTCATGGAGTGTGTAGTATGTTCATGGAGTGTGTAGTATGTTTATGGAGTGTGTAGAATGTTCATGGAGTGTGTAGTATGTTCATGGAGTCTGTAGTATGTTCATGGAGTGTGTAGTATGTTCATGGAGTCTGTAGTATGTTCATGGAGTGTGTAGCATGTTCATGGAGTGTGTAGCGTGTTCATGGAGTGTGTAGTATGTTCATGGAGTGTGTAGTATGTTCATGGAGTGTGTAGCGTGTTCATGGAGTGTGTAGCATATTCACGGTGTCTGTAGCATGTTCATGGATTGTGTAGCATGTTCATGGAGTGTGTAGCATGTTCATGGAGTGTGTAGTATGTTCATGGAGTGTGTAGCGTGTTCATGGAGTGTGTAGTATGTTCATGGAGTGTGTAGTATGTTCATGGAGTCTGTAGCATGTCCACGGTGTCTGTAGCATGTTCATGGAGTGTGTAGCATGTTCATGGAGACTGTAGCATGTTCATGGAGTCCGTAGCATGTTCATTGAGCCTGTAGCATGTTCATGGAGTCTGTAGCGTGTTCATTAAGTCTTATATGACTTATCCTTTTGAATATTTACTGTAACGATAAAAAGAATCGGGTTTCACTTAGTTTAGTTATGACTGTTAGATTTTGAAAACACGTGCGATGTTTTCGACTTTCTTCTCTGCGACAAGAAGACCGATCCATGTGGAATCGAACCCCGTCCAGTGAAGCTGATCATCTTGCCTTTAACCCTGTTTTATTCAGAGTAAGGGAGCAAGAGCTACACTGAGCCATTCCTAATAACATCATCTAGTGCCTTGCGGGCTGGCGTGGGCGATCATGTCTGTCCACAAATTACGATCTCCGACGGCATCGATCAATTCGTGTGTTGACTCCTTTCCGAGCCATGACACTTGACTGTCAAGAATCTTCTCACACTGTCTTCCTCTATCTCTCTTTCCGCAAATCTTTTTGGTTGTTACAACATGTTCCAGTTTGTGTTGTCTCATAAGGTGGCTAAAAACGATGACTGCTTCTTTTCGGATGCTTGTGATAAGTTGCCTTTGCGACTCAGCTTCCTTTGAAACGTCCTGATTGCTAATTTTCGTTGTCCAATTAATTTTCAGCATTCTTTTATTAAACCACATCTCCAAGGCTCCCATGAATGCTTTTGCTTATTTACTAATTGTCCAGAATTCGCAGCCGTATGTTAAAACTGGTTCTATGTAACATGTGAGAACTCTTTTTCTAACTTTCAAGGACTGACTTATTGTACACAACTTTCTTCATTTGATAGAACGCAGTTTTTGCTTGTCCTATTCTGCTCTTTATCTCTGTGATATATCTTCCATCTGATGTTATCCATGTGCCTAGATATCTCAATTTCTGCACTCGCCACAAAATAAAGTCCTGTACTGTAATTGCAT
The DNA here is from genome assembly GCA_014155875.1 of Cepaea nemoralis. Taxonomy (NCBI): domain Eukaryota; kingdom Metazoa; phylum Mollusca; class Gastropoda; order Stylommatophora; family Helicidae; genus Cepaea; species Cepaea nemoralis. The sequence continues at coordinate 270,341 of JACEFZ010027789.1, read as the reverse complement.
ATTTAGGCACAGTCTGTTTCCTGATATACAGAAGCCAATCATGGACAGTTAGCAGACAAGTGGGGATTTATGTGCAAAATGCAGGGATGCACTTTTATAGAAGAATTATGAGAACATATTGGATGGATAGAAAGAGCAATGAAGATAGCTTGAAAAAAGTTAACTCACAAAGAGAACTGGTTACTCGCATCACAAAAAGGCAGTCCATATTCCTTGGAAACGTCATGAGAAGGGGAATGTTGGAGTATGTCGTCACAATGATAAAGTAGGAGAGGGGGCAAGGGGAGACCAAGAGAGAAAAGATGCTGGACAGTTTGACATGATACGGAATAACATCGATATCAGAAGTAAATGGCAATACATGAGACAGAAGGCTGTGGATATACATGATCGCCAGCGCCACACGGCATGACTATAAGAATACGTACAGGAAATGAGTGGCATAGGTTTGGGTTATTCTCCACCATGTCTAAACAAGCGGATGCGAACCAAACTGTGGATTGTGATTCTTTTACAAAGGGGCAATTAATAGGACACGATAATAATACATATATTGCTTGTCATATTAAGTTCTTAATTCCTAACAACATATCATTCCTCCATTCCAGATTTATGACCTGCTCACAGACTTATTCTTGGGAACATAATGTGGCGGTTTTCGCTACCTCCTACATCGACGTGATTAATTTGTGATATTTACCGTAGACAGCAACTTCCAGCTATTGGAACAAGTGAACGTCCGTCTCTACTCTCTACTCAGGAACTGAGTTGCACACTTGATCCCGTCATGTCCTGAACTGTGCCACACTCTTGTCCCTTAGCTCGGCCTCTACAATTAGCAGATAGACAGACTTTGACTACAACAGGAGAGGGCAGCAGACACTGCGAGAAAATAAGGTAAAGATATGCGTTTGTACTTGTTATTTCTGGACAGGATCACCTTATGCCGTTTTGTTTATTTTGCGATATAATTATGAGATTCCAATGGGAGTTTCCGTTCGACAATTTGTCATATTCTCCAGTTCTTTAGTATTTGAAATACCCCTGTACACGCCTTGAGAAGCGCTGGGATACAATGTGCTAGCCCCAATTTTTAATTAATCCATTTGTCCATTCTATTTGTGAGGTGATCAAGGTCTGGTCGACCACCTTTATTACATGTCATGTAATGTATGTTTTAGTTAAATTATCTTGTATATTTGTATATGTGTTTATCGGGGTTCGGAAAAAGAGTTCTTAAAAGCTGTATCGAGCCAGTCCTGATGCATGGAAGCGAATTATGGACAGTTAAGACTAGAGATGATTTTTATACAGAAAATCAAAACAAAGGACTTAGTCTGACTAACAGAAGAACAGAAGTAATGGTAACTTACCAGAAAAAAAGACGTCTGTCTAAATGTAGCATTACAGTGAATGGAACCAATCTGAAACAAAGAATTTGCATCTTTAATAGCAGCGATGGAAGATGTATTAAGGAAGTTAAATGTGGAATAGCCCAAGCAAAAGCAAGATTTTACAAGATGATGCATATTTTAAAATTATGGCTATATACTGCATTTACAATTATGATGGCATAGATGTTTATCTAATATTTACAATTATAATGATGGTATAGCTGTAATACTTACAATTATAATGATTCTACAGATGGCTATGTAATTCTTACAATTATAATGATGGTGTAGATGTTTATCTAATACTTACAATCATAATGATGGTATTGCTGTAATACTTACAATTGAATTATAATGACGGTATAGATGGCTGTATAATACTTACAGCTATAATGATCATATAGATGACTATGTAATACCTACAACAACAACAACAACAACAACAACAACAACAACAACAACAACAACAACAACAACAACAGTAGCACCAGTAGCAGCAGCAACAACAACAACAACACTTTATTGTCAAAGTGTTAAGAATTGGGCACGCAGGCCTGTCTAACATTCTGCCCTTCTATCACTCTCTTTCATACATTATTTCATTCACTCATCATTCAAGGCTAACTGAAAACAGCAACAATATAAAAGATATGCATTATAAAGGCATGGGAAAAATGAAAAATCAATACTACACGACTCAGTAATAGTAATGACTGGTGTGGCATTTGTTATTAGCTATGTGGAATATACTGGCCTACCAAAAGGGGACTGGCTAGGGTTTTATTATTATTATTATTATTATTATTATTATTATTATTATTATTATTATTATTATTATTATTATTATTATTATTATTATTATTATTTCTATTATTAAGGGGGAAGGTAATTCGTACTGAGATAGTGTTCTAATAATTTGCGATTATATGAATAGGGATTGGTGATGTCTTTGATTTCTTGTGGAAGATTGTTCCACGGCTGAGCTGCAGAGTACGTTAAGCGTGTTTTGCATAAGTCTATCCTAGGCGTCGGAGTGTGTAATATATTTAATCGTTTACTGTGTCTAGCATTATATTTAAACAATGGCCAAAGGTAATTTGGGGCATTCTGATGTAGGATTTTATGAATTAGTTTGGCCTAATTGAAAAGCAGGCGTTTGCGGAGTGGTAGTAACTGAAGGCGTTTATGCATGCTAGGATTGTCGGTTAAATGTTTGGTATAAATTAAACTCGTGGCGCGTTTCTGGAGTGAGTAAAGTCGCTTGATGCTTGAATTGGAACAACCGCCTCAGATTGTAGAGCTGTAGTCAAAATATGTCTCTATGTGAGAAGTATAGAATAATTTCCTTGTGTCCTCATCAAGGAAATTTTTTATTTTGGTGAGTTGGTAGACTTTGTTCGCTGTTTGTTTAGTGAGCGCTTGAACGTGGGAATTAAAGGCTAGGTTTCTATCAATGATGAGGCCTTATGTTTTGTGCTCAATTACATTTTCTACTGGCATGTTGTCGATGTGAAGTTGAAGTGATTTGCGTGAATTTAGAGTTTGAAGTCTTTGTCTGGTTGTTAATAACATAGGTTTTGTTTTAGTGATGTTAATTTTGCATACGGTTTGCATAGCTGCACCTAACTACATTATTTAATTCTTGTTGCAAAGACGACTGCAACAAATTACTGCTTTCAGCGTTTGTATACACTGTACAGTCGTCTGCAAATAGATCGCAGGACGACGAAAGATGCAAAGGTAGATCGTTAACATATCTGGCAAATAATAGAGGGCCAAGAATAGAGCCTTGCGGTACTCCAGTATTGAGGTAGTGGTTTGGGACATCGATTTATTGTATGATACTACTTGCTTTCTGTTTGACAGAAAAGATGTTATTAGCATCACCACATTAGGGGCAATATTCATTGTCTATAGATAAAAATAAAAATAAAAATTAAAATGACATGGTCTATCACATCAAATGCTTTTCTGAAATCGATAAACACAGCTCCATATAGATTGTTGTTATTTATATTATGGTGCCAACATTCTATTATGTCTGTTAGGGCCGTATGGCAAGAATATTTTGGTCGAAATCCTGATTGACTGTCAACTATAAGCTTGTTGCGATCTAAATATTGTTATGCTACTTTATGGATGTGTTTTTCCAGTGGTTTAGATAGTGATGATAGTAAAGAAATGAGTCTATAATTGTTCGGGAGACCATTGTCCAATGAACCAGATTTAAGAAGAGGATACACTTTAGCGACTTTGAGAGCTGATGGAAAGTGACCTTCAGTGAGACACTGACTATATACATAGATTAGTGATACACAGATCACTGGCGCACAGCGGATAATCCGGCTGCCGATTCCATGTAACCCAGAAGAGGTTGTGTATTTTAGGTTACTGAGGTAAGTGAATACTTCAGTGACTGTCATTAGCGGTATGTTGGAAAGAATATCACGGGAGCGTCGATTCTCTCAAAACGATGGCAGTAAAGATACGTTGCAAGGAGAATCTGGTATTGAAGCCTTCAACTGATCTATGTCAGTTTGAAAATTTTTGTTTACTGAATTGGTAGCATGAAATAGGATTTGATGATAATGAATATGGGAAGTTATACTTGTTTGTCAAGGTGTTAATTACCTTCCATATATCCTTACTATTTGTTTTATCCATTACTAAGTTCTTAAAGTAATTTCCTTTTCTCTTCGTATGGTATATTGAACTTTGTTTCTAAGAGTACGGTATGTGCTGAGATCCCGCTTTTTATATGCTTTATCTCTGTCTCTAATAAATTCAAGTATTTCCTGGGTGATCCAAGGTGGTTTGACGTGATGTTTTACTGGAACTTCCTTGATTGGCACATGTCTATTAAACATATCAGTAAAGGTCTTCGTCCAGGAATCTAGAGCATAATCCGGGTCTGGAAGTTGATAAACATTGTCTAGAGGGAACTGAGCAAGTCCTGTAAAAAATACGTTTTGATTGAAATTTTTGTAGCTTCTATATTTTACAGTTATGTGTTTATGTTTAGGAGTTTTAATTCCTTTTTTATAATATGTACAGCATATTGGGTAGTGATCGCTCATTGCACAATTGGGTACGGTGCATTCTATGATGTTGTTTGAGCAAGTTAAATAAATGTGATCTATAAGTGTTGCAGATGATTTGGTTTCTCTAGTATCTTGTTTTACTATTTGTTGGAAGTTGTATGATTAATTATATTTCCCCATATTATGTGGGATTTGTTGATGTCAATGTTAAAGTAGTATGATTTCCTTTCCTGAAGCGAAAACTATCATCGTTGTGAAGTTTTCGTACCAGTCGTGTCAAGAACTGGGATTTCGATAGAGGTAGCCAATTATCAGGAGTATGCGGTTTTGAATTTTAGCTCTAACCAAATACATTATATTTCGCAAGATTCAAAGACTAGCCTACGCTGAACATTTAGTGAATTAGAAACATAGGCTACTATGCCTGTCTATTGTTTCCTACAGGGATCTCTTCTAAAACCTTTGTACCCTTTAACAGAGATGTCCTCATCTGAAATGTTTTCATTTAGTCTACTTTCATTAAGGCCGAATAAATGAAAATTTTGATTAAGAATAGAAGATAACTCTGGTTGCTTGTTAAATAAGTTGCAAATGTTTAAGTTTCCAAGGCGTAATCCTGACTTATTGAGCCGGTGTTGCCACTTCTCAGACATTTCACCCATGAAGTAAGTGTAAATTAGTCAAAATTAAGCAAAAATACAAGATCATAACAATTCATAATTACATTAACTTACAAAATATCAGTAATATAAATCGATATGTAAATGACAATATGATAACGATATAACTAATGAGACCAACAAATATAGTGCAAACACAGAACAAAACAATTAAAACGTATGAAAACACATCAATTAATTAACTAGAACTTCTTCGCAAGCTAGGTAACCAGCTGCTATCCAAAAGAATGAATAAATGGCTATACAAGTCAATGCTCCTGTTTAAAGTTGGGTATTCCACACGAGAAATAAAACGTTAAACAGTAATTAATTAAAGTTCGAGAAGGAAGCTCTTTTTCCGATTTTAATCATGGTATAGATGTAATACTTGCAATTATAATGACGGTATAGGTGGTTATATAATACTTGCAATTATCATGACGGTATAGATGGTTATATAATACAATTATAATCACGGTATAGATGGTTATATAATACAATTATAATAACGGTATAGATGGTTATCTAATACTTGACAATTATAAGGGTCGACCAGGGAGTCCTGGGCAATTAAGAAAATAATCCTCCTCGTTGAGGATTTAAACACATCACCCCTGAGTCGGCATGCAAGCGTGCTAGCCACAGCGCTACCGCGGCTTTCTTGGTACTTTCATCATCATCTTGTGCTATGCCGGTAAGCGTGGGCGATCACCAGAGTCGTGGATCAGCTCTGTATTCTTGTACTCGACCATGCCACGTGGTCAGGCTACCCAGGTATTTATTTTTCTGCTTTCCCCTTATTCTTTCCCAAGTTCTCTAGTTTATTTTTTCTCACAACGTGCTCAAAAAAGTTGGACTATCTACGTCTAATTTCTCTCATTAGTTAACGGTTTTAATTTGTTTATTGTAGGACGTGGTCATTGGCTTTTCTGTCTGTTCATGGTATTCTTAGCACTTTCCTCAGAAACCATATTTCCGCTACTACGGTTTTTAAAGCTTGTCCGCTCACCGTCCACGCTTCACATCCATAAAAAAGTACAGGTTCTATGTTGCACTTTAGCACTCCTTTTCTTGTTTCAATTGACATCTTTTGTATTAGTCAGTATGTTTTCCATCTTGCAGAAGGCTACCTTCGCCATGGCGATTCTTGTTCTAATCTATTTAAGGCATCTCCCATGAGATGTTATGACTGTTCCGCGATAATTGTACCGATTCACTTATTTAAGAATGTTTCCAGTTATCATTACATTACATTGCTATGGTACAGGGTGTATTTTTATTGACTGGGGTTTTTGAAAATATTGCCGTTCCAAGTTTTGTATTCACCCTCTGTGAACTCATGCAACATAAAAGGTGAATACAAAACTTGGAACGGCAATATAAACCCAAAAAAAAAAAAACAAAAAAAAAAAAACACTAAAAACCCCACAGTACTTAAAATATACCTTATACTTTAGAGGCCAGATTAAATCCCAGAACTGTGTCTCGCTGAGCAGATTGAAATGTTCCAGACAATCTTCCTGAAGCAGTTTCTTGCTATGGGTCTCTGATGTTATAGCGCCATCACATCTTGTATGTCTGAACGTATGGAGGAATAGGTCACCATTATTTCCTCACTTTCGCAAGCGACGAGCCGAGAAATCGAACCCGCATCCTGCCGTGCTCATGACATTACCAGGACTGGACTAGCTCGGCCGCTGACAATAGAAAAGGGCTCGGGATATTTCCTACAGAGTGTGGCTGCTTCACGTTACAATAGGTAATGTAATATCCGTTGTACTATTGATTCTGCAGACACACTGTACCACGGTTATACCAAGGTTACATTAGGGAAGGACATGTTCCAGGGCTGCAGGGCATTACATGGCGGCTGCATGTCCTATACAGAACGTTACAGTAAGCCCCAACATTTATTGGCTGTTGGAGATTCGCTTGCAAATGTTATTTCAGTAGTTTCACACGCCGACGTGGTCAAGACGTGGGAGTGGTCGAGACGTGGGCGTGGTCTAAAGGGTGAGAGCTCTCGCTCTTAAACTTCTAGAGCGCTGATGGTAAGGTAGGCGGATCAACTCCTACCCCGGCATTAAGCTTGACTTAAACGATGACTTCTCGTTCGGAAAACAATGGCAAACTACTGAAGGTACAGTTGTCTAAAAGTCAACCCTGGGTTGATCACAACGTCCTTCTAAGGGCATGCACTACTTTAAGTTTACCATTGCCTTTTTGAACACCAGAAGACATTACAATAGAGGACGTTACACGGAGGATGTCACACTAGAGAACATTACAATAGAGGGCATTACAATAAGGGGGATTACAACAAAGGACATTAAAACAGAGGACATTGAAGTCTGGGACACTTTGCATGTGGAAACAAAGAATAAATTTAAAACACACCTTATCAATGTCATTTACAACAGCGCCCATATAACCAATGGCTTTTTGAAGTTCACACTTACACCTTTGTCAAAGAAACCAGGCCCTATCAAATGTGAATCATTGGGTAATAAATCTTAGGAGGAGAGCAACGAGTGTTAGGGATGAACGACGTGCAAATATGCAGGCATGGGAGGCATTAAACAAATGACAACGTCTGACTTTGAAATGTCAACATATGACCTTAGAAGTTGTAACAATAGCGCGGGATCTCCAACAGAGCAATATCTTTGAACGATGTTTATTAAAAACCCTATCTGCTTAATTCTATTCCTCTTCGTCTTCTTCTTTCTCTTCTTCTTCAACCAGTGTTTGTTGTCTATTCCAGCATGAATCACAAACAGGGATGGGTCGCTCGTGGTCTTCACCGGTCCCCCAGAGTTTGTCTCCCCGGGGTCGCTCCAGTTGGTCTGATCCAACCCCCCTCCCCCTCCCAGTTTGTTGAAGTCAGGTAGTCTTGTAGACACGCTTGTATATGATACGTTTGTGTAAATTGTAGACATCACAGTGTAACCTAGAATAATACATTTGTCATCGTGTACAGTATTTTATTTTAGTCTAAACAAACATTTTTCAGGCTAATTAATTGATTCTCCGTGGCGAAGAGGTTACGGCCGCTGTTCGTAATCCCGCATTCCGAGTTCGAAACATAGCTGCGGGCGATTTGGCAGCAGAACGCCTTGTGATGTGTTTTTTTATGAAATGGTATGGGTGGCGGTTGTTCAGAAAGCAATGACAAACTTTTTTGTTTTTGGGCTTTCACTGGCAAACTACTGAACGTACAACTTACCAAGCAATCACACAGCATAAACATGCTGGGGTTGACTGCCACGTTCTGTACATGGATATGCAAATAACCTTCTTAACATAATTGAGAAACAGTCACCACATTATTTCAGTTTTATTTTCCTCCGCATGTTCGTTCGCTTTCGCTTTGAACCCAAGCGTAGTCCATACACGGGCTGCAACTTCTAGTGGAACTGGACTGATATTTGCGTGTAGATTAGCTTCCCCTATTACTTGCGTCCCTCGCCTTCAGGCGAACCAACTCCGACTTCTGAGACACTTGTTATTTACGTCCCCAAGTCAAGGGCGAGAAGTCAACATTTTAGTCCAACTGACTTAGGGGTTGAACCCGCTACTCCTGCATCACTATAATAGTCATTAAATGCGCTGATCGTTTAAGATGTATCCAGCCACAACAAGGCTACTGATAAGTAACCTTTATATTTTCATGTAGTATTTTTCGTGTAGTTGTGTAGGTTTGTGTTTGTTTATTCTGTGCTGACGAAGGCTTTAACTACAACGTCAAGTTTGTTTCTTGTAACCGTGTTCTAGTAAAGCTCACAATCTGCTTCTCGTTTTGTTGGTAATTCATTCATACTCCTGCATCAGCACAACGGAAGTTTAAGAGCGTGCTCTTTTATCCTTTCAGCCATGCTGACCTCGCGATTTCAAATGAATAACATAGTAACTGTATGTATTTAGTGATTTAGTCAACATTTTTTGGGCATGTTATGAGAAGAAATGACTTGGAGAACTTGGTGACGACTGGCAAGATCGAAGAGAAGAGACCAAGGTGGAGACCGAGAAGTAAATACCTGGATGGCTTGGCCAGGTGGCATGGTCGAGACAGGAACACGGAGCTGATCCACGACTCTGGTGATCGAGTGAGATGGCAGAACATAACCGCCCACGCTTATCGGCTTGACACATGATGGATGGATGGATGTATTTAGTGACTATGTAATTGCTTCCATGCCTGTTGGCTCCAGTAAAGAAATATTGCATGTCCTCTGCAGGACGTTGTAATCACACCCAGCCCCTATTGTACTGGCACCTGGTCGTCGTAACAGATGATAGCTATTGTGCTTAAAGTAAAAGGCACCATATCTTCTCCATATCACAAAGCGTAGACTGAATTGTTGATACCATGTGTTGCCCATGCAGCATGATCATTCTTCAGCCTGCCTAGTTTACTGGAAAAGAAAGGTAACACCAATACGCATGGAACAAGACAAGCTGCAGAAGCTGTTGCATCAACAAAGCAATGCTTTAACTGTTAGCCTGTCGGAGCTTCGATTCTAGACCAGTTGCCTCTCAGGGCTTAGGGCCTAGCCTGCCCTGTCATGACATTTAGTCTTTAGGTTGCGTTTCCTCCCACTAGGATAAAACTCGTACCCTCCCAGTTGCCCTCCTTCGCCTAAAGTCGTTGGCACAATGTGTGGTGTCAGGTTTGCTGAGCATCTCCCAACATTTGGATGTGAAAGAAAGCTGGTGTTACCGTCTACTGTCATACGGTAGCTCAGTCATATCTGACTAAGACCTGGCAAACCGACATTCGTCGCTAACAGAAGTTTAGTCATTTAGTTTAGTCGATGGATCAACATCACGGCACACGGGTGCAATCCATAAGTGCTCCGTTCTCCTCCTAACTAAAACCTGAGTTTGGAGAACCTCAGCTCAGTGCACGAACTCCGTAGCACCGGCGAGGATCCTGAAATACTTTGGGTAGATTTTTAACTCGAAATTTTGCCCGGGCAGCGCCGCTAGGCTACTCTTTTTCGATTTCCAACTGCCAAGGGATTTTTTACGTGCGCAACAGTACACACGGGCGTCCGATCTCACTACCCAGAGACCAGGGGAAATTTTATTACTAGAAGTCCATGAGAAAAAATCCCGGTCATCACCGGGGCTTGAACTCGGGACCTCCAGCACTCGAGGCGGACATCATACCTCGAGACCACTAGCGCTAACAGAAAGCTGGTAGTATCGTCTACTGTCATACGGTAGCTCAGACATATCTGACTAAAACCTGACTAAAAGCCCATACTGACAGCTTTTGATTGACTATGCTATTGCACGTTTAGTAATTTGCCATTGCTTTCTGGACGAGAAGTCATCATTAAGTCCAACTGACCGGCGTGTGCAACGATCCCGCATATCCACGCCATTAGAAGAGACAGTTTAATCGCGTGAAACTCTGTCACATCGCTCCAGGTAGATAAACCATAGATAATGTGACCTGACGTATCATGTTCTGTCGTCAATATCATTCTCAGACTTACTACAGTAAACATGGTAAGTACGTTATGAGGTTTTCAAGTCACAAATAATCTCCTTTGGTCACGTAGCATGGTTTTATATAATGGGACACATTCATCCTTTCGTGTGTTTCCGGAGCCCATAAGGGAAGCGAAGACTAGTAACACTGTTGCCTCCCATGCATGTCGTAAGAGACGACTAAGGAGGCTTAGGGTTGAGACTTAGTCTCCAGTCTATTGGGACTTCCGGTCCCCAACATGGCGGATAGGCATTTAAACCGTTAAAGCCTCTGGAGTGTTTACGATTATGGCTACGGTTTGCATTCACATTTTCCTCATGTTGGAGTGGTAGGACATGGTTCCGTCGCCCTGCTACTGAGTGAGTGCGTGGCGAAATACTGTGAGCTGTGAATTTCATGTGGAATGCTGTTACATCTGTCCGCGGTTATTTGTAGCGTGAACTGCATGTTCGGAACGACGGCGACCGGCTGTTGCTGAATTGACTGGTTTGCCTTTTCGGTATACGTTTGCATTTTTCAAGAGACTCCTGGAAGTCGTCGCTGGAGCTACGGAGTTCGTGCTTTGTGCGGCGCTTTCGGCAGGTCGCCCTGCGGAAAGAGACCGAGCCATATGGGATACGTTTTTCGTGGAGGACTTTTGTGGTGGCATTATGCACAGTGTACCTGTGCGGGCTGTTGGCTTGCCGAGACTCCTGCCTATTCCATTATTCACATAGGGCAGTGATTAGCATGTCATGTGATATTCACTGGCACAGTAACGGAGCATAATGGGGACGACCCGTTGCCGTGAAATTGGAACCGCGACTAACTAACTAACATCCTTTCAATATCACATGAAGTAATTGGGGCATAATTGAAAACTAAAATTATGAATAGAAAGTTCTAGATCGTCTTCCGTGAATGTTGCTAGCCTTCTACTATTAATGCCGCTAACCTTGCTGGTTGTTGAGTATCCTTCATTTCGACAGAGTACAGTTTGTAGTTGTACACGGTCACCAATCGTGCCTTGGGCTACATTTAATTCATCGGCAACATTGTTCACAAGTTCCAGTAGTTCTACATTATTTGTTTAAATTTGAATGATTGTTGTTGTTGGGATGCTGAAATTGGACTTGGCATAGGCGCGGTTTCCAAAGTATTGCTTGAAAACATAAACATTGATCGAGGAGGCTTCGTTGTGGTCGTATAAATTGCTAACAGATGTCTCTATGTTACTGTAACTATGGCAGTAATAACATGCTGCTTGGAGCAGGTTTCCCAGCTTGTGAGGGCAGGTGTCCCAGCCTGTGAGGGCAGGTTTCCCAGCCTGTGAGGGCAGGTTTCCCAGCTTGTGAGGGCAGGTTTCCCAGCATGTGAGGGCAGGTTTGCCCAGCTTGTGAGGGCAGGTTTCCCAGCTTGTGAGAGCAGGTTTCCCCACATGTGAGGGCAGGTTTCCCAGCCTGTGAGGGCAGGTTTACTAGCCTGTGAGGGCAGATTTCCCAGCCTGTTAGGGCAGGTTTCCCAGCATGTGAGAGACAGGTTTCCCCACATGTGAGGGCAGGTTTTCCAGCTTGTGATGTCAGATTCTAGATGCAGTGGCCCTGGGGCGATTTCTTTGAATGTTTGTATTGGTGGTTGGGGTTTGATGAATGCTTCTTCTTTGTCCACCTTCAGAAGTCAATATGAATAAATGCAAAGAAAGCTGCAGTCGACCTAAGTATGTAGGGCATCTCCATAGAGCTTTTCTTGTTTGTTCTCTCGCTCTCGCTCTCGCTCGCTCTCGCTCTCGCTCTCGCGCTCTCTCTCTCTCGCTCTCGCTCTCTCTCTCTCTCTCTCTCTCTCTCTCTCTCTCTCTCTCTCTCTCTCTCTCTCTCTCTTTCTCTCTCTCTGGTGAGAATACCTGGTATAAATCACGGCGAGAGTGTTTCGTACAAGAGTAATTCTGATGGTGTACAACTACCGTCTGTTTCAGGGGTAGTGAGTGGGTTATAAACTTATCGGCATAGGCGCGGTCCGCGTGCAGGCTGCATATACTGGACATTACTCGGCAGTTGGAAAATGTGGGCCGAGCAGGCAACATCCCTGACTGAATTTGAATACTAGAGACAATGTTACATATATTCTTAGCCCGTGTGGCCGGCTCTTACGCGAAGGGGTTCGGACCGGGTTCGTAGCCTTGTTACAAACCTTTGAGAACAAAATTTTAAGACGCATCTTTGGACCCATTAGGGATACACAAAGTGGAGAGTGGAAAAGAAGAAGTAACAAAGACATTTATGATTTGTTTAAGTCCCCGCTAATCACTGGTATCATGAAGGCTAATAGTCTACAATGGCTGGGGCATATAGAAAGAATGGAAGATAATAGGGAAACAAAACTCGCTTACACTCAGGAAATAAATGACCGTAGACCCCGAGGTAGACCAAGAAGGCGGTGGAGAGATAATATATATACAGACCTACAAGCACTTGGAATCAACGACTGGCAAGAGAAGGTCCACCAGAAAGACGAATGGAGACAGATTGTATTTGCAGCAAAGAACCTCAATGGCTCGTAACGCTGAAGAAGAAGAAGAAGATTCTCACCTTCCTGCACGCTGGTGGCTGGGTAGCATGTTCAATCCCCACATAAGTCAGCAGGACATAATGTTGATTTCTCGTTAAAAGGGACAAAAAGACAAAAGGATGGATTTCATTGCACCGGATATTATCACATAGGGCTCGGTCTCTTTCCACAGGGAGGCCTGCCGAAAGCGTCACACAGAGCACTAAATCCTCAGCTTCAGCGGCGAACCCCAGGAGCCTCCGAGAAAATTGCACTCGTGAAATTAATGGCGCTGTCCGGAAATGAACCCACAACCTTTGGAGTGCGTGGCAGGCGGTGTAACCACTTGGCCACGGATACTATATTCTCGATCAGATATACAATGGCAAACTAATGAACGTAAAATCGCTTCTAAAATCAAGCTGGGATTGAGCGCAACGTCCTGCAAAGGACAACTTTTCTTCACTAGCTGGAGGAGGATGTCTTGACATCTAATCGAGCTGCTCCGCCGCGACACCCATACGAGTATTTTAATGGGTATAGATATAACTTACGGGAGACTGATAACATTACATTGACCTCTCTCTTATCTAATTGTTCCACTTGCACCTTGCGGTGTCGAGGTGACGCATTAATAGCGTTCCCTTTATAGAGTTCCCGTTTATGGGCTCTATATCGTGATTCCATGGACTCTGTTATTCTCTCTGTCCATCGTTTACACGGTCGGCCTCTGTAAATTCCATAATCTCTCCGGGTGATCCCGGCTTATTTCTTACTCTTGCCTTTTACGTCTATTGAGAGTTTGTTTCGGGATTTTTTAATATGAAGTTTAACTAGCTGTTGCAGGTTAAGTAAAGTAAGCAAAGTAAAGGGCCCATTCTCTGCTGGGATCTTTCCACAAGAACCATTCGTATCTACGAGGGGGCTTCAAATGGAAACCATAAAAGTGTGATAGAAATTACATTAATCAGTCTGCACAGTGATGTCACGTGCTCCACACTCTTGACACCCTTAACAACAATATTGACAGATTACAAGACAACTGCATGGTTATCGTAATTTCTATCACACTTTTAGGGTATTAATTTGAAGTCCCCTCGAAGATACCAATGTTTCTGGGGAAAGGTTCCCAGTGTGAGGGAGAGTCAGCGACCTCTTAGTCGTGGCTTCCACGAAAGCTAACGATTTCTACTGGCTTGTGGAACTACTGTGTCGAACACTTGGTGGGAAACATCTAAGGCAGTGAAGATGTAGTTTTCTGATGAAAATGCAAAGAATATCATGGGCAGACAGAAAAACCAATGAGAAAGTTCTACAAGAGGCAAATGAGAACCGTAAACTGATAAGACAAATTAGATGTAGACAGTCACACTTTTTTGGACACGTTATTAAGAAGAAATAAATTAGAAAAAATTGTGACAACTGGCAAGATTGAGGGGAAAAGGACAAGGGGATGACAGAGAAGTAAATATCTGGAATGGCATGGCCATGTGGCATGGTAAAGACAAGAACATTGAGCTGATCCACGACTCATGTGATCGTGCGAGATGGCGAAACATGACCGTCCACGCTTGTCGGCATGGCACATGGTGATGATATATAGAAAATACTTCAGAACCATGCGCCACCACCCCATTTTGTGTCTTTGGTCACAGTGTTACGACAAGTGTGTGTGAAGTCGGCGACGCATCCGTCTGTCTTTGCGGAATGATCCGATAAATCTGTTTGGTGGTTGAAGTAGAAAGTTTGTTTAGCAACGGTAAAACGCCTATCGAAAGTGTCACTGTAGAGTGGGTTGCCGGGGTCATTTGTGCTTCGTGCCTGTTTAGCTGTCAAATTTCGCGGCCTTAGAACTTTGTAGCTTCTTACTTTACAGCTTTATAGTGGTAAAAACTCCGTCACGGAGCAAGCATGATAGGAAGTTTTTGATCGTCAGAAGAGGTCCTCCTTCTCGGAATGTTTCAGCTATTCAACTTCCTATCTTCTTCTTCTTCTTCTTCTTCTTCTTCTTCTTCTTCTTCTTCTTCTTCTTCTTCTTCTTCTTCTTCTTCTTCTTCTTCTTCTTCTTCTTCTTCTTCTTCTTCTTCTTCTTCTTCTTCTCCTCCTCCTCCTCCTCCTCCTCCTCCTCCTCCTCCCTTCTTCTTCTTCATCTCCTCCTCTTCCTGCTCTTCCTATTTCTGTTCCTCGTCTTCCTCCACCCCTTCCTCATCTTCTTCATCCGCCTCCTCTTCCCATCCTTCTCCAGCAACGGACACGCAACGCCTTTTAATGTTGTCACCGGCGTTTTAAAGTACACGTTAGTTGAGGAAGTAGTTGTCAGCAAGACCGACCTAAACAGACGTCTTCAACCTGCACATGGTTGGCTGCCACATATACCCGTCTGATAACCTTTGATCATTCTTTTGTCGGTTATCTATCTACCGGATAAAATACTAAACACGGGTATGTGTGTCGATGAGGAATGACTGACTGGTTTTGATAAAAGACGTTCGCCGACACTGACTAGACAACGCCGTGTATATATTGGAATGTAGGGTTCTTGCAGCCTGGACAATTAGTAAACAAGCGAAAAGACCCATAGTAGCTTTGGAGGTGTGATTTTATATGAGAAAGCTGACAGTTTCTTGAACAGCCAAAACCAGCAATCTGTGTGTTTTGAGGGAGGCTAATACGCTAAAGATAACATATTACAAACATCAGAAAGAGGCAGTCTTCATTTTGGCCACTGAGAAGACGAAAGTGGAAAATGTTGTGACAACCGGAATTATTTGTGGAAAGAGAAATAATTTTTCAGTCTTGTGTTATGGTACGGAAGGGAATCAACACACAAAGTGATACATGCCGTTGGAGATCGCATGATGTGAAGAAGCATGATCGCCCATACCAGTTGGCAAGGCAGTTGATGATATTGACGATGGGAGTTTACACAAGAAAGACTCTGAGGGTGTTAAACTACCCTATCTTCCAAGATGGTGTTAGACTCCCCCATGTTCCAAGATGGTGTTAAACTAGCCTATGTTCCAAGAGTCTGTTAAACTACCTATGTTCCAAGAGGGTGTTAAACTCTCTTATTTTCCAAGATGGTGTTAAACTCCCTTATGTTCCAAGAGTCTGTTAGACTCCCCTATGTTCCAAGATGGTGTTAGATTCCCATATGTTTCAAGATGGTGTTAAGCTCCCCCAAGTTCCAGATGGCGTTAATCCACCCCCCCCCCTTTCATATTCCAAGATGGTTTTAAACTACCCTGTGTTTCACTACAGTGTTAAACTCCCCTATGATCCAAGATGGTGTTAAACTACCATTTGTTCCAAGATGTTGTTAAGCTATCCTATGTTCCAAGAGGATGTTAAATCCCTCTATGTTTTAAGATGGTGTTAAACTTCCCCATGTTACAAAATGGCGTTAAACTCCCATGTGTTCCAAGATGGTGTTAAACTCCCCTATGTTCCAAGATTGTGTTAAACTCCCCTATGTTCAAAGATGGTGTTAAACTCCCACATGTTCCAAGATGGTGTTAAACTCCCCTATGTTCGTGGATGGTGTTAAACTCCCCTATGTTCCAAGATGGTGTTAAACTCCCCTATGTTCCAAGATGGTGTTAAACTCCCCTATGTTCCAAGATGGTGTTAAACTCCCCTATGTTCGTGGATGGTGTTAAACTCCCCTATGGTCCAAGATGGTGTTAAACTCCTCTATGTTCCAAGATGGTGTTAAGCTCCCCTATGTTCGTGGATGGTGTTAGACTCCCCCTATGTTCCAAGATGGTGTTAAATTCCCCTATGTTCGTGGATGGTGTTAGACTCCCCCATGTTCCAAGATGGTGTTAAACTCCCCTATGTTCGTGGATGGTGTTAAACTCCCCTATGTTGCAAGATGGTGTTAAACTCTCCTATGTTGCAAGATGGTGTTACAGCCGTTGTTGTTTAGTTACACCCGTTGATAGTTACACTGGCCGCCTTGGTATTCTAGTATTAAAAGTTAATTGAATGTAGTTTACGGGCCGTAGCAATCAACGCTAGCGCATTTTGTGCGTCTGAAATGTACTAGTGATTCTAGTATAAACCCATCTGAATCTTTACAAGGCCCACTGAGTTCGTGCACTGTATTGAGATTCTCCTGGTGTGATCTACAGGAGGAGCCCAGAATACGTACGGAGGTTGAAGTTTGAAGGTTTAAAGTCGAGAGAATCGACTTTATTGCAGTGGGCTTTATCCCGCATGGCTGAGCTTCTTTTCACAGAGCGGCCAGCAGAAAGCGTCGCACAAATCACCAGTGACGACCCTCAGGAGTCTTCGAGAAAATCGAACACATGAACCGAACGGCGGAGCCCAGAAACTAACCCACATCACGTGGCTTAACCACTCCGCCACGGAGGCCCCACCTCCCATCCCTGACGTAAGGTGGTGTCCGCGTATAAAGAAGATCATCAGTGGTGACCGATGTGTGTCATACTAGAGCCGCCAAAGACATTTCAAGTTCACCTTGCAGTTGGATTATACCAGTGGTTCTCAACCTTTTTGGCCCATTCACTCCTTCGCCATATGTTCAGAATGTTCCCCCCCCCCCCCTTTGTATTTTCTCCCTATAAATCCCCCCTGCCCCTACACAGTATACGTAAAAATGGAAGCTAAGTTAAATAACCATACTAGAACAAGTTTAGACGTCTACATAAAACGTGATTTGCGGGTCTACTTACGTTATAAAACGAATTTCATCAAGGCCAGAAGTACAGAACCGTAAAGTATGGTGGGAAAAAACAATATCAAGTAATCGGTTCTTGTATTAACGCGATCTTGAAATAATCTTAATCCCCCCCCCCCCCCCTGGAAACCCTAAAATTCCCTCCTGGGTAGTTGGGGGGAAGGGGGGGGGAGGATCCCCTCCGGTTGAGAACAACTGTATTATTATACTATTAGTTCTGGGTTTGTGGTTGGGATTAGAAGCTGAGAAAGTGGTTCACAAAATGTCGTCATTGATGCCCTATATATGAATATATATGCCAGCGCCGTGGTGTAGAAAAGGTGAACGTGTGTCACAATTCCCCGACACAACGAGTTGAGGGGTTGAAATTAGCTGCAGACGATTTGGAAGCAGACCTTGCGTTGATTTAGATGAAATGAGCGTCGGTCGTTCAGAAAGCAATGTCAGAAGACTGAAAAGGGTTATATTACTAGTCAGTTGAATATCCTTTACAGGACGCCACAGTCAACCCAAGATATTTTGGCTTTTCTTGATTACCAAATTTACGTTAAGTAGTTTGCCATTAATTAGGAAGAGATTGGAAGCAACAGAGATGTGGTTCCTTAGACGAAAGTTGCGAATTCATTGGACTGCCAAATTAACTAACAACGAATGCCTTAAAGAAGGCTAACGAAACTAGAACATTACATACAACAATAAGAAAGAGACAGACAGCTTTTTTTGGGGTCATGTGATGAGAAGAGAGGCGCCGGAGAACATCGTGACAACTGGAAAGATCGAGGGTAAGAGAGGCAGAGGCAGACCACGAGAAATGATGTTGTGTGGATTGCGACGGTGGCATGGAGGAATATCAACGGCAGAGTTGATCCAGAAAACCAAAGACCGAGATCCGTGGAGAGACACGAACGCCTACGACAGTCGGCACGGCACTTAATGATGAGTTTGCCGTTTCCTTCTGAACGGCCGACGCTCAAACCATGGAAATCACTAACGACTGCAGCAGATTTTTAACCCTCAGCCCAGGCTAATCGCGAATCCTAATCCACAGTTCCTATTACTAAGACGTTCCACAGCAGATATTTATTTACACAATTTATCTGTTGAGGTAACACTGAAACGCCCGTTTCAATTTGACCTTCGTAATACAACCCTTAAAGTACTGGTTGCGTTACCTTATGCCCCATCGCTGTGGCATTGATTTTGTTCGCCCTGATATCACGACACAGCTCTCGCCGGCCGGAATGGCCTTATAAAGGACGCTTCCCGACCGCCCCCTGACGTGTGAATATTCGCCTTGGCTCGCCCGCCGCTGAGAAATCATAGTTGATAACTATCGGATAACTCTAATCAATTTCCGAGTACAGTACTTACCCAAGGACGGCGTGTTTTGTTCGTTTGATCATCGTGTATACTTTTCGCGCTGAGTGACCGATGTGGCATTACGATCTTGTGAATAGAGTGCAATGGAACAACACACTTCAGCCAACCGCAGTTTTGTGTAGCTAATGTGAGGTAAGCACCCGTTCTAACTCCCCGTTCTAGATTTTGTGGCGACAGTTGACAGTCGGAGAACGCGCTGTGGTGATCGTTTATTATCATAGCGGCGTGAGTGTACTGATTCATTCATATGTGTCTCCGAGTGTGTTGTGTGTGATAATTTATTGTTATAGCGGTGTGAATGTTGTGATCCATTCGTGTGTGTGTGTGTGTGTTGTGTGTGTGTATGTGTGTGAGTGTGTTGTGTGTAATAATTTATTGTCATAACGGTGTGAGTGTTGTGATCCACTCGTGTATGTGTGTGTGAGTGCGTGTGTGTGTGTGTGTGTGTGCGCGTGATAATTTATTGTCATATCGGTGTGAGTGTTGTGATTCATTCGTGTGTGTGTGTGTATGAGTGTGTTGTGTGTGACAATTTGTCGTAGCGGTGTGAATGTTGTGATCCATTCATCGTGTGTGTGTGTGTGTGTGTGTGTGTGTGTGTGTGTGTGGTGTGTGTTGTGTGGGATAATGTGTTGTCTTAGCGGTATGAGTGCTGTGATTCAATCGTGTATGTATGATATAGAGTATTGTGATTCATTCGTTGTGTGTACGTGTGTGATATAGAGAGAGAGTCTGCTGATTCATTCGTTTTGTGAGTGTGCATGTGTGTGTGTGTGTGTGTGAGAGAGAGTGTGTTGTGTGTGATAATTTATTGTCATAGTGGTGTGAGTGTTGTGATTCATTCGTGTGTGTGTGTGTGTGTGTACGTGCTAATGTGGTGTGTGTGTGTGTGTGTGTGTGTGTGTACGTGCTAGTGTGGTGTGTCTGATAATTTATTTCATAGTGGTGTTAGTGTTGTGATTCAATCGTGTATATGTGATGTAGGGTGTGTTGTGTGTTTGTGGGAGAGTGTGTTGTGTAAGTGTGTGAGTGAATGTATATTTTTGCGGAAAAATTACGCGTTTTCCAACCTTGCGGCGTATTGGATCTTCTTCTTCTTCTTCCTACTTCTTCTTTTGTACTGCTGCTTTTGCCGTGAATCGTCGCAGAGAGGCGGCAAGTATGTTGTTTTTTCCCACTTATCTTGTTGCTTGTACTGTCATATTTGATTTCTTCAGTGATTCTTTTACTCCATCTAGCAATCCCTTTCTTGGTCGTCCTCTCGTCTTGTATCCCGATGTTCTCTCTTAGAACGCTCTAGCCGCTGATTGATCCTGTTCCATTCAAGCTAAATGTCCAATCCATTTAATTTTATTTCGTTGTTTAAAGTTAATAATAGGTGTTATCTCCACACTTATTGTTAGTTTCTCATTTGTCTCGCTATTTCTTCTTGTCTTTCCAGCTGCATTTCTTATGCATCTCATCTGACATGATGCGATTTTACTTCTGTATGTTTCTAGGGTCTGATGTTTCTTGAGTCTACAAAGCGGTCGTATTATCCATACTGTAATATGCTTGTGAAACTTAGACTGTGTACCAGCGACATGCTAGGAAATTAAACCACTTCTACATAGTCTGTCTTAGGAAGCTATTGAAGATTAAATGGAAGACAAGATCCCAGACACTGAAGTCCTAGAAAGAGTTTCCATGCCCAGTATCCACACTCTACTAATGAAGAATCAGATTCGCTGGACTGGTCACTTAACTCGCATGCCAGATAACAGGCTTCCTAAACGAATTTTTTTTTACAGCGAGCCGTGTTGTGGTAAACGCTCCCAAGGCAGTCAGAGGAAACGCTTTAAAGACACATAGAAGATCTCACTAAAAGCTTTTGGAATTCATCACGACACTTGGGAGACTGCTGCCAAAGACCGAAACTCGATGCGTACATCATTACGCAAGGGTGCAGTCACCTGTGAAGCAACCAGGACTGCAAGAACTGTAAAAAAAAAAAAAAAGGCTGGACAGAAAAACCACTGCAGGAGACCCACCTCCTACAACGTCAAGCATTCTTTGCCCACATTGTCAAAGAACATTTCGAGCCAAAAAAGGCCTTATCAGCCATCTTAGAACTCACGGCTGCATACTTTCAACCCCACTGGATGAAATGAATGGTCATCATTATTCTTAATGGACAAACATGTTTCTTGGATTGTCCATGTCTGGCATTGCCAACACAGCGTTGGGGCTAATAAAGCATCCTGTTGTAGTGGGTATATATATATATATATATATATATATATATATATATATATATATATATATATATATATATATATATATATATATATATATATATATATATATATATATAATATGATGCTAACCCCATGTATATTTACAGAATCTATAACAATCAGCACTCGATAAATGATGTGGTCAGTAATACGCTGTCCACCTTTAGTTCCCACAACATTTCTTGGTACCGATTTAATACTAGGTCGACCTGGGAGCCTGAGTGAATTCAACAGAACCATTTCAGCCTCGAGGGGGTTTCGAATACACGATCGACCGGTTCAACGATGAACCAGTCGCAACGGTACCGCGGCTCCTCGTTTCTTCGAGTTTGTTTGAACAAGTACTTGTTAAATGCACAGGTTTGGAAAGCTACGCATATACATGAACTAATAAACAAGCAGACAGATTGGCTGGTGCCGCACCATTGAGGGGTAATTTGCGGGTGATTGTGGAAGGGGTTCTGGTAGAATCTCAAAGTTGAGAGGGAAGACCAGGAGAACTTTCAATCAGATAGCGGTGGGGACGATTAGTAATGTGACACTTCGCTGGCTGTTGAATGAGGGGACGGAGCGCGTATGGTAATGTCGTGGGTGCAGTGATGTCAGTTCTTAGCTCAACCCAACACAACTCAACTTAAGGCGGATGCGGTGATAGGCCCTCTGGCAGCACGTGAATAATGCAGAAGAACATACAGACTATCATGATCTAGAAAGCATGCGGCAGCAGTGGGTGGTCAGAGGATCTGGTGGACAGTCGTCACTCAGAGGTAAAGCAAGACGAACATATAATCAGATTGCAACACGCATCATTAGTATTGGAACTCTTCGCTGGCTGTTACAACTTACAGACATGAATCAGTTCCTCGAGTCTGAAAATATCTATATTTATACACATTGTAATAAATATCAAGCCGTGTATTAATATTATCACACCATATGTTCAATTTGTACAGCGAGATAATAGCGAGATCCTTACAAGACATGCCAGGAATATCATTTGGTGGGCGTGATGTAAACAAGCTGCGCTGTACTGATGGTGTTTGTCGCTGAAAGTGACATAAGTACAAGATTTTTTTTTTTTGGCGCTCGCTCACTTTAAACTCGAACGTAGTCCATACACCCTATTTCTAGTAGCACTGGACTGAATTTTGCTTGTGGATTAGATTTCCCTATTACTAGTGGCCCTTGATGAATCCACATCGACTTCAGGGGTATTTATAATTTGCATTTTTCAAGTCCAGGACGAGAAGTCAGCATTTTAGTCCAACTGACCGGTGTACTGTTTGAACCCCCTACCTCGGCATTAGCACTACGTTTGTTTAAGAACGAACGCAGTAGAAAGAGCAATTAAAATATCTTGACAGATGTTAACTCACGAAGAGAACTGGTTACTGGCATCAGAAGCAAGCAGCCCGCATACTTTGGGCATGTCATGAGAAGGGAAACGCTGGAATATGTCAGCCAGAACAGGAAAGGGGGAGGACCAAGAGAGAAGAAGATGCCTGACAATTTGACATCATGGCATGGAGGAACATCAGTATCCGAAATGATTGTCAGTACACGAGACAGAGGACAGTAGACAGACATGATTACTAAAGCCACACGATGCGGAACTATAAGGAGGAGAAGATTTAATATGTGTTTTGAAAGCAAAAATACCAAATAAAAAGTCCTTTTAAGGACTGCAACCAATCAAGCCAGACGAACCAGGAGCCTGCGCCAACATAGAAAACCACAAGAGGAAACATGCCGCTGACCGATCCCTCTGCTGACGTCACAGACACAAACGCTACATAACGTCCGAAATAGGACTTATCGTAAGAGCGCACAAGACAAGAATTAGGGTGAATGAACCCACAAAAACCACGGACCTCAACAATAACAACAGCTGAGGATGCAGGTTGAACGAGGCCGAATTTTGAATGTTTGTTTTGAAAATTGGAATTGGAATATGTGTTTTGTTAAGTGTGGGTAAAAAGGAAAGTGGAATGGTCCTTGTAGGAGATATGCAATGAAGACAACAGATAGGGGCCATGACTGAATATTGGTTCCATAGCGAAGTGAAACCTGTGCAGGCTGGCACTCCGTATTATGATATTACCAGCGGCGCGGCTGCTGTTACATTGCGTACACAGTTTATTGATTTTTACGGTCAGCCCTAAGTGTTTTTGTTTCCTTGTTGATGTGTTTGTGTTTTGTTTTGTCGTCCTCATACGCGATAGCTACTGCTGTTGCCGTTGCTGTTTGGGGCATTATTGGTTGCGAGGAATTCAAGAGGTCTCCGGCGTCAGAATTGTCAAACTTAAATCTGTCACATAACAAGGGCGCTGTTGTTAACGCGGAGAAAACATGCCTGATCAGAAATAACGAACGTATTCTGTGAGGAGTTTAAGCTGGCGGGGCTCTACTTGCGTCATAGGAAAACAGCAGATGCAGTTTGTCATGTGTTGTCGGCCGTTCCGTGTTGGGCGAAGAAAGGAAATTAGCAGCTGCCCTTGAGCAAAGTTGACTAGTGGTATAGTATGTCCAGAAATGAATGCCGTCATTCACGATCAATTATTTTGTAAACTGTCTGTTGCATCGTTATGAAATTTTTCCTGCCGTCTTATATTTACCCCCACCCAAGGAATATGTCTTTGATAGGTCCAAAAGCAACTTAAATCATCGAAAGCGGTGACATTTCTTTGATGTTTTGGTGAAAAACTAGTGATTTCTCGCTAACAAACTTGTTTTTACAATAATGAATGCCCCGCCAATTCACATGACGACACAAGGCGTATCCGGATTCGTATGGGAGTGGGTGCAATAAAAGAAGTAGCTTAAAAGTCGACAGGGTCTGCTGCATTGCACCGGGTTTTTATCCCATATGGCTCAGTTTCTTTCCGCACCGCGGAAAGCGTCGCACAAAGCATGAACTCCGTAGCTCCAGCGACGACCCTCGGGAGTCTACGAAAAAATGCACTCTTGAAGTGAAGGACGCGGCCCGGAATCGAACATACATACCTTCGGAGCCCGTGTCAGACGGCTTGACCACTTTACCACGGAGAATCCCGAGAGGGGTGCAATGTGTAATATTACTAAAGACAGAGAATTTACAGAGGCATGGGGTAAATAATTTGTAAATTGACAGGAAAGTAGAAGGAATATATTTCTTACCTTATTTTTTCATTTCCGTCTTATTTCTTCAGCTGCTGGTTAATAATGTGTACACAAGTATTCATGTTAGCTTTTTATATTGAGTTCGTGAAAGCTTCCAAATAGCTGTGCGTTAATGTGCGTATGGAGTGACCAGAAATGATACCGCAATTTAGTCATCATGTTTCAATTTTTAAGGATCTGTTCAGCTGTCTGTGTAGTTTGTTTACACGTACACATGGGTGACAGACCCGCTTTGAGTCTTCGTGAAAGATTGTCCACTCTGCTGTTTACCGTTCAGAGACGGAACATGATTACCTGTTTTGCACTATGAAAATAGTTGTCAGTGTCTCTGTAGTGGGCTTTCTTCTTAACGACCAAGATGTTGGTCCTCTTTTCATTGAAGTTTATAGATTGATTCGTATGCACGTGTGTTGTCCCCTAATTTGACATCGTGTTTGCTCCAGCGTTTCTTGTTATGCCACAATATGTCAGTTTCCACCGCAATATTACTCTTCTGTTAGTATTCAATGCGTTTAGTGTGTGTGTGTGTGTGTGTGTGTGTGTGTGTGTGTGTGTGTGTGTGTGTGTGTGTGTTCAATACAGTTGTTTGTCACCGCTGAGGGCTTGTGGAATTGAAAATTCATCACTGTGGAATAAAAACTGTTGCCATTGACATTATGCTGATGCTGTAATGTTTAGGGCCTGCAATTCGTCTGAATAGTTGGAGCAAAATATCCCAGTAAGTGTATACGTAGATTAAGGTCTGCGATCTGCTTAGACCTTAATCTGTGTCGGACGATTCCAGTAGGTTGATTATTGCTCTCGGTTGCATAAAATTCAATCCATCCTTTCTCCAATAGTCATCTTCCTCTTTTAACACATGGTCCTCACATTTTTTCCAGTAACCTTTATCAGTATTTAATAGCGCGGACTGGGTTAGTATCTTGACGTCAGACAATTTGAATGTAGTATTGGCAGCTGCCACCTGTCCTTTAATTTTAGCCCACACAAGTTGTATAGGGTTTAAATGAGAATGATACGGCGGAAGTCTCAAGCACCTATGGCCATGCTCTTTTATCAACTTGTCGATTTGATAGTTCTTGCTTTTTTGCGCCTGTTTTACAAGAGACAACAACTGTAGCTTGAAATATGTTTCTGGAAATGGTATATTTTCCCTTTGGAGCCATATCTTTATTGCTTCCTTTGTGCTTGATGCCGTAAGTATTTTGTCTTCTTGGGCAACAACATTGTGATATGATGCATTGTCCATGATCAGACAAGACGGTCTATCAAGGGATGGAAGTACTGTATTCTCGAGCCAATCTCTAAATACATTACCATTCATCTCATTATGATAATCCCTATTGTCTGTATGCTTTGATACGAACACGAGCCCAGCATTCTGTAGTAAGCCATTATGAGTACTACCAGCATAGGCTATGACCAAACGCTGTCCTTTACTACTTGGCACATAACGCTTTATCTTTCCATCCTATTGATTGCCATTCCTTTTCACTTGTGTGGTGCGCAGTGATCCACGTCTCATCCAAATACACTATGTCATAATTTTATTTGCGCATTTCCCTTATTTCACGTAGGCATCTGCTTCTCATGGCTCCTAAATGCGGTTACTCGCAAAGGATTTTTCTACCTCCCTTGTATTTTCTAAAAGTGAAGCCTAATGTCCTTACAATTTTCCACAAAGTTGTTTTGGATAGCTCTATGTTATTGTTCTTTCTCAACAAAACCCTCAGTTTTCTTACAGTCACTGTTTCTTTGGCATCCATAATTTTTATAATAACTCGCCTGATGACATCCTTGTCAAAGCTGTCTACAGTTGCCTTTTTTCCTACCGTTTGCTTATCGCGTGTTGGTTTCATTCCAGATTCTTAAACCCATCGACGAAATGATCGTTTACTCAAACCCAATGCATGCACTGTTCTTTTGTAACAGTATGAAACAGTTTTTTGCGATCAGCTTCTTGACAAAAATATGTGTACAACTTCATAGCGATGCTTTGAAGTGTACACAATTTCACTTTTAATCCCAATGAACAATATTCACAAATTCATATATTAGCTATTAATATTATATTAATGGTAAGATTTATTTATATATTTATTTAAATAATCACGTTTCATGAAAGAACCCACATCTGAGACACCTCTGAACAATCCCATATAAATACGCGCAATTTGTGCCAAAACGAAAACCGCGAGACAATTTAAAAAAAAGCGCGGTTGTGTCTTGGTGAAGCTGTAATACTTTTAAAATGATGGACTTAATCTCTGAGCCTAAATATATACCGCAATCAAACAAACATTGAAATCTGCTGTACAATCTGCAGAACAAATTTTTTTTTTTGGTTGGGTGGACATAAGGTTATATGTTAAATCTCATCATTTTCCCCCAGTTGGTTACTGAGATATTGAATTTTATATTGGGGCAAAAAGAAGTGAACACACACTATAATAAGCAACCCAAGTTGTAATTATCCATCAGCTTGTTGGGTGCAGAATTAGTTAGTTTAGTTTTAGTTTAGTCGACGGATCAACAACACGGCACACGGGTGTAACCCATAAGTGCTCTGTTCTACTCCTAACTCAAGCCTGAGTCCGGAGAATCTCACCTCAGTGCACTAACTCCGTAGCACCAGTGAGGATCCTGAAATACTTTGGGTAGATTTTTAACTCGAAATTTTGCCCGGGCAGCGGGCGTTAGGCTACTCTTTTTCGATTTCCAACTGAAAGGGATATTTTTTTTTTTCGTTTGCAACAATACACTCGGGCGTCCGATCTCATTACCCAGAGACCAGGGAAAATTTCCTTACTAGAAATCCACGTAAAACAATCCCGGCTCTCACCGGGGTGTGAACCCGGGACCTCCAGCACTCGAGGCGGACACCTTACGTCGAGACCACTCAGCCCCCTTAAGTGCTGAATTGTCCTTATAACGGTCATTCGAAATCTCTCTCTGCCATTGGCCGAATGGGCAGCCTCGATATCGTTGTGGCCAGACTCTGGTCTGCTGGCCACGTGGTCATGGGTTTGATCTGCATCCCGAGGGATTCAAATGTCAAAACAATGTTTTACCGTAGGGAATTTGAATAATGAAGACACAAACAATAGATTGCACGGTTTATTGTCTGGTATATTTCGTTGTATCTCGGCAGGTACTTTTGCAGACATCATACAACATAAACTAAAGTGATGAGATAATTCCTTCAAGGTAAAATATACACATATTCACACAATAATTGCAATTGTCTACCATGGTAATTTTAAACTGACTATCATGTCTTTTACGTTTGGGCAAGACTAGCGTCTGCCGATTAATGGTGATTGCTTCAGCTACCTCTAACAAGCGACCATTTTGTGCGTTAAACAACTATTGTTTGTGTCTTCGTTATTCGGACTCATATTTCTTAAAATGACTTGTTCTCCCAGGTCGACCCAGTCTAAAGTGAGTACCTGGAAATGTCTCGAGGAGTGGACATGAACTGTCAACTGTCATTTACTGCTAATATAGTACCTTGCGGTGTATGGCAGAGGGGTCTTTGAGCCTGAGGAATTAAGGCCGCCTGGCTAGTGCAGTCGCCGCGAACTGTGCAGGTTAGAATTTTCTTTTTGTCCCCGACAGAAAAAAATCCCACTCCTTACCGAGGGATCGAACCCGGGTCTCCCGAATAAGAGTCCGGCGTTCTAGCCACTAGGCCAGCCGAAAGTGGAAGTGGATATGGTCGTCGTGATAATGACCACACCCATCGATTGCTGATTGGTCTATAAAAATAGACCTGTCTGAGCCCATTTTTTTTTTTTGCATATCCTTTACAGGACAGGGTTGTCAACACCAGCATCTTTCAGCTGTATGTTGATTTCTTGGCAAGATTACGCTCAGTAGTTTGCCATTGCTTTCTAAGCGGCCGGCTCACATACCCCGTAAGTTACCGATGCGATTCGAACCACTGCTGATTCTAACCGTCATCACGTTACCGACGAGAGTATACGAGATTACGGAGAAAAGTCATAACCTCTAAGCCACGAAGCCGGCCTGTGCCCATTGTCAATGAAAATAGACCTGTTATGCCGATTGGTCAATAAAAATGACTTGTCTAGCGCTGTCACGCGCGTACTATCCCCTTCTAATTACTATAAGATAGATGGCCTGCCTATATTGCCGTCGTGTTTCAATTATCATTCACAGTTTGAAACCCTTTACATTGTGTCGTTCTCTTCTCTGCTTCCTCTGTACACCTTCCATCGTAATCTTTTCCAGATATTCATGTCTGTTTATATGGCCAAATATTTCACTTTGCCCAGTTTTTATCTTAATAACAAGTAATTATCTCATCTCATCATGTTCCTCTTGTACCTTGCGGTGTCGAGGTGAAGTATAAATTTCATGAGAGTGCCCGGTTATGGGCTTCGTATATCGACATTCCCATGGATTCTGTTATTCCCTCCGTCCAACGTTTACGTGGTCGGCCTCTTCCTCTGTTTCCATCTGGTCTGTACATCATTGCTTGCTGTGGTATGCTGTTGACTGGTAGCCTACTTGCATGGCCAAACCATTTGACTTGCTGCTTTCTAATAAAATCTAGAGCAGCTGTAACCCCCACTTTAGTCCTGATTTCTTCATTTCTGATCTTATCTCTTCTTGATACGTTGAGTATTCTTCAATTATGAACAGACCAAATAGAACCAGAGGAAGAAATTGACAATGTAAACGATGAGCAGAGGAAATAGTCCATGAGAATTTCGATATATGAAGCCCATAAAAGGGCACTTTCTTGCTGTTTATGCTTTACCTCGACATCGCAAGGTACACGAGGAACACGATGAGATGAGATGAGAACAACCAGTCGTGTACATTTAATTCTTTCTGAGTACAACTGTTTGTTCTCTGTTCTTCATAGTTTCTCCAAGTGCTATTATTATCTAGGCATCTGTGAAGGTAATTTGCCGTTGCTTTGCTATTTGGAAGTGAGCGTACTGGTCGGTGACCGTAGCCATTGTCTGAATAAACAGATCCTTGGCCTACTATCGTGAACTCGAGACCTAACCAACAGCTACCCACCGGTTGCTCTCAAGCTTTATCCACCACCTGTGGCACGGCGTCGTTTCACCCTATTGGAGAGGCGACTGAAGGGGCAAACCACACCGCCCAGGGGTCCCATAGGCTAGCAGAGGGAAGTATTTGCCTGACTCCTCCTCTGACAGAGGATACCCCCTGCCCCACCCACCAAACACATGTTGTAAATAAAGTAAAGACCTCTTGACCACGTCATGTTGTAAATAAAGGCCTCTTTACCACGCCATGTGGTAAATAAAGTAAAGGCCTCTTGACCACGCCATGTTGTAAATAAAGTATAGTCATCTTGACCAAGCCATGTTGTAAATAAAGGTCTTTTTACCACGCCATGTTGTAAATAAAGTAAAGTCCTCTTGACCACGCCATGTTGTAAATAAAGTAAAGTCCTCTTGACCAAGCCATGTTGTAAATAAAGGTCTCTTTACCACGCCATGCTATAAATAAAGTAAAGGACTCTTTACCACGCCTTAGGGCCTATTCGGCAGATGGTGCTTGTCCCATATATTTATAGCCTCATCGGCACTCGATGAGTCACGTGGTCAATATCAGGCCGGCAGATCTGACTTTCCAATACCATTATCTGATACTCATTTTAGACTGGGTCGATCCTAGATCAATACAGTAAATAATGCGTCTCGGTGACGGTTCGACCACATGACTAGCAGGCCTGCAGGCAAGCTTGCTAACGTCATCATTAGCCCGTCATGTGCCATGCCAGTAATCGTGAGGGGTCATAGTTCGCCGTCTCACACGATGAGCAGTTTTGCATCGCGCCCGTGTTCTTGTCCCCATTATGCCGTGTGGGATATAAATATGCTACTCCGGTATTCTGTCTATTTGCCGTCCCATGGCTCTTTTCCCATGAAGCTTGCCAGTTGTCACAAAGATGTTACTGTTATTTCTATGAGCTATCGAATCATGATTTTCTAGACACCCACAAGACAGTAAGCCTGTTTATGTGGTTTTTCGGGATTTGAAATTTAAATTTTGAGCACAACCCACTACTGGCAACGCCGATCACATTCTGGTATGAACCTAAGGCCTATCCACGTCAATATGGAAGCACTATACTCGAGTTTCGCCCTTGTTTGAGCTCGTCAGTAGTGCATATCCCTGACCGGATCCGGAAACCCGGACACGCGTGTGAAGCGGTGTGAACCACGGGCACCACGGCCAACAAATTATCACTAAGAACATCAATGTCTTTAGGGATTTGAATAAAATTTTTGGCACAACCCGCTACTGGACGCCGTCAATTCTGGTATGAACCTAAGGCCTTCCAGGGTCAATATGGAAGCACTATACTCGAGTTCGCAATTGTTTGAGCTCGTTATGTGCATATCCCGGGATTTGGAAACAGTTCGGACCCCGCGTGTGAAGCGGTTGCAACCATTCGGCACAACCTGGGCCACCATTATAAACTATGGAAGCATCACAACGCTTCCCATCGTGGCTATGCTCAAGATTGCCCAATCCCTGACGGACGGCAATCCCGGAACGCGTGTGAACGGTCAACTGAGCAAGCACACGGGCACATTATCATACAGAAGATCAATACCTGTGCTATGTGTGCCCATCGCCATGGGCAATCTTTTTGGGGCAATCTTGAGCATACCTCAGGGTAGCGTTATGTCGAGTGATAATTTGGGTGACCGTGTGTGCGCGTGTCCACTAATGACGGGACAGCTTCCGGATACTCAGAGTATGCACCTACTGTTGAGCTCAAAAAGGGAAATCAATCAGTGCTCCATATACGTGGAATTCAGGTTATACCAAATGTGTGCTTGCGTAGTGGGTTGTGCCAAAATTTAATTTCAAACCCGAAAACCACTAATCGTTAGTTGCTCTTGATTGAGGAGGCCTCGTGTTCTGCGTGAGGGGATTGGGCAATCTTGACGGACCGTCGGGTCGCGGTGATTGGGTAGTGATAATTTGGTGTCCCCTAGTGTGTCCCGGGGGTTGACATCCCGCTTACAGCGTGATTTGGGTGTTCCGGATGCCGCAGGGTACACCCTGACGCGTGAACCAGGGCGTACTGGAGTAGGGTGCTACCATATGACGTGGATAGGGCTAGGTTCGATTACCTTTATTGACGTTGCATAGGGGTTGTTCATAAA
The DNA here is from genome assembly GCA_014155875.1 of Cepaea nemoralis. NCBI lineage: Eukaryota > Metazoa > Mollusca > Gastropoda > Stylommatophora > Helicidae > Cepaea > Cepaea nemoralis. Next base: position 238,520 of record JACEFZ010027789.1, on the reverse strand, counting down.
GAATGTAAATTTCAAATCCAAAGGTTAATCAAGTATTATTTCATTGGATTTAGGAGGCCTGGTGTTCTTGCCTTTGGGAAGTTGATGTTCGGGTCCATCGATTACGGACGTCGGTCGCGGCGAGGGGGAATCTTGGGCACAGCTTACGACGGGTAGCTTTGGGTGATTTTTGAGTGCTAATGGGTCCCCGTGTGTGGGGGGTTTGCACACGCTTCATACGGTGATCCGGAGTGTTTCCGGTCCGTTCAGGTTGCACTACTGACGATCCGGAACTTGGCGGAACCGAGTATATGCTTCCTTTTGACGAGATAGGCCTAGGTTAAATACCAGTATGTGATCCGTTGCGAAGGCTGGTTCCAATAATTTAAATTTCAAATCCCGAAAAACCACATAATCAAGTTATTATTGCTCATTGGATTTAGGAGGCCTGGTGTTCCTTGCCAGTGAGAAGTCCTGATCGTTCGGGTCCCATCGATTGACGGACGTCGGTCGCGGCGATTGGGCAATCTTGAGCATAGCCTACGATGGGTAGCGTTGTGATGTTCTGTAGTGATAATTTGGTGTGCCCAGTGTGTGCCGCGTGGTTGCACACCCGCTTCACACGCGTGATCCGGGACTGTTTCCGGATCCGGTCAGGGATATGCACTACTGACGAGCTCAAACAAGGGCGAAACTCGAGTATAGTGCTTCCATATTGACGTGGATAGGCCTTAGGTTCATACCAGAATGTGATCGGCGTTGCCAGTAGTGGGTTGTGCTCAAAATTTAAATTTCAAATCCCGAAAAACCACATAATCAAGTTATTATTGCTCATTGGATTTAGGAGGCCTGGTGTTCCTTGCCAGTGAGAAGTCCTGATCGTTCGGGTCCCATCGATTGACGGACGTCGGTCGCGGCGATTGGGCAATCTTGAGCATAGCCTACGATGGGTAGCGTTGTGATGTTCTGTAGTGATAATTTGGTGTGCCCAGTGTGTGCCGCGTGGTTGCACACCCGCTTCACACGCGTGATCCGGGACTGTTTCCGGATCCGGTCAGGGATATGCACTACTGACGAGCTCAAACAAGGGCGAAACTCGAGTAAGCCTGTGCTTGTTTTCTCCAGAGCAGTATTTTCGGCACTCGCGTATTTGATCTTTTCTTAACCGTAGATGGTGTGCATTTGGCTGTTTACGTGACTTGATTTGTAACCAAACCAGTTTGGGATAATGTGCAAGAGATGCCAGTCGGCTGCTAGCTGTGATTGATTTGTAGCGATCGTGATTTAAATTATCCAAGCGTGTAAAATTCTAAAGTACCGCACAGTCGCAATATGCCGTAGAATTCAACCTAACATCGTTGCATTCTGCATGTTAATAAGTTCTATTCATTTCTAAATCGATCGAATGAGTGATCTCTGTGTACGGGGTGGGGAGAGGGGTGGGGAGAGCAGGGTCGTGTTGCTTTTTACATCTTTTGTTATTGCCATACTGCTTCAGGCGCCTGAACTAGAGTAGGCGCTGGCGATCATGATTCTGCAACCTTCTTTATCATCTGATATGTTAGCGAAGTCCTAGTCGATGTTGCTTACATTGCTACTTGTTTCTCAGCTGTGGTAGCCTTTCACACGCCTCTTTCTTTGTCTTTCCTTGTTCATTATCTCTAGTATTGTACCACTCAAGACTGATCTCTCTTGTCCACCTCTTCTGCTGACTGACTGGCATCTTGCAGTCTTGACTGACTGTAATTGTAAAATAGAGTTATACCTCTGCATAACACAAAGCCTGGGCTGAATTTTGAGACCATGTGTTGCCCATGCAGCATGATCCCTCTCTCGGCCTGTCTAGTTCACTCCAGAGGAAAAGTAACACCAATACGTCTGGAACAAGACAAGCTGCTGAAGCTGCCCGGATCAGCAAAGCAATACTCTAACTGCCCGCCTGTCGGAACTTCCATCCTAGACCAGTTGCCGACCAAGGCTTATGGCCTGCTCTGCCCTGCAATGACATTAAGTCTTTAGGTTGCATTTCCTCGCACTAGGGTAAGGCATGTACCCTTTCAATTGCACTCTACCGCCTGAATTGTCTTTCCTCGTACATTATCTCTAGTATTGTCCCATATAAGACTGATCTCTGTTGTCCATGTCTTATGCTGATATCCACATAAGTAACGTTTGCCTTTTCATTACAGTTTTAATGAGTGATCTTGTGTCAAGCGACGTGTAAAAGAGTTCTTAAGTGCTATACTCCGCCATTCCTAATGTACGGATGGGAATCATGGGCAATCAGCAGATTAGTCAATAATGAATTAGAATCTGCAGAGATGTGATGGATTAAAAAGATCCGTAATTTCAGGCATTTTTCCTTAATAGTTTAATTGCCAAACAAAAAGTAGGTTTCCACCAAACAAAAATGGATGGCGGGAAATGGAAAGTAGGGGTGTGTCACAGATGTGACCTAACAGTTGTTAATATGGTAGCAGACATGTTGTGTGTTTATATATATATATATATATATATATATATATATATATATATATATATATATATATATATATATATATATATATATATATAATATATATATATATATATACACACACACACACACATATATATACACACACACACATACACACACACACATATATATATATATATATATATATATATATATATATATATATATATATATATATATATATATATATATATAGTTAAAGGGGGTTGTATAGGGACAACTATTGTTATGATATTTTAACTTTAGTTTGATTTATAAGCCAATAGCAGTTACGGGAACTGTGAATAAGACGTTTTATCATCCCATGGCACTTAATCAATTAAAGCAGAAACGTTTAGGTTCCGGAAATGTAGATGTACAGAAGAATATGTTGTCTTGCATGGAAACGACAGCAAGCAGATACAGAGGCTGGAAATAGAAAAGTGAACTGACAGAAAACATAATAGACAAGTGCAATATTTCGACCTGATTAAAAGACAAGCCAGTGTAAGACAGAAATCACACTGAAAGGAAAAGAAGAAAACGTGCGAGAACTGTTGACATTGATACAAGTGGGAGGATGGACGTCAAGCAGCTAGTCGGGGGCCTAGAACCAGATCAGTTCTGGATATCCCCTACACCCAGCTTTCATTGTGAAGGCGGCACTCCATTGACTGATATTTCAAGCTTTTCTGATCGGGCGAGGTTAATCTATTCATTCTTCATATGCCATGCCGGTAAGAGTGGCTCTTACACGATCACCTGAGTCGTGGATCAGCTCTGTGTTCTTGTCCCTACATGCCACGTGGATAAGCCATCCAGGTATTTACTTCTCTGCCTTCCCCTTTTCCCTTCAATCTTTCCAGTTGTCACCACGTTCTGTAGTTTATTTCGTCTCCTAACTTGCCCCCAACAATATTTGCCTGCCTAAGTCTAATTTCTCTAATCAGTTTACTGTCTTCATTTGATTCTTGTAGTACTTGCTCATTGGTTATTCTCTCTGTCCATGATATTCTTTGTATTTTCCCCAGGAACCATATTTCCACCGCCATTAGATGTTTTCCAGCTTGTCTGCTCATCGTCCACATTTCACACCCATACAAACGTACAGGTTGTATGTAGCACTTCAATACTCATTTGTTCGTATAACCACCTTTTATACCACCTACATTTCCTATTGCCACCATTCAGGGTTGCACGAAGTATTTTCTGTCATAATATAGTGCAGTTTGAACAGTTCATTGTTTACTTTCTGCATTAGCTTTCTGCGTGCTCATGGCTGTATCTTCACACGGTAGTGCTTGGTCACCTTCTTCGGTTTGTGCATGCTTGATAGATATCATGCATTTCTTGTCAGCAACATCAAGTTACTTAAATTATTATATTGCAATGAGGGTCACAATGTTTGTTCCAGATCAGGCACTCAAACATAAAGGCTAACCGTATTCCTTATAATGATACTCCTTCAATTTTGAAGGTTATGCCTAGTGAATGATTAATTGTGATAGTGTAATAAGTAATATTACAGTGTAAGCTTCACTTTCAGTGATAAATTGTTATTGTTTTTGTTACAGGGTTGTTTCCCGTGTGATTAGAGGAGAGGAATTATCCATCTTGAAGACGTAAGGAAATTACACATTCTTTTTATTATAATTGTATTTAATCTAGTTATTGGTAATCTCATGATGTGGCTCGTCCAGTGCAGAACTTTTCTTTCATAACAGTCTTTCGAAATGTCTCTCTACTATAAGCCATCGTTGCTGTCACAGGTAAACAATGATCTATCCCATCTTTATTCTGTGCAATCACATCTTTACTTTATGCACGTTGTGGTCTTGCTCTTCTCTGCATCCCCTGTACACTTCCCTCCATAATTATCTGTTCCAGATATTCGTATCTTTTTACATGCTCATAATATTTCATTTTCCTGATTTTGTTTGCGTGTTTGTGTTTTTGTGTGTGGTTTGTTAATCTTTTTTTTTTTTTTTTGGCGTTCGCTTACTTTTGAACTCAAGCGTAGTCCATACACATGCTACTAAATCTATTGCACTGGACCGATTTTTGCGTGTGGATTTGGTCTTCCTCTTACCGGTGTCCCTCGCCATCAAGCTAACCCACTCCGACCTCTGAGGCACTTGTCATTTATGTACCCAAGTCAAGGACGAGACGTCAACATGTTAGTCCAACTGGGCAGTGTAGTTGTTGAACTCTCAACCTCGGCATCAGCACACGTTAAGTATAAGAGTGAAGGCTGTTATCCATTAGGCCATGCTGGCCTCCTGTTTATCTTAATAACCAGTCGTCTTCAATAGGGAGTTGTTGTTTGATAGACGTGTTTGCTGTTGTATTTTCTTCCAGTGTTTATTTAATACTATTTTGTAACGCTGACATCCACGGACGCGTTACAAGCTTTTGAGTTGATTGGTGAAACATCCACGTGATACATATATTTTGGCAGAAGACCGCCTTACATTGGTGTTCACACAGTGGTATGAATGCTGGTCATCCAGAAAGAAATGGCAAACTACTGAACGTAATCTTGCTAAGAAATCACAAACATAAAAAAATGGGGCTGACTGCGACGTCCTATAAAGGATATACAACTAACTGTCCGTGTTGCCACGGGAAGAAGCAGAAGTTGAAGAAAAAGCAGAAGTTGAAGAAGAAGAAGTAGAAGAGGATGCAAAAATTGAAGAAGAAGCAGGAGTTGAAGAAGATGCAGGAGAAGAAGAAGCAGAAGTTGACGAAGAAGCTGAAGAGGAAAACGAAGCAGAAGTTAAAGAAGGAGAAGCAGAAGTTGAAGAAAAAGAAGATAAAGAAGTAGTTGGAGCAGAAGCAGAAGGAAAAGAAGAAAAATGTTCATAAAAATAACATCATTATACATTTGAAAATCAGTACGTACGACTACATTAGTGTTTGAAATAAAATATCTCATGGAAAAAAATACGCTCACACACATACACACATAGACACGCTCGCACGCACGCACGCACGCACGCACGCACGCACGCACGCACGCACGCACGCACGCACGCACGCACGCACGCACGCACGCGCGCGCGCACGCACGCACGCACGCACGCACGCACGCACGCACGCACGCACGCACGCACGCACGCACGCACGCACGCACGCACGCACGCACGCACGCACGCACGCACGCACGCACGCACGCACGCACGCACGCACGCACGCACGCACGCACACACACACACACACACAACACACACACACACACACACACACACACACACACACACACACACACACACACACACACACACACACACACACACACACACACACACACACACACACACACACACACACACACACACACACACACACACACACACACACACACAGAGGGTCTTCCTTATTGACCAGGTGACCCCACGGGTGGAAGAATGACAAAGCAATGTTCGTTCTGTCAACTGCAGGAGTCCTGGATTAACAACACTAAGACATCTGTGATGACCTCATGCATACATTGGACTGAAGTGCTAGATACACACAATTACCTGGAACACTTGGCATTTACTCACTGTATTCAAATCAGTTTATTGTAAATGGAGAAGACAGCAGTTGACCGGCAACAAGTGAAAATGGAAACGACCTTGTTGTGACATCGAGATTTGAAAGCTCCGAATTGAACAGATGCAAGTCTATTGTGGGACGTTCACCTAAAATCATTCCACTCAAAGAGTTAAGGGTCAGTCTATCAAAGGATTCACCAACCCACAAATCAGATCTCTTCCAAAGGCTTCATCATCCCACCAATCAGATCTCTTCCAAAGGCTTCACCATACCACCAATCAGATCTCTTCCAAAGGCTTCACCATCCCACCAATCAGATCTCTTCCGGAGGCTTCACCATCCCACCAGTCAATCAACCAATCAGATCTCTTCCAGACTCTTTACCATCCCACCAATCAATCAACAAATAAACACACATAGTCTTGTTTTGGCGCTCTTAGAAGGAAAACCATGTATGAAACCATTGAAATAGCGTTATATGTTTCATAATTTTATATTAAATCAGCATAGGTCAAATAGCAAACACACAAACAAATCAGACCGTAATGATATGTCCAGTAAATTCCCAAAAATCTAAACAAATCAACCAACCAATCAAATCTCTTCCAGAGGCTTCACCATCCCACCAATCAAATCGTTTCAAGAAGTCTCACCAACCCACCGATCAACCAACCTACTAGCCAACCAAACAACTAACCAACCAACCATCCAACCAACCATCCGAACAATCAACCAAAGACCATATAGAATGACACCACAAGTTCAAATTATGCAAAGAATATGACTCGTAATACATTCTTGAATGTCTACCCTTGTAGTAATCTGTGTGTTGACAAGAGGTGGAAATTACTGCTATAAATCAGCCTGAAGCTTCAGTTCACTATTGCCAATTACAACCGGAAAGTGACATAAAAAATGAACATGCAAAAAGGCGGTTTCTGAGAGAACAAACTAAGCGTTGTCTGTCAATAACAGTGAGAAAAAGCATATAGTGCAGTGAGAACCTATACCCGGGAAGGTTAACCCGGTCAACAAATGCCGGCAGAAGTCGGATGTGTCGGCCTAACGGCGCAAGAACGCAGCTCTGCTGTAAACAGGCACAACGCAGTCACGTCCGAAAAAAAAAATCCGGATGAACGAAGAAGAAGAAGAAGAAGAACCTGTACCGTTTATTGTAAGCATATTAAATATGGACAAACTTAGAAACATGCAATGGGTGAGGAAACGTGGTGTCGGCGGACCATGAAAATAAAACCATGAAGGGGTAGAAAATAGTCACGTCTTCAGAAAACATGAAAGCCGTGAATTGATTAGAGAAGTTTGACGTATTCAATCCAGAATATTTGGGGGAAAGTAATGAGGAGAAATAGGGAGTCTCTGTTGCGAAGTTCTCAAGCCGTCTGACTCGGGCTCCGAAGGTTGTGGGTTCGATTCCGGACCGCGTCCTTCGGTTCATGAGTACATTTTTTCGGAGACTCCTGAGGGTCGTCGCTGGAGCTACGGAGTTTGTGCTTTGTTCGACGCTTTCCGCGCCGCGGAAAGAGACTGAGCCATATGGGATAAAACCTCGGTGCAATGAAGTCGACCCTGTTGACTTTTAAGCGACTTTTTTTAATGAGGAGAAATAAAATAGTAAACTTAGTGACATCTGGCAGGATTGACGGGATAAGAGCAAGGGTGAAACAAAATATCCATACCTAGAGGCTTGGTCACATGATATCATCAGGATAAGAACACAGACCCTTTGGCGAATTATGAAACTGCGTTCTCTGGCCCTAAGCCACAAACGTATCTTAATAATAGCAATAATAATAATAATAATAGTAATAATAACAATAATAATAATAATAAAACATGTGTTAGCAATCATGATACTTTATTGTGTAGCTTAACTGTGTGTACAGTTTGTTGCACGCCCTCATCAGCACATCGCAATCTACCCCGGCTTTGTTGTGACTGTATGTGATTTCCTATACATTTCTTACGTGAAGTAGTTTGCCAATACTTTCTGACCGACCCACGCCTTACACCACTGAAATCAGCACAGCAGCCACCAGTGTCGTTAAATGTTTGTCCATTTGATTACTTTCATACCCAGATCACTCTTTGCATCCCGCAACGTCACCCTATCTGAAAACGCGCATGGTTCTTTCATCTCCGTGTTGAAAGGGCCCATGGTTCAGAGCCGTGTCGCTTAATGCCCTTAAGATTGGTCGTGTTTACTCTGTCAGGTGCTAGTATCGTAGTTGGGAAAGTTGTGATAAGCTGTTTGTGGTGTCCTGTCTGTGTGTGTTGTCTGAGATGTACATTTTGTGGTGTGTTGTCTGTGGTGTGTTGTCTGTGATATGCTGTCTGTGGTGTGTTGTCTGTGATATGCTGTCTGTGGTGTGTTGTCTGTGATATGCTGTCTGTGGTGTGTTGTATGTGGTAGTGTTGTCTGTGTGTGTTGTCTATGGTATGCTGTCTATGGTATGTTGTCTGTGGTATGCTGTCTGTGGTGTGTTGTCTGTGGTATGTTGTATGTGTTGTGTTGTCTGTGGTATGTTGTATGTGGTGTGTTGTCTGTGGTATGTTGTATGTGTTGTGTTGTCTGTGGTATGTTGTATGTGGTGTGCTGTCTATGGTATGTTGTATGTGTTGTGTTGTCTGTGGTATTCTGTCTATGGTATGTTGTATGTGGTGTGTTGTCTGTGGCATGTTGTCTGTGGTATTCTGTCTATGGTATGTTGTATGTGGTGTGTTGTCTGTGGTATGCTGTCTGTGGTATGCTGTCTGTGGTGTGTTGTCTGTGGTATGCTGTCTATGGTATGTTGTATGTGGTGTGTTGTCTGTGGTATGTTGTATGTGTTGTGTTGTCTGTGGTATGTTGTATGTGGTGTGTTGTCTATGGTATGTTGTATGTGTTGTGTTGCCTGTGGTATGCTGTCTATGGTATGTTGTATGTGGTGTGTTGTCTATGGTATGTTGTATGTGTTGTGTTGTCTGTGGTATGCTGTCTATGGTATGTTGTATGTGGTGTGTTGTCTGTGGTATGTTGTATGTGTTGTGTTGTCTGTGGTATGTTGTATGTGGTGTGTTGTCTATGGTATGTTGTATGTGTTGTGTTGTCTGTGGTATGCTGTCTATGGTATGCTGTCTATGGTATGCTGTCTATGGTATGTTGTATGTGTTGTGTTGTCTGTGGTATGCTGTCTATGGTATGTTGTATGTGGTGTGTTGTCTGTGGTATGTTGTATGTGTTGTGTTGTCTGTGGTATGTTGTATGTGGTGTGTTGTCTATGGTATGTTGTATGTGTTGTGTTGTCTGTGGCATGCTGTCTATGGTATGTTGTATGTGTTGTGTTGTCTGTGGTATGCTGTCTATGGTATGTTGTATGTGGTGTGTTGTCTATGGTATGTTGTATGTGTTGTGTTGTCTGTGGCATGCTGTCTATGGTATGTTGTATGTGTTGTGTTGTATGTGGTATGCTGTCTATGGTATGTTGTATGTGGTATGCTGTCTATGGTATGTTGTATGTGTTGTGTTGTCTGTGGCATGCTGTCTATGGTATGTTGTATGTGGTGTGTTGTCTGTGGTATGCTGTCTATGGTATGTTGTATGTGGTGTGTTGTCTGTAGTTTACTTATTTCGCTTTGAACTCAAGCGTAGTCTATACATACTATGTCTAGAAGTGCTAGACAGAATTTTGCGTGTGAAGTAGCTTCCCCTTTTAACAGTGTCCCTCGCCATCGGGCGAACCCACTCCGACCTCAGTGATACATGTAATTGTAATTTACGTCCCCAAGTCAAGGACGACAGGCCAGCATTTTAGTCCAACTTTCCGGTGTAGGGGTTGAACCCCTTACCTCGGCATCAGCATACCGGATGTTTACAAACACGCGTTCTTATCCTTTCGGCCATGCTGACCTGCGTCTGTAGTGTACTGTTTGTGGTGTGTTAGTTATGGCAAACTGTGTGCGGAATGTTGTCTGTTACATGCTGTTGGGCACATGTTGTCTATGAAATGTTGTCTATGAAATGTTGTCTATGAAATGTCTACGAAATGTTGTCTATGAAATGCTGTTGGAATGTGCTGTTTGTGGTGTAATATTAAATGTTGTTTGTGATATGCTGTCTGTGGTAGGCTGTATGTGTGGTAGTCTTGATTTGCTCACATCATTCATAATGTCTTCAGTTGTGATCCAGTCTCGTGGTTCCAGTCTACCATAAGAGAAATTATATTAGGGTCCATCCCCAGGCTCAGATTAATACACAGTTCGGATGTGAATTTGAAGGCGATTGTTATCCAGAGGATAGTGGCCCTATAATCATATGTACTCTCTCGGTGGTCAATCAGCGGCTACATATGACAAAACTAGATTTTTAAAACATATGCTTTTACAGGACGTTGCAGTCAATACCAGCATCGTGTGTTGTTGTGATTTCTTGGCAAGTTTACGTTTAGTAGTTTGCCATTGCTTTGCGGTCTGCTGCCAAATCGCGCGCAGCTGTATAAACATTCGTTGTGCTGATACCGATGTAAGCGGTTCAACCTTTGACTAAAATGTTGACCTGTCGTCCTTGACTTGGGGACGTAAATTACAAGTACCTCTGAAGTCGGAGTAGGTTCGCCTGATGGCACTGTTAATAAGGAAAGCTAATCCACACGCAAAATTCAGTCCATCACTACTATAAATAGTTTTATTGACTACGCTTGAGTTCAAAGCGAGCGAGCGAAAAAAAAATCGTGGTATCTTCGGCAATTTCATTGCTCAGCGAACGGACATTTACATTACAATATTTGTTCATATTATTGTCTACCACGTCTGGCCCAAACTTACGTTTTGTTTGGCACTGAATCTTTTAAAAGTAATGGGCCCATTTCCATGGCGCAAGGCGTTGTCTGTGTATGGTATGTATAGGTCCCTTGTACACACCCACTGCACACTGGGCATACGATGCTCGATCCATGTTTTTATAGACCAATCGGCACTCCGGAGGTGGTTGGTGGGGTGTCTATCTCACACTGGTTGCCTTTACTTCCCAATGAATTTCCTCTTGCCCACTTTAGACTAGGTCAACGCTGGAGCCCAGAACAATAAGGACTTCTCGTTTCGCTTCGTCACCCGCTGTCTTTTCCAGATATTTCTCCGGAAATTTGAAAAATGGTGCGATACACAAGTTATTCCGGCTCTATGGCGTAAATCACAAATAGCCAAAAATGTTGGCGTTGACTGCGACGTTCTGTAGAGGATATGGAACTAAATTAACCCAACCTGTGAGGCTCGAACAATCATAGAACTCTACTGGTTGGAACGAAAGAATCTTTCTGCTGTCGGGGATTCAACCTGACCAACTGACTTGATACGGAAGTCGAACGCATCTGTGTGAAACACTAGAAACTGCTTGTAGACTATTGCAACAACACGTTCGGAAATTTCAGTATGGAAGTCAACGCTCATAAAAAGCATGGCATAGTTATCATCATCAAATGCCTTGCCAACTGGCGTAGGTGTTCAAGTCTCTCCACAAATAGCGGTCTTAAGTGTTCTGGATCATCTCTGCTGCTGATATTCCTGCATGCCGCCGTCTCAATCCATCCAGCATTATTTCTCTTGATCTACTCTGCTGCTGATATTCCTGCATGCCGCCGTCTCAATCCATCCAGCATTATTTCTCTTGATCTACTCTGCTGCTGATATTCCTGCATGCCGCCGTCTCAATCCATCCAGCATTATTTCTCTTGATCTACTCTGCTGCTGATATTCCTCCATGCCGCCGTCTCAATCCATCCAGCATTATTTCTCTTGATCTACTCTGCTGCTGATATTCCTCCATGCCGCCGTCTCAATCCATCCAGCATTATTTCTCTTGATCTACTCTGCTGCTGATATTCCTGCATGCCGCCGTCTCAATCCATCCAGCATTATTTCTCATGGTCTACCTCATGGTCTACGTCATGGTAACCATGCCACTATAGTAAATGAAGATGTCATGGAGCGATGCTGTGGCTAAACCGGACACATACTGCAACCACTTGTGAATAGTATTATTAGACAGTCCTTTCAATGGAAGCCACAGGGTGCATAAAACAGAGGGAGGCCTCAAATACACGGTGAAGATAGCTAGTGGCAGAGGTGCATACAATGGGGTGGCCATAGTGCCAGGGGCAGCAGATAGCAAACGATAGGACGGGTGGCCATGAACTGGTTCAGGGCCGATGCTCCAATATGGGTTGAAGGGCGTAAGAACAACAACAACAAAGAGAAGGAAGATATTGAGGAGAAGAAGAGGAGGAGGAGGAGAAGTAGAGGAGTGTTCCATACACTGCTGAAGTGACGTAAAGTTCCCTTATAAGGTAAAGTTCCCTTGTAAGGTAAAGTTCCCTTGTAAGGTACAGTTCCCTTGTAAAGTAAAGGTCAAGTGTAATGTAAAGTTCCCTTGTAAGGTAAAGGTCCCTTGTAAGGTAAAGGTCAAGTGTAAGGTAAAGTTCTCTTGTAAGGTAAAGTTCCCTTGTAAGGTAAAAGTCCCTTGTAAGGTAAATGTCCAGTGTAAGGTAAAGGTCCCTTGTAAGGTAAAGGTCCAGTGTAAGGTAAAGTTCCCTTGTAAGGTAAAGGTCCCTTGTAAGGTAAAGTTCCCTTGTAAGGTAAAGGTCCAGTGTAAGGTAAAGTTCCCTTGTAAGGTCAAGTTCCTTTGCAAGGTAAAGGTCCCTTGTAAGGTAAAGGTCCATTGTAAGGTAAAGGTCTAGTGTAAGATAAAGGTCCCCTGTAAGGTAAAGTTCCCTTGTAAGGAAAAGGTCCTTTGTAAGGTAAAGGTCCAGTGTAAGATAAAGTTCCCTTGTAAGGTAAAGGTCCCTTGTAAGGTAAAGGTCTCTTGTAAGGTAAAGGTCCAGTGTAAGGTAAAGTTCCCTTGTAAGGTCAAGTTCCCTTGCAAGGTAAAGGTCCCTTGTAAGGTAAAGGTCCCTTGTAAGGTAAAGGTCCCTTGTAAGGTATAGGTCCAGTGTAAGGTAAAGGTCCCTTTTAAGGTAAATATCCAGTTCAAGGTAAATGTCCCGTTTGCACGCGTTAAGGCGCATTGGGTACATGGTGCTAGGCCTACAGTTTTACAGCCAGTCAGTGGGTGATGGGGTCAGTACCACACCGGTCGCCTGTACATTCCCCGACGCCCACTTTAGACCGAGTCGGAGACTTGGACATGCAGGTCAATAAACACAAATCTGAACGCGCTGGATACACTGGCTGGTCATTGATTCATTATCTAGAGAGTCCACGAATGATTGTTTTATATGTCTATTTCATTAAGTGGCGTGTGTGCTATTTTCTATCGGGAAATGTAGTTATGAATGTTTACTAACGTTTATTATTATTTCACCTTCACTCTACAGGGTCAAGGCTGTTACTTTGCTGATGGCAATATCATGATGTTGATCTCTTCCGAAGACCACGATTTTCCCCCTGAAATGAAACTTCTAAATGCCCATTTTGTGGGTGCGCAAGAGAAGACACATCTCACAAAAAATTACATCGGATACACAAGAAAACGGAGGGGGACATAGCTGTGATTGTGAAACTGCGAAAGCCACTCTAGTCTTGGAGACTGAGGCATTTCCGTAACTAGACTTGGTGCCACCATTCAGTCATTATGCTCTTCCCCATCATATTTTCGGTATTTCGATGGATCTGTCACGGAAGATCAAGAATTGCGTTATTCGTATTCTTCGTACTGCTGGCCCTGTTGTGTTGTGTTTTTGTTATACCTATACGTAACATTGTCTTTTATCCGACTTTGGAATACGCTTGGCAAGAAATACCAACATCCAGCTTGATTCGAATACATTATTCTAAAGAGATTATTCCGGATGGATTGTTTCAAAATGTGTCTTGCTATGAAATGAGATCACCGAAAGTGACCAAAACTGATATAAACTCGTCCTTGTTTGTACAATACCCTACTGTAGAGAATTCCAGCGAGATTTTCGAAATTCTGCGCAGGCGGCACGGTAAATTTTTACCAGTGTTAAATACGGCACAGAAGATTGACCAGCTGCATGTGTACTCTGTTCTGAGTGAACAACTAAGCGCAGTGAATATCCATCACTTTTTTGTGGGTGGTTCTTTGCTAGGGCTAATGCGGCACGGAGGCATCATTCCATGGGATGACGATCTGGACATATCTGTGAGCGTCAAGGACTGGGAAATCGTTAAGCAGACACTAGCTTGTGTCAAAGGCTTTACTCTGACAATACACGCCCACCTGCATTGGAAGTTCCACTACAGTGGGGCTGATTACCCGTTTGTAGATATCTTCTTCTACCAGATGGACGAGAGCTACGTGTGGTCTCTAACTCACTACATACGTAAAACATTCATATACCCGTCCAAGAGCGTCTTTCCATTAAGCATTGGCATGTTTGAAGGACTTCGAGTGCCGGTACCAGGCAATGCTCTGGCCATTGCAAGAAGAATTTATGATTACGACATCTGCAATGCTTACCCCGGTCACGTGGTCTTGGGGGACCAATCCTTGCGCAGGGAGCACCCTTGTGGCTTCACGGTTCAGAGTGTGGATTGCAAGCAACTGGCTTACATGTACAGAATGTTTCACTTGAAGGATTCCCCGTGAGGGTGACAGTCAGGGAGCACAGTTCCACATATGTAGTTAGATAATTTATGCTCAGATAATGGTATCACTGAGCCAGTGTGTAAATTAGAATGACCTATCTAGTTGTGTATAATCTCCAAAGTAGTAGAATGTGTGTCATAGAGCTGAGAAGTCAGGAGTAGGGGCATTCCAAGACTCATCAAAAATATAAGGAGGGTATAGGTAGATGTTTAGGGACGTCTTTGGCATGATCGTGTGTATAGAAATAGTCACATAGCAATATTATTCTGTTTGCGTGTGCACTTGACGAAGAGGACAGACATTCCATCGAAACATAGCCACCATTTAGCGTCATTCATTGTCAGTTATTAGTCCGGAAATAAGTGTTTTTGATTATTACTTTATTAGATGGATTTAAGTATTATTCATTATCACTTGATAAGATGGAGTTGAGTGTAATTAATTATCACTTTATAGACGGGAAATGAGTGTTTTTCATTATCACTTTATAAGATGGAGTTTTGTATTATTTATGCATACGACAGGCAGCACGAGAAACAGTACAGAGAGGTGGTCGTAAAAAATATAAACCGTACTGGAGTAATAAGCCGGAAGAGTTACATAATGATGTAGAAGTGTGTCAAAAGCAAGCAGAGGCCAAACCCAGCCAAGAACACCACAATAAGTACCAGCACGCAAAAGCCAAATTTCAAAGGGCCAAGCTGCAATCTAGACGGAAAAGCTGGCAGGAGGAAACAACTGAACGTTGAAAGAAACACAAGGAAGTTGTGGAAACTAATAAATCAACTTAACGATGGGTGCACAGGGGGAAACTCAAAAATTGCACTACATAAAGACGGAAACAGGAAAGCAAGCACCTGACCATTTTGCGGACTCATTTGCACAAGATAACAACATCGAAATTTGTCCAGAGAGATTTGAGAGACATGGCAACATACAGGACATAATGAAATAGTACATGAGGTTCTGGAGGCACCTATCACAATCAGCGAAATGGAGCTAGCAATATCAAATCTGAAAATGAGAAATCCACCAGGATCTGATGATATCTTCAATGAAATGATCAGGAACCTAGGAACAGTGGCGAAACAAAAGCTATTGCACATCTTCAATAACAGCTGGACCTTAGGCAGTGTTCCACAAGCCTGGAGAGAAGCAATCATGATACCCCTCCTAATATCAGGGAAAGACAGTTCCAATCCCTCCAGCTACAGGCCAATTAGCCTCACCAGCTGTCTCTGCAAAACACTGGAGCGCATCATCAATCACAGACTGCAGTGGTACACTGAAAGTGAAAACATTCTTGTGCCACAGAAGGTTGGCTTTAGGCAGTGCTATTTTACTGAAGATTAGACAACTTACCTCTCTCAATAAATTGAGGATTATTTCAAAGAGAAGAAACTGGTGCTTGCAGCATGAATAGATATAGAAAAAGCCTTTGACAAAATCTGGAAAGATTTGATGAAGAAACTGAGAAACTATAAAGTCATTTGAATAATGTACAAATGGGTGAACACATACTTGCACAACAGAAGAACCCAAGTACAGATAGACGGACTCAAGAGCAAGAAAGTACTACTGCGTCAAGCTGCTCCTCAGGGCGGAGTCTTGTCCCTCACACTTTTTCTAATCTTCATCAATGTTGTTGCTGCTAAACTACCATGCAGAATTAAAGCGGCAATATACACTGAAGACCTGGTTCTATGGAGCACACATGAACATGCATCAGTGGCCACCAGATCGCTGCAAAGAGATATGGATGCATTAGTTGCATGGGTAAATAGATGGTGTGTCAGCATAAGTACTGACAAGTGCAGCACCACTCTATTTACCATCTCTCCAAAACAAAAGGCAGGGATAATCCAGACAAATGAATACCCCTAAGAGAAGATAAAGAACCAACATACCGTGGAGTAACATTTGATGACAGGCTGACATGGAGAAAGCACACCAACTAAGCAGTAGCAAAAGCCAGAAAGAAAATAGCCATCCTGAGAAAACTAAGTGGAACCACATAGGGAGCCAGTGGGAAATTACTTAGCAAAGTTTATCAACGGAGCATACGACCAAACCTGGAATACGGGTTAACTACGTGGTGTTCAGCATAAAAAACCACACTAAAAGAGCTGGACAAGGTGCAAAATCAAGCACTTAGAGTCACCACAGGAGTGATGAGATCAACCCTTATAGTGAAGAGGGAGGAGATGGGGAGGACACACGCACTGAGAGTGTGGAGATACGAAAACGCTAATTCAAGCAGAAAAGTTCCCCAACATGCAAGACCACCCAATGAAGAACAGATATGGAAACTTAGCTATGGGGAGGTTGAAAAGAAGTAGTTTTATCCACCAGGCCAAACGACTCTGCAGAGAAACCACCAATCTGCCCACAATTGGTTTCCCCTGAAAACTATTACAGAACTTAGTCCGTGGAAAGAGGAACGTAGACTATCACTGCAAATCCAGACAAAAGTGAGAAGAATATTTGACAAGGAAGAGCAGAACAGTGTACAGCGCAGAACAGCCAATATCAACTTCCTTGATGAAGATTACCCACAGTACCTCAGGACCCGAGTCTACACAGATGGGTCAGCACAAAATGCTTTTCGAAATGAAGGAGCGGGAGTGTACATAGAATACCCAAATAATACTAGGGACACGGTCAGAGTACTAACAGGAAAGTACTGCCATAACTGTGATGCTGAAATTGAGACAATCAAGATAGCAACAGAGACGTGACTAAATATCAGCCATGGTACACAACCTGTGGTCATATTGACAGATGCAAAATCAGTACTCAAGGCGCTCCTGTCTGCGAAATTGCCAGTACTAAGGACACTACTTTCTGAACTTAGCAGATGCGTGCTAGCTGGATTATTCTTAATGGCGATAGCCAACTATGAAGACAACAATAACTATCACAAGAAATGGAATTCAGTGGACACTGACACGGCAGCTGGATGGGCTGGACATGGTGAGGGCATTGCTCCCCTGCCCCACACATGCAATGACACGCAGTATAATTAATGGGGGGTCTCAACAATTAGGCCTAAAATTCTTCGAGGGAAGTCAAAGATGATGAGAACAAAGAAAGTGATAGTCAGCTGATCCGAGACCAAGTAAGAAGTAATGTTATCAGACAGACAGCTTGTTTCACATATACTGAAAGTTAGAAGATCAAATGGTTCGGCCATCTCGTTATAATGCAACACCACCAACTACCAGCATAGACCTTACATCAAAGAAGATTTAATACAAGAGCAAGAGGACGCTCGTGAAGAAAATGGACTGGCGACATCAAAGACATTATACAATCACACAGAATGATACCTTACAGTGCCATCCATCGGGCAACGAAATGTCAGTTATACACCCCCCCCCCCCCCCACCACCACGAAGCTTGATGGTAAAAATAGAAGATACTGATGATGATAATGTGATTCCTCAGTTCAAGATGTTCTCTGGAACCAAGACAGCGCAAACGAAAGATAGGGAGATTCTAATAACCCACGGAGTGGAGACTTAGAGACAACACGTGGAGGATACGGAGGGTGTTCAGAAGATAGCTAACCATAGGCAGGCTTGTTGTGAGTTGTTTGAGAGCCTATACTCCGATGGGGGGATAGGTCAGAAGAAGAGGTCAACTAGTATACTGGATGTATTATTTGTTTGTCTCAGCCAAGAAGACATCACGCTGACAATGGCCTGAGCACAGTCGGACGACGCTTCCATGCCAGCCCTCACTGTTCTCTACCGGAGGTAAAGACGGAGCACCTATTCCTACCTGCACTCCAGCCTTCACAAATATGATGGTCCCAACACTTCACATTCTTCCAGCAGGTTCCGGCCACGAGACTTCTTATTGTTTTTATTTTTTTTTTTTAAATAATAAAGACAAAAATAATTGATATCACAAGTTAAACGTTAGCTGCATGTTCTTTACAGGACGTCGCAGTCAACCTCAGCATTTTCCCTACTGTCTGTCATTTCTTGGTAAGTTTATACGTTCATTAGTTTACCATTGCTTTCTGAGCGACCGGCGCTGATACCATTTTTTGTAAAAACAAAGCATGGCGATCTGCTGCCAAATCGCTAGCAGCTGTGTTTAGAACGTGATATGCGGGATTGCAAATTGCGTCCGTGACCCCATCGGCACAGAGCCGGTTATATAGCCAGGTATATTTCATTAATGAAGAACGTTTTGTGCAATAAGTCCTTGTCCTTGACAGTTAGAAAAAGATTTATTCCATGTTACATAGAACCAATTTTAACATACGGGTGCGAATCCTGGACAATTAGTAAAGAGCCGAAAAAATCCCCGGAAGCCTTGGAGATTTAGTTTTATAAAAGAATGCTACAAATTATTTGGATAGCCAAAATGAGCAATCTGGACATTTTGAGGGAAGCTCCGTCGCAAAACAACTTATCACAAACAACAGACAGAGGCAGTCATATTTTGGCGACATTATAAGAAGACAAAAACTGGAACGTGTTGTGACAACAGGAACTATTTGGGGAAACAGAGATATAGGAAGACAGTGTGAGAAAATTCTTGACAACCATGTGTCATGGCACGGAAGGGAGGCAACACATGGATTGATACATGTCGTCGGAGATCGCAATTTGTGGTGAGGCATGGTCGCCCACGCCAACCGACAAGGCAGTGGAAGATGATGATGATGATGATATTTCACTGATCTTCGTCAGGGACAAGCTGCAGAAATCACACAACAAAACTGAAGCAATAGGATAAATCCTCCCAGCTGAAGTATACAGCACACATCTTCTCATGGTAATTTACATTGCCTGCCAAATTGAATTGTGCAGTCTATTGCTTGTGGCTTCCTTATTCAGTGTCAGTATGGATGTCATGATGTCAACATCAGTAAGGATGTCGGGTTGGAAGCACCAGTAGTGATGTCTTGGTCGAAGCACCAGTAGGGATGTCTTGGTCGAAGCACCAGTAGGGATGTCTTGGTCGAAGCATCAGTAGGGATGTCTTTGTCGAAGTATCAGTAGGGATGTCTTGGTCGAAGCACCAGTAGGGATGTCTTTGTCGAAGTATCAGTAGGGATGTCTTGGTCGAAGCACCAGTAGTGATGTCTTGGTCGAAGCACCATTAGGGATGTCTTGGTCGAAGCACCAGTAGGGATGTCTTGGTCGAAGCATCAGTAGGGATGTCTTTGTCGAAGTATCAGTAGGGATGTCTTGGTCGAAGCATCAGTAGGGATGTCTTGGTCGAAGCACCAGTAGGGATGTCTTGGTCGAAGCACCAGTAGGGATGTCTTGGTCGAAGCATCAGTAGGGATGTCTTGGTCGAAGCATCAGTAGGGACGTCTTGGTCGAAGCATCAGTAGGGATGTCTTGGTCGAAGCATCAGTAAGGATGTCGGGTTGGAAGCATCAGTAGGGATGTCTTGGTCGAAGCATCAGTAGGGATGTCTTGGTCGAAGCACCAGTAGGGATGTCTTGGTCGAAGCATCAGTAGGGATGTCTTGGTTGAAGCATCAGTAGGGATGTCTTGGTCGAAGCATCAGTAGGGATGTCTTGGTCGAAGCATCAGTAGGGATGTCTTGGTCGAAGCATCAGTAGGGATGTCTTGGTCGAAGCACCAGTAGGGATGTCTTGGTCGAAGCACCAGTAGGGATGTCTTGGTCGAAGCACCAGTAGGGATGTCTTGGTCGAAGCATCAGTAGGGATGTCTTGGTCGAAGCATCAGTAGGTATGTCTTGGTCAAAGCATCAGTAGGGATGTCGTGGTAAAAAGCATCAGTAGAGATGTCGTGGTGGAACTTGGGTTCCGCAAAAACAGCGGCACCAGAGAAGCAATAATCTATTTGAGGTTGTTAATTGAAAAATACATAGAAGTTCAGAAAAATATATATGTCTGTTTTATAGACTACAAGAAAGCTTTTGATAAGAGTACAACATGAACGACTAATTACGTGCCTCAAGATATAGGAGTTGACGGAAAGGACATCCGACTTATTAGTAACTTGTAATGGGAATAAGTGGCGGTAATTAGATGCGGAAATAATTATTCATCACCCACAGAGATAAAACGAGGAGAACGGCAGAGATGATTGTTATCCTTAAGCCTCTTCAACCTATACACAGAAATAATTGTTAAACAAGTCGAAATGCCTGCACTTAACATCAATTGAAGAATCATAAATAATCTTAGATATGCTGATGATACCGTGTTACTAGCTAGAACAAGTAACAAGTGTCTCCTATCTTGGACATCTAATAAAGATGATGGCAGATATTTCAACAGCATGGAATCTGTATTAACATCTGGGGAGATTAACAACGCATTAAAAATGAGAAGTTTCAAATGTTACATTTATTAGGCCCGGAAGCCTGGGCATTGAACAAGCAACTAGAAAGTCGAATAGATGCCCTGGAGATGATGATATACAGAAGAATATGTCGTATTTCATGGAAACAGAAACAATCATATACAGAGGTTCTAAAAAAATTGCGAACGAAAAGAGATTTGATGAAAGACACAAAAAGAAGCAAGTAAAATATTACGACCATGTTAAAAGACATAACACTCTTATAAAACCATACTCATGGGTAAGGTTGAAGGCAAGCGAGCAAGAGATAGACAACGATACAAGTGGCAAGACTACAAAGAGATGGACGAACATCAGTCTGACAGAATGTACAGTCAGGGTGAGAGACAGACAATGTTGGAGATCCATTGCAGCCAACCTTCATTGTGGAGACGGCACTAGATTGAATGATTGGTGGAAGCACCAGTAAGGATAGGGTGTCATAGTGAAAAAATCAGTAGGGATGTCATGGTGGAATAATCTCTAGGGATGTCGTGGTGGAAGCATCAGTAGGGTTGGGATGCCATGTGGAAACATCAGTAGGGATGTCGTGGTGGAAGTATCATTAGGGATGGTATGTCATGGTGGAAACATCAGTAGGGATGTCGTGATGGAAGCATTAGTAGGGATGTCGTGGTGGAAGCATCAGTAGGGATGTGGTGGAAGCATCAGTAGGGATGACGTAGTGGAAGCATTAGTAAGGATGTCATAATGGAAGCATCAGTAGGGATGTCAAAGTGGAAGCATCAGTAGGAAAGTCATGATGGAAGCAACAGTAGGGATGTCGTATTGGAAGCATCAGTAGGGATTTCTTATTAGAAGCATCAGTAGAGATTCGTGATGGAAGCATCAGTAGACAATATCATCAGTAGATTTCATCGGGAAAACCATGGATCGAGATATGTGGAGAGTCATGAACGACTGCGCCAGCTGGCATGACGCTGATGATATTCCTCCATGCCACCGTCTCAATCCATCCAGCATCATTTCTCTTGATCTGCCTCTGCCTCTATTCCCTTCGATCTTTCTAGTTGTCACGATGTTATCTAATTCCTCTCTTCTCACCACATGACCAAAGAAAGCTGTTTGTCTCTTTCTTATTGTTGTATATACTGTTCTAGTGTCATTAGTCCCCTGGAAGGTTAACCCGGTCAACAAATGCCCGCAGAAGTCGGATGTGTCGGCCTAACGGCACAAGAACGCAGCTCTGCTGTAAACAGGCACAACGCAATCACGTCCGAAAAAAAAATATCTCCGGATAATGGCAAAAGAAGTTTCATTAGCCTCTTTCGGGCGATCGTTGTTAGTTACTCAGGCAGTCTAAGGAAGTCGCAACATTCGTCTCAAGAAGCTCATCTCTGTTGCCTCATATGCCACGTGACCTGATTGTCTTGTGTTTCATTTCATTTCTATTTGTTTTCTCAACCGGCTCTGTAGCGAAGGGGTTACGGATGCAATTCGTAATCCATTATACCGTATTCGCAACACAATTGCAGGTTATTTGGCAGCAGACTACCTTGCGTTGGTTTTTACAAAATGTCATGAGTGCCGGTGGTTCAGATTACTAAACATAAACTTGCCAAGAAATCACAAACAGCTAAAACATGCTGGAGTTGATTGAAACGTCCTGTAAAGGATGTGCAACTAACTTAACTTTCTCAACATCTGTGAGTGCGGATCACCATAGACGTGGATATTTAAACAGAAAGAGTTTATTTGCCAAAGAAAAGACTGAGTAGATGACCGTCTGTTAATCACGTGGTCTCGGATGTAAGTGTCCATGGATGACTTCATCATATCTGCTCCCATCTTCTGAATAAGATCCAGCCAAATGTAACTAAACATTTGCGTTCACTCTGGCCCTCCATCATGATCATGTCGACAGGCGTAAGCGGTCATTGTTTGCCATCTCACACGATCGACTGAGGTTTTGTTCTTGTTCATGTCTCGACCATGTCATGTGGCCAAGCCATACATGATTTTAGCTCTCTGCCTTCCTCTTGCTCCTTTTCCCCACCAAGTTTATAGTTATCACAAAGATTTCAAGTTAACCGCGTCTCATACAGTCCTCTAAAGGTCTTGACTGCCTAACGCCTAATCGTTTCTAACCACAGTACGGTTTTCATTGATTTCTTCAAGGATTCTCGCATTCGTGTTTTTCTGTCCGTCCGTGATATTCTTATCATTTTCTCCGCAAGCTACATTCCTTTTGACATTAGATGTTTGTCCTTGTTTCACATGCTGAAGGCAGGATATGATCTCACCTCTTGGCTAGAGGAGACTACTGCACGTTGTATTCATTACGGATTCAAAGAGTATGCTTAGTAAGGTGGAGAAAGGAATGTTTCGTCTGGAATGGCTCTTGTCGCTTCAGAGGTCACAGATTATGAGAATTGTATGGATATTTTGTCCTGGCCATGCGGGGGTGCGGGGGGAATAACAGGCTGATAGGCTAGCAGGGAATGCACCTCTTGGTGGCAGATTGCCTATGGACAAGGGGGAGGTGGTCGTGCGCTTGTGGGATCAGGTGGATAAGGCGGAGGAACAGATTGAGAACCCATATGTGGAAAGAATGAGATTGCGGGGGATCGGCAGGGCTCTGGTGGAAGAATCTCAAAACTGACAGGGAAGACCAGGAGAACTTTTAATCAGATAGCGATGGGAACGATTAGTAGCGTGACTCTTCGCTGGCTGTTGAACGAGGGACGGAGCACATATGGGAATTTCCTGAGTGCAGTGATGTTGGTTCTTAACTCAACTCAACTCACATGCTGAGGAGCATTTACATAACTTTGTAGTTGTATCTGTGTGTATTTACTGTTTGTGCGCTGAGGAAGCCTCTGTCCGCAGCGTTCACCTGAGATTGTGCTTTCGTAACTTTGACCAATTCTACTACACGCCTGGCTGCTGGTTTTTTAATGACTGCCGCTTCCATCGACGATGAACTGTATTTTTCGTGGCCGACTTTTGTGTTGGCATCCTGGCAGCGGCATTATGCATAGTATACCTGTGTTTGTCTAGATTACTGTCTGGTCCACTTTTCACATGGAGCAGTGAGGGGCGTTTTGTTTGGTATTCACTGGCACAGGAACGGAGCATAATGGGGAAACCATTTGCTGTGAAGTTAGAACCGTGGCTAACTAACTAACCAACGACTAACCAATTCTACTTCTGATTTTCGTTGAATTGCTCATCGTATGTTCCACAAGCTTACAACGGCCCGTTCGTTATGAGGTGTGAATCCATTATTTTAAACTACATGCTCCACACCTGTTGTGTTTATGTACAAACTACTTAATATCGGTTTACATTCCGCCACTTTCTGTACTTACTGCCACACAAAATAATGATAATCAAATAACAATTTGTCAATATGATAAAAAACATTAGCAATTTTGGGGTAAAATAGAAGAAGTGGCGGTTCAGTATTATGGTTGTTGATCTCAAGATAGATGTGTGGTGTCTGCAAGGGAGTTTGTGGTACATTTGTGTGATTGTGTGGTACTTTAATGTGGTTGTGTGGTACTTTAATGTGATTGTGTGGTACTTTTATTTGATTGTGCGGTTCTTTATGTGATTGTGTAGTTCTGTCATGTTATTGTGTAGTAAGTAGTTTTAATGGGATTGTGTGGTACGTTAATGTGATTGTGTTATTTTATGTGATTGTGTTATTTTTTATGTGATTGTATAGTAGTGTTATCGGATTGTGTGATAATTTTATAGGATTGTGTTTTTTCATCTGATTGTGTGGTACTTTCATATGATTGAGTGATGCATTCGTGTGATTATGTCATTGTTTTATGATATTGTTTTTTTTTTTCCATTTGGTAATTTCACGGGATTGTGTGAAACATTCATGGGATTGTGTGAGATAATCATGGGATTGGGTGGTATTGTCAGGCGGATGTGGCTGGTGTGGTACGTATATGAGGAAGTGTGGTAATTTAATATGAATGTGCAGCACATTTATGTGGATGCTGTGTTGAAATTATGTGGATGTTCTGTTGCAGTTATATGGATTCTGTGCTGCATTCATGTGGATTTATGGAGCATTGATATGGATATGTGACACATTCATTAGAATGTATGTCGAAAGAATGTGTGGATAAGAATGTGTTGTGCATTCATAACAGTTTTGATACATCCATGTTGAAAATGTGATACATTTGTGCAGATATTGTCATATATTGATAATGATGATGCACTCTATTGCGTATATGGTAGATTAATGTGGATGTATGGTACGCTTATGTAGTTGTGTGGTACATGTATGTGGATGTGTGATTTATTTATGTGGATGTATGGTATAGTTATGTGGATATGTAGTACATGTGTGTGATACTTTTATGTGGGTGCGTGGTAGGTTTATGTGGATGTATGGTACAGTTATGTGGATGTGTGGTACATTTATGTGGATGCGTGGTACATTTATGTGGCTGTATGGTACAGTTATGTGAATGTATTTAATATTTATGTGGTACATTTATGTGAATGTGTGGTACGATTTTGTGGATGTATGGTACAGTTATGTGAATGTGTAGTACATTTATGTGATAAATTTATGTGGATGTGGTACGTGCCACCGAGTAAATGGTGGGTTGCCAGCAAGTTAATAAATGAAATATTACCACCCGGTGAATAATTGTCCAAAGTGAATATGGGTTACTACTTGGTAATCAGAGGGCGAAGAGTGGGCCACAAATGAGTCGGCAATCAGGTCTTGCCGGATGGATTACGACTGGCGATTCTACTGCTACTGAGCTATTCTGTGTTGCCGGTGGATGAGATGATGTTACTCAGTTGCTAACGCATTAGGGCACCTGTAACTGTTGAGATAAGTCACTCTACTGTCTCCAGGTAGACAGGGCACATATAATATTCATGTTCTATTATTATTCTTATTTTCCCTGGAGTAGATTGGCAGTGTTTGCCAGTGCTTGACGCTGGTATCTGTCGGGGAGTTATTCTCCCACTCTGTTTAACTTTCGTCTGGCAAAGAGCACCCTGTTGTTCTTCAGGAGTCATTCTTAATTGGCTGGTGGTAGTATCAACCTTTTTACGTTCTCTAAATCATCACAGATATCTCACATATCAGACAACACTGCTTTAACAATAACTTCTTCATAACACGACAGCTGCATCTGTTTTCACACAGAGTATTCTGTCTTTCTTTTAAAACAAATGTCAGATTAATGTCACTAAAACAATAATACTTGCACTCGATCTCTATCTTGTATATCTGTCGCTCGAACAATCACTGACGTCGACATTCGTCCACTGATTCAAAAACACTCCAATACTTGTTCTGCCTGTCTACAACTTGACCTAGCGTGCGACGAAAATGACATACTTTCTGTCGTCTCGTGAAAGAGCTTGTCTTTTCCTGATTCGCTGATTTTTAGACATTTCATGTCAATATAAATTAGTCACTCACAGCGATAGTAACAATTTCTTATTCAGAATAATTTTCAGCACATTTCACTTGAAGAAATAACACTGTGTTATATTAAATCACTGTCATCAATAAATAATTTCAGCCTCTGTTGACACAAAATGGCGTCATAACGAGTTGTTTCACATACGCAGACTTTTCCATTGGTGGTGTGTTCTTTCTTGATAGAATACTATTCTTTTACTTGACGTGCCATATGTAAATTTTTCTGCGTTGTTATGTATTATGTTTGGCCCGTTTTTTTTCCTGTCACAATACCCAGTAGACAGTATCTTGACTTTCATTCTTTCATCATGAGGATAATTTGCTTGTCATATAATCTTCTGTTTCAATTCTCGTTTTCTTTATCTAGGGTTTATGTCTCCGAGTAGAAAATTTATGTGGATGTATGATACATTTATGTGAGTATGTGTGGTATATCAATGTGGTACATTTAAATGGTACATTTATGTGAATGTATGGTGCATTTATGTGGATGTATGGTACATTTACGTGGATGTGGTGCATTTGTGTGGATGTAGTCATGTATGTGGATGAGTGTTATATTTATATGGGTGTTGTACATTTATGGGAATGTGTGGTACATTTATGTAGATGTGTGTAATATTTATGTGGTACGTTTATTTGCATGTGGTACTTTTATATATATGTGGTACGTTTATGTGCACGTGGTACTGTTTATGTGGATGTATGGTACATTTATGTGGATGTGTTGTACATTTAACTGGACGTGTGGAATATTAATGTAGAGATGGTACATTAATGAGGATGTGATAGTGACAACAGTTGTGAAAGATAACAGTACATATTGCATTGTCATGGGTGCATGTCAACTAATTTAGCGATTTCTGCGAAATCAGAGTGTCTCATGCATATTACTGTAATGTTGAATTGACATCAATGTATTTATTTATCAGTAGTCGTGCTGATGAGTGCTTGCACGCTACTGTTTTGCTTATTAGAGTTCATTGTTTTATCCCAGCTTGTATAGTTTCTGACGTTTACTGTTTTTATGTTTTGTTTTGCGTTTGGTTAGATAATTTTGTTAAGTTTAATATGATTGCACTGCTGAAGTTAGACTTGTGTATAGGTTGGCACTGCTGATGTGAGAGTTGTGTTTGGAAATACACAGTCCATGATTCTTGCCTTTATACGAGTTTGTTATTCAGTTGCATGTACATTGTTTTATGTATTTCTTATATTCAATGTTTTCTTTTATGTCGGATGTCTTCTTCTGTGTCGAGTGTCTTCTCTTATGTTGCATGTCTTCTCTTATGTCGGGTGTCTTCTTCTATGATGTGTGTCATCTTTATGTTGGGTCTCTTCTCTTATGTCGGGTGTCTTCTTCTATGTAAGGTTTCTTCTTCTATGTCGGGTTTCATCTCTTATGTCTGCTGTCTTCTGTTATGTTGGATGTCTTTCTTATATTCAATGTTTCCTTTTGTACCGTGTGCCTTATTCTATGTTTTATGTCTTTGCCGCTTTTACTCATCCCTGATAGTAGGGGTAATTAATGTCAGCCCAAGCAACCTTGTACTTTTCTTGGATGCCCCAAATGTTCTGCAGACTGCGTACCCGCCAGTGTAGTCTTTCTCGTTCACCAGTTTCTGGTCTATCCTTATAATGGTCGTTCCAGTATCTCTAACCAAAGAATCGAGTCGCTTAAAAGCTTCATTGAACAGGGTTTTATACCATATCGCACAGTCTCTTTCCGTAGCGCTGACCACGTTGAACAAAGCATGAACTCCGTAGCCCCAGCGATGACCCTCAGGAGTCTCCGAAAAAATACACTCGTGAACCGAAGGATGTGGCCCGGAATCAAACCAACAACCGCTGGAGCCCGAGTCAGACGGCTTGATCACTTCGCCACGAAGACTCTAACCAAATTAACGGACAATCCATTTACAAATCCTCTGTGGATATTTAGGAATACCGACTGGGGTGCTAACGGAGTTAGCTTCTTGGGTGAATACGTTATGACCACATGCTAGGTTCCCCTTCTCGTAAATTCTCTACACGAGTCACGACGATTGTCGTTGGGGTATGTCGCTACGGTTGTGGTGTTACACTGCTGTTCGTAGTCTGCGTCACTACTGGATATTATTTCTACCATATAAGCTTTTTTGTACATGTGTTTCAGCAGGTATTTTTATGTTTCAAATGTTCAGAACTCCTACAAAAGTGAGATTTAAGTTGATCTTTGGTAACTTTTGACTTTATTTCTTCTCTTTATGGTGAGATATTTGAGATATGACTAACCATTTGTATTCTGATCGCACATTTAAAAAAAAACACCTGCGAATTTTTGCAATACCCCATAGTACCCAGTTACCTGTTCTTGCTATACGAGGAGCTGTTTGCTGATTGAACCTACCTTGGCTCTTTTCTTGATACTGTGGTTGCTGACCATATGATTGTTGTCTGAACTGAATATTATGCATTCTGGAATTTGAGAACCCGCAGCTGATCGTATAACCAACTCTGACTGAGCGCAATCAACGAAAATATCTCTAAAGGAGTTGTGATATACCTCACCCTTGAATTCCATTTCTTCATTAGATTTGCATTTGTTTTAATTGAGGAATGTTGCCATTGCCTCTGGCACTGCTGAGATTAGCTTATCTCTCAACATTAGGCCTCTCAGCTTCTGGAAGCTGTTTTGCACATTTGCTGACTTCAGCCATTTATCGAAGACCGACTGAACCCCCGACACGAAATCCAAGAAAGATTGTTTGGCTTTCGGTGCCAGAGTTCTGCAGGCCGTTCGAAGATCAGCTTCGTCTATGCAAAATAGTGACAAAACTCGTTCCCGAACATAATGGTAATTCTCAAATCCTCGGGAATTCTTTCTACGACCTTTAGACATTCTAGTGCCAAGTTTGTATTAAACATAATTGCCCATTCCTCTTCGGGTACTTTGTCGTGTTTCATTTAAAACGTCAAAATTTGTGACCCAAGCTGATCTTGTGTCACCAGATGTAACATTTTTAAAAATACCATGATAACGTTAACTGGAATCCAAGGCGTTAGATGCTAATTTGGCATGAGAAATTTCTGCATCTTTTTCTTTCTCTAATAATGTTACCCTAATACTCTCTTCATTTTATTTATCTATCATTATCTGTTCCGCCGCCATTTTTTCTCTTTTAATTGCCAGTCTCTCTTTCTCGAATGAGAGTTCTCTATCCTTCGTTCCCTTCCATATTGCTCCTTCTCTCTCTCTCTCTCTCTCTCTCTCTCTCTCTCTCTCTCTCTCTCTCTCTCTCTCTCTCTCTCTCTCTCTCTCTCTCTCTCTCTCTCTCTTGAGCAGTTAGTTCCTCTTTTTCAAGAGATATTTCTAATTAGTTCTTTTTCTTAGTCGTTCTTTTTCTTGAGCCACTAGTCTCTCTTTCTCAGTTGCCATCTCTCTGTATTTAATGCAATCTGTTAAGTTTAAAATGGCCTCTTGTGCGGCGAACTTATTTTTCTCTGCCTGCACCCTTTCTTTTGCCACTTCTCTAGACGAAGCTCTGCCATCACATTGTTGTGCCTGAAAAGTAGTGTACTCTGCTTTAGCTCATGCTAATAGTTCGGAGTCTGACAGACCATATTTTTTGCCAATGTCCATAAGCTCAGCCAAAGTATACATTATTTACTGTAGTTTAATTAATCAAGTAACATGTAAGGGAAATAATTATCAGTTGTAAAATATATGTAACCGTAAAGGTTGTAGCAAATCAATTAATAAAAGAACTAAGTTTATTTAAATGAGCTGTGGATGGGTCTATCGTTTCAATCAGGAATGCGATCTTTGTTCCTTGTCAAAATTATGTCGTTTACTAAAGTTGTCGATGGTGTTAATTAGTCAATGTGTGATTCGAAAACAAACCATACGAACGTAACCTTAATGCAAACAATCACATCTCTCTCTCTCTCTCTCTCTCTCTCTCTCTCTCTCTCTCTCTCTCTCTCTCTCTCTCTCACACACACACACACACAAACGACACAAACGTGAGCTGCACAACACACAAACGATACACTGTTAACAATATAGCACGACGAATAAATATGAGAGTTTACAAAATCACAACATAATGTCTTGGATCACAGTTGAACAGGAAAATAATATTCGACTGTTTTCTGAAACAGACTTTTTGTTTGTGGCTCTACAAAAGTGATAGAGACACAAAGACAGCCCAGCCAACCACCCACATATTTAACAATGAAACAGGAGAAACATAACGATAGAAAGTTTACGTGAATTCTGCCCAACCTCGAACCAACGAACAATATTAATACACAAACTACAAACAGTGCACTTGGGTTTCTCTTGGTCCAGTCCGATGATCGAAGCTGTCACTTCCAGAGTGGTGAACAGGCAGCGCTTTCAAGCACAAGATGGGGACTTCAATGGAGACTTCAATGGGGACTACTTCGACCAGATTAGCGGGGTGGCCATGGGCACTAAGATGGATCCTAGTTATTTCTACCTCTTCATGGGCTATCTGGAGCACCAGGTATGGAGTCAATACACCGGAAGGCTCCCAGAGCTTTACAGGAGGTACATTGATGACTGCTTTGGTGTCTCGGACATACCCTTACCTGACCTCCAGAACTTCATTGCCTTTTTCTCCGACTTGCCATCCCAGCATCAAACTTACCCCCACCATTTCTTCGTCGACCGTTAACTTCTTAGACCTCACAGTCTCTTTAGGTTCCGCAGGTCTATGCACGACGGTTTATTATAAACCAACTGACTCGCACTCATTCCTTCTCTATACCTCCTCCCACCCTCCCTCGTGCAAACGTTCTATTCCTTTCTCCCAATTGTTAGGTCTCCGACGGCTTTGCCAGGATAACAACGACTTCCATCAAAAAGCCCACTAAATGCTTGATTTCTTTCGCCTTCGTGGCTATCCTGAGAATGTTCTATCTACAGCTCTTCACCGCTGCCAGTCTATCAGTCGCACTGAGGCTCTCTCCTCCAGGCCGAAACCACGAAATAATAGACATGTCCTCTCACTTACTTACCATCCCCACAATATTGCTGCCAAGAATATCCTTTTGAGACATCTATCCATTCTCCGGGCGTACCCGACCACTCGTGATTATCTCTCAGAGGCCCCTCTGGTGGCGTATAGGCGGGATCGTAACCTCAGGGATGTGCTGGTCCATAGCAGTCTACCCCAAACCCACCAGTCTCTTCCTGGTACGGTGGTTTGTCTTCGATCGCGTTGCAAGATCTGCCCACACGTACTTCAAACCCAGAGTCTGACATTCCCTAAGACGACCTTCCACATCCGTGAGGGTTTCTCATGCATCAGTCGCAACTTCATCTATGCGATTACCTGCACACGATGCGACATGAGATTTGTTGGTGAGACAGGCTTTGCGTCTTGGTGACAGATTCAGACATCTTTCTGATATCACCAGCGGCGCCCACAAACCAGTATCCATGCATTCCAACAGTCCTGATTATCATGGCGTGGCCGACATACAGGTCACGGCCATCAAATCATGCGCATCCCACGAACGGGATCGGAAGACATTGGAACACCGTCTCATCTTCCAGTTGGGCACACTCTCCCCTCACGGCCTCATTGTCAACACAGCTCCATTTAACTCCCTACCCCACCTCTCCCACCCTAGCTTACAGTCCACCATCCAGATACGTGCAGGTCCTTTATAGGACGGCGCAGTCAACTTTCATGACAGGTTTGCGTTCGGTGTTTTGCCATCGTTTTCTGAACGACCGCGACTCATGCCCCTCTGTGAGGACAAATACAGTGTAATCTTCCGCAGCTGTGTTTCGAGCGCTTAACGAGAATTGCTAATTGGGAACTGCGTCCGCGACATCTTTGCCGGTCCTTATTTTCACTTTTCCGCACACAAGGGCGCTTCTCCACCCCCACTCACCTCCCGCTTGACCTTTGACCCGTGTAATATACATCCGGTCTATTA
This sequence comes from Cepaea nemoralis, assembly GCA_014155875.1. Lineage (NCBI taxonomy): Eukaryota > Metazoa > Mollusca > Gastropoda > Stylommatophora > Helicidae > Cepaea > Cepaea nemoralis. The sequence continues at coordinate 206,175 of JACEFZ010027789.1, read as the reverse complement.
ATCCATTGGAGTCCTACGCGAGTCAGTCTTTCCAAGCAAGGATACAGAATAAGAAAAGTAATTTAATTAGTTTAATATTGTCATAGTGTGTTTCATGTAGGTTTGTGTCGGCTTGTATTTGTTTGTCCTGTGCTGACGAAGGCTTTGGCCGCAACGTCCAATTTGTCTCTTGTAGTCGTGTTTTAGTAAAGCTAACAATCTACTTCTCGTTTTTTTGGGGGGTGATTCATTCATTGCCTTGCAAGCACAAGACGCCGACTAGAACAAATAGAAACAGCGGCCCCTCGATATCGTCATGATTGGCACTCCCTGGATGAATCTAGTAATAATAACACTACCTATATGGAGCTGATAACTGCAAGTTTATGTACATATTGATAACAGTTTTCATTCGCTTGCGATATCGATGACACGCAATCCAGAAGTAACAATGAACACAACCTGGTTGAGGCGCGGGACAGGCTGTGTTAAAATATAATGGTTGTTGGTTCATTTGATCTTGTTAGTTGTTTTGTTGATGTAACTATCTAGCTCTGTAGTTATAAATTGCTCTAAATTTGGTAATCTGTTGTAGTTCAATGTTGATTTCTTGCAGTTTTAGACGTCCCTCATATCTACCATGCCTTCTCTGGGGTTGATTGATGATTAGGCTCGTTGTGTTATGTCAGAGCTGCTTTTTGCAGTTTATATTAATGATCTTCCTTTATATATCAATACAACTTGTGATCTATTTGCAGACGACTGTACTATATATACACTAGTCAAGAAAACCGTAGTGAATTAGAGAATTCTTTACAAAAGGAACTTGATAATCTTACTAGATGGAGCAATGAAAACCGCATGCAAATTAACATCGGCAAAACCAAATCCATGCTAATAACGACCAGACAAAAACTACAGACACTAGCCATAACTGGATCACCGCTCGAACTCCGCATGGGCACGTTACCTATAGTTAATGTGACTGAACATAAAACACTAGGGCTTTTAATAGACAGCCATTTGAACTGGAGCTCTCATGTTCACGCTCTTACCAAGAAAATAGCACAAAAAGTTTACCAACTTGCTAAAATTCAGCACTTCCTGGACGAAAGCACACGAAAAATATTCTATACATGCTATATCCAATCACATCTCGATTACTGTTCCACAGTTTGGGATGGTTGCCCTAAATCTAATTTAAAACGACTATGTTCTCTACAAAACCGCGCTATTCGTCTGGTTTCTGGCATAAAGCACGTTGAAAGTAATAATTTGTACAGTCATCTAAGACTTCTACCACTACAAAAGCGCTTCCTTTTCAACAAAGGCAAATTAGTGAATACAATTATATCTCAAAATGCCCCAGAGTATCTTCTGCCGCTGATTCATTCTAATGCAATGAACAGCAAGCGCCTAAATTTGTTACATGTCTCAAAGCCTAGATTGGACCTATACAAAACATGTTTTGCCTATTCTGGTGCTCACTTATGGAATCATCTGCCTCCAGATCTGAAAACTCCAATGAGTCCCTACACATTTAACCGAAAACTCTTTCAATACTTAATCCATACCGACTATATGCCACCATAATTCATTTACTGGTATAATTGTTCAGTATAATTGTTCATTATAATTGTTCACTATATATGTGTGTGCGTGTGGGAGCGAGAGAGAGAGAGAGAGAGAGAGAGAGAGAGAGAGAGAGAGAGAGAGAGAGAGAGAGAGAGAGAGAGGGTGTCAGAGAGAGGGAGAGAGTGAATGCGTGTGTGCATGCGTGTGTGTGGAGAGAGTGATTGAGCGAGAAATGGTGGGGGAATGTGTCAGTGCATGCATTCGTACGTGTATGTGTGAGAGTGAGTGAGGGAGTGTGTGCGTGCGTGCATGCGTTCATGTGTACGTGTATGTGTGAGAGAGTGTGATTGAGAGAGTGAGTGTGTGTGTGTGTAGGATTGTGTGTTAGAGAGTGAGACAGTGGGAGAGTTGATGTGTTAGTGTGTGTGTGTGAGCGCGCGCATGCGTGTGAGTGTGTGTATATGAAAGAATACAGAGAGAGAGAGAGAGAGAGAGAAAGAGAGAGAGAGAGAGCTGAGCAGATGCATGTCATGTAACACGCATGTTATGTAACACGCGAATCCATATGTTTGTGTACTATTGTCAATTACAGTTAAATACCTTGTTTTTCATGCATAATAAAACTCATTTTCTTTCTGTAGTTTTAGTGAGGGGGTCAGTAAAAAAAAAAAATAAACATAAAATAATACAAATGTTTAATAAATTAAATAAATAAAATAAATATAAAAATAAATAAATAAATAAACAAGATATTTTAAAAAATAAAATAAAATAACAAAATAAACACAATAACATTGTTTTTTAAATTAAAAAAATACAAATATAAAAAATAAATAAAATGAAAAAAATAACAAAAATAAATAAACAAGATTAAACAAATACAATAACAATAAATACAATAAATGTTGTAAAATAAATTAATTAATTGCATGATTTATTGCCAAGCATATTTCGCTGCATCTCGTCAGGTACATAATGCAGAATTCATGCAATAAATCATGTGCCATAACGGAAAGCGTGGCCGGTCATAACTCGCCATTTCACTCGATCACCAGAGTCGTGGATTAGCTCAGTGTTCCTGTCTCGATCATGCCATGTGGCCCAGCCATCCAGGTATTTACTTCTCGGTCTTCCTCTTGGTCTGTTCCTTTCGATCTTGCCAGTTGTCATCAAGTTCTCCATTTCATTTCTTCTCATATCCAAAAATGTTTGACTGTCTACGTCTAATTTCTCTAATCAATTTGCGATTTTCATTTGTCTCCTTAGGTACTTGGTCATTGGGTTTTCTGTCTGTTCACGCAACGTAAATTAAAGTAGGGCATCTGCTGGGTTTCTACCCGTTCCTTTATTCTTTCCTGGTGTTGCCATGTCTCAGATCATATGATGAGTTATTTGGCCGTATGACAGAGATCGGATCTCTGTTATAGATCTGAGTGCTGCTATTGGCCTACAATCACCTAATTCCGGCCAGGACTGAGTTGTCCTCACCATAGTATTCTCTATTCTACAGGTTCCATTTACAGGTCCACGTATGTGTGCTATGATTTTCAGCAGTGAAGCTAACACATTTTAGAAGATGATGGCTCAGAATTTGAAGACAGAAGTTGCTGAGAGGCCGCTACATTGGGCTTATACCCAAGTTGGTTTGCGGGAACCTGGCTTCTGCTGAGCAGGACATGCTGATGAGATTTATGTTTAGCAAGTGATAAGTGTATCACTGAACAGTCAGAACATTGTAGATATACATTACTGATACCAGGAACATTCATACAAAATTTATACTGATACCTAGAACATTGAGAGTGTGGTGTTAATATGGGGAATCTTTAAAACCAGTGACAGTAGATCCATTAAGATTTCCCCAGTAACAGTGACAATAGGGTTAGAATTTTCTGATTAACAATCAGTTAAACAACAGAGGAAATTCATAGTGTGAAATAGATTGAAGACTCTCATTAGACAGTGTTTGTCATGGGTGTCCAAGCATCCTAGTGGCTCAAGAGACAACGGAGGAAGTCTTCACGTGACCGGAGGAGCATCACCTTGCTGAGGTTGCTTGTCTGGAATAAATGGTGCTAGTGTGTTCTCAGCACAGTGATGAGAATGACTATACTCCTGAACACTGATCCGAGTCTATATACTATTTAGAATATACGTCACACATTCAACACTTTATATGCACACACACACTTCTCCTACATATACTCTTTGCTTTAATGAATTTCTTGGTTTTATTGGTTGAAGCTAGAGTTATCACGTATGTTATGTTGGGGAAAAATGAGAGGGGGCATGATCCAGGAGTGAGCAAGAGTGAGAAGAAGGTGTCTTCAGATTGAGGGAGTGTTGTGGACGGAGTCTGCTGGATATCTCCAGGATAGAGATATTGAATTAAAACAAATGTGGGTGTGGTTCCCTCACTCCAGGGACGACACTAAAGTGGTAAAGAAGAACAAATAACTACTACGACATTCATTCTTTACACACACGACACCAGCCAACAGGGTTTGTCCAGGACCCAAATGTTTTCACAATACAGTTGTTTCTTTGGTTTAACCAAGCTTTGAAATTACTTCATTGTAAACATATTGTTCCAAAATTGATGTTTATCGTCCATGTATGGTTACTGTTGGTGTTTAACAGTGGTTGTTCTCCAGCTGTTATGTGGTACAGTGATTCATTGTAGTGTTTTTGTTTAACAGTGATTGTTCTCCATCTGTTATGTAATACTGTGGATGTACATGACAGTGGATACTTGTCATTGTTTATATATATGTGGGAGATGAAATGTGGGGCGGGGCACTTACACATAGACACACCTTCTGGGTAGAGTGACTAGTTACTCGGGTGTCTATGGTAGAACTTCCCGGATCACCCAGCCTTCTATGGGGAACATTTCTTCTATGTTAGTGTTGAACTTGCACCCTTTTCTGCCTTGTTCAATGCTTGGGGGTTTCACGAGCCAGAATATTATTTTCTATAGAGGACGTGTTTGGGATTAAGAGCCCATTCATACCGAATACCCCTAGCGAACTTGTCCTTATTCTCATTTATTATATTTACCACCCCACAACCTTAAGCATACTTCTTGTGTCCGTGATTAAGACAGTGTGCGTTGCAGTGGTCTCCTCTAACCAACGGAATGCCGCTGTGACTGATTCCACCTCCATTCTCATGCTGGAGGTCGTAGCCTCATATATCAGACTCTCCTTTTTCAAGAATCGCCCATTAGCCTTCGCAATGAAACCCCAGCTACTCCGCCTATTTCTCACCACCGACCCATCAGTATAGATCACCATATCACCTTGATGTGTATTACTCTGGATCAGTTGTTGCACCTCAAACTCTGTGCGGCCCGCTGCTCATTCTCTGCACTCACCGCCAAGTTTACTATTACACTGTGCCAGTCCGTCCTGTCTGCCGGTACTTCAACCCACTCTTTTTCACGATTGATGGTCTCTAGATCACACACCTGACGTATAGATATTTCTGCCTGTGCAATCCAGGACCTGCCTTGACTTAGTCTATGACCCTTGACCATATCCACGGCTTCGTAACGGTGATCACTACCAGCAGCAACTCTCAGGTACCATTTGGCCTTAAGGACCATATGTCTGTCCGCAATTGTTGGTAGCACCAGGATATGCCTCATGCATATAATTGGTGTGTTCTTTGTGCACCCCAGAATCACCCACATGGCCGCATTTTGTATGCGCTCCAGCCCTTCAGTCAGGCTCTTTGATACTGTCAGGAGCCCCAAACCGTACTCAATGACACAAATTATAAGTATTAACTGCTGAAAGAGCTTGTACAGTATCCTCTGCTCTACCCCGGTTGCTGCCATCGCCCTCGAAGTATTAAGTCCCCTACCAGCCTTCACCATCAAAGCCACCACATGATCTATAAAAGACAAACACCTGTCAAAGGTGATACCCAAGTATTTCGATTTACTCTCTCGACTAAGTGAACATCCATTCAATATAATACATGGGGCATCTGCCGGTACAATCCAGTTATCCAGGGAGTATCACATAACCGATGCTTTGTTTGGGTTTATAACGGCTCTGCGCCCCTGCACCACTCTGCCACCCTGTTTACTGCCACCTGTAATTCTACAGCCAAACTGTCCTTATCTCTGCCCTGTCTGTACCGATTACTAGTAAATCACAAACGGCTAAAGCACGCTGTGGCATGTCACGACAGCATGTAAAAACATGCACCTAACTCCATATTTTTAGACCAATCAGCCCCTGAGTGATTATGTGGTTATTATCACATAAGGGCCGCATTTTCTCCCCAAGCAATTTCTTGGTAACCAATCTAGGCCAGGTCGATTTGACAGCCATGTTTTCATATCCTCAGTGAGGTGGATATTTGTTGACATTGAGCAGGGTTGCCATGGGAACTCACCTACACATGGTTACTAGGGAGTCTCTGTGGCGAAGTGGTCAAGCCGTTTGACTCGTGTTCCGAAGGTTGTTGGTTCGATTCCGGGCCGCGCCCTTCGGTTTACGAGTTAAATGTTTCGGAGACTCCTGTGGGTCGTCGCTAAAAGCTACGGAGTTCGTGCTTTGTGCGACGCTTTCCGCGCTGCGGAAAGAGACCGAGCCATATGGGATAAAGCCCGGTGCAATGAAGTCGACCCTGTCGACTTTTAAGCGACTTTTTTAAATGTACTGCATACCCCGGCCACATAGAATACAGGGCTAGTAACTTCCCAGGAAGCACCGATATGAGAAGTAAAAACAGCCTGCGTTATATTGAGCACACCAGCCATCGAGTGCCACTTGATCGATACAAATATGGGTATAGCACCATATACCCATGTATAGAGTACGCCTCTAGGCTTGCATAAAAATGACCTCTATTTACCGGGTAAATTGTGAAAATCTGTACCGATATGAATTCGAATTCATGAGAAATGAGTCAGCTGGCAAGCGTTCCATCCACTGGGCTACTGTAGCTCTCATAGAACAGTACAATAAAAGTTAGCTGCATATCCTTTACAGGATGTGTTGCAGTCAACCCCAATATGTTTTGGCTGTTTGTGATTTCTTGACAAGGTTTTGCTCAGTAATTTGTCATTGATTTCTGAACGGCCGGCACTCATACTATTGATATGAACACCAACGCAAAGCGGTCTGCTGCCAAATCCCCCGCAGCGGTGTTTCAAACACGATATATTGAATTACGAACTGCGTAATCAGAGCCGGTTCTAGAACATTAAGGATACTCATAAAACATACATACACGTAAACAAAGATGAACAATAAATGTACATATTAAATGTCGTTTATTTGGGTATAACATAAAAAAACTACAAGAGACAATAAACTAACGAATGTTGAAAATAAACAATAAAAATTAAACACATTAATCAAACTTATTTCATTTGGAAACATAAAATCGATAATTATATGGAATATTATCAAATACCTGCTTAACATAATCAAGCAGAAAATGAATACCTGTAAACAATAATTAATTTGACAAAGAAATGAGCATTTACAGTAGCAATCTCACCCCTGAAAATACACATCTAACAGTTGAAGAGTACCAGGCGAGTTTCCGGCTCTAGCTATTATTATTATTATTATTATTATTATTATTTATTTATTTATTTATTTGCATGTCGTTTGCAGAACGTTACTATCAACCCCTATCTTCAGTTAATTTTCTATGCAAATTTACGTTCAGTAGTTTCCCATTGCTTTTTTGAACGAGAAATGAACGTTGAAGTCCAACTGACCGGCGTAGCGGTTGATCCCGCTACTCCGCCGTCAGCGCATCTGAAGTTTAACAACTAGAGCGCTCTGATACTTTCGGCCAGGCTGACCGCTGCTTTAGTTATTACAATTTTCAATTATTTACCCTTTATATTTTCAATTGTAATTGTTTGTCAAATATTCTGAACATATTTACGGACAGTTGGAAAATGTATGTTGTTTCAATGATGACACTTTTCCGATTAAGAAAGATTAATATTTATCCCGCAGCAGTTTGCTGGTATGAGTCTGTGGTGTGATGCGGTGATCACATTTTGTAAGCCTGTGCGCACGGAGAAATAAGTGGCCGATATTTCTCACTTAGCAGGCGACGAGCACAGGGGTGGAATCCGGCCGTGTTCAGGTATTATCAACGCAGTTCTCTGTCAGCTTCTACTGACGCTCCCACAACTCCCCCCCCCCCCCCCCCCCCCCCCCCCCCCCCCCCCCCCCGCGTTTCCATCCTGTTTCAGGATATTGCGGTCAACATCAGCATCTTTCAGCTGTATGTTGATTCCTAGGCTAGAAAACGCTCATCAGCACGCCACGACTTTCTGAGCGACGGGCTCCATACTCTCACAAGTCACTAGAGCGATTCGAACCGCTCACGTCAACCACGAGAGTATTCGGGGTTACGGAGAAAGCTGCTAACGCCTAGACCAGGGAGACCGGCGCCCACAACCTTTGGCGCTAGGAAATATAATTTCACAGGTAGAGTGTGGTACTCATTGAAGGCATGGGAGAGGAATAAAGATAAGCAGGGCTTCTGTCATGATATACATTGACAAGTTCAGGCAGGCCGGGTTGTTATCGTGCGCCCTTTAGGTGCCTACACCGTCTCATTTGAGGAACGCTGGCCGAGTGGCTAGAATGCCGGATTCTCCTTCGGGAGACCCGGGTTCGAATCCTCGGTAAGGTGTGAAGATGTTTCCTGTCGAGCAAAAAAAGAAAATTCTAACCTGCACAGTTCGCGACAACTGCACAAGCCAGGTGGCTTTAATTCCTCAGGCTCAAGACACCCCCCCCCTCCCCCGCCATACACCACTAGGAACTATATTGGCAGTAAATGACAGTAAATAACAGTGTGGAAAGAAATGTAGAGGATGACAGCAAGAGAAAATTATTGACAGTCTTATGTCATCGCACAGAAATACATGAACTGATACATACCGATGGAGATCGTACGATATGAGGAAGCATGATCGTCCAAGCCAGTCGGTAAAGCACTTGAGCTTGATGACGATCTTAGCCACAAGGCCGAAAACGTATCATTTCATCAAATGCCTTAGCCATAATTCTAGTTTACTTTTTTCAACTTCAAGATGTGTCAAACTATACATATGTTATTGCTATAATTGTTATAAAACATGTTTTACACACACACACACACACACACACACACAAGTAAAAATGGGAAAAGAAGAAATATCAAAATTGGTCAGTGTACATCATGTCTGTGTGGATTTCCTTTCTTGAGGCTAAATTTAAATAATCTTATTTGCTAAACTGATGCATCTCACATTTAACTCTTAAAGGAGTTAATAATGTCCCCAACCGTTGTTTTGAATGTTTGTATCTCTATTTAAGTTTTCAAATACTATTTAACATTTCCTGTCCCAAACAACCCATCCTGTATGATAAATTACTCAACATTCGTATCATTCTGTGTGCCCTGTGTCTTACATCTTTCGTTTAGTCACAGCGTGCTTAAGAAATCTGGCCACGGCCCTGGCTTATGTAAAAATAATCAAAATCTTGGGGATTGATGATAAATGATGGGGACTTGGAGGAGATGCTCTTTGTTTCAACCTAAGCATCAATACGGCGGAAATACCCCACGATTGGCTGCATAGCTACCTGGTCTCACTCCCAAAGCCAGGTAAGGATCACTCCAGACTTAATGGATACCGAATCATAACCCTGCAAAACACGTATGACAAAGTCCTCGAAAAGATATTAGCACGCAGGCTCTAGCAACATTTGGGAAGTCGTAATCTGCTTCACCAAGGATTCGGGAGTAACCGGCCTGGAAAGGACACCTGGGCCAATGCTGCAACTTTTGCATTTGATGTCTACGAGGGCTTCCAGGATAAACAAGAGACAGTGGCGGTAGCTCTTGACCTGGAGGATGCGTATAACATGGTCAGGTATGATCGGTTGATATACACACTGTTGGACATGGAAGTCTGCTCTTGCCTTGTTAAATGGGTTGTGGTGGTCCTTTATGAGCGTAAGGTTGCAATGCGCATGGGTTCCTGGACTTCTGACCCATGTACTATTACACCTGGGTTGTCACAAGGATCTGCCTTGTCCCCAGTGCTCTTTAATGTCTACACCAGCAAAATTGCAGCTATTGAGACACCAGATGTGGGTAGAATCTTGACATTTGCAGATGATGTGCTGGTGTACAGACAGGGCAGTGACAGGGCCAGTTTGGCGAAAGAATTACGGGTGGCAGTAAATAGGGTGGCAGCTTGGTGCAGGGACACAGAGGCCATTATACACCCAGACAAGGCATCGTTGCGTGGTACTCCCTGGATAATCGGATCGTCAAGGCAGATGTCCCAGGTTTTATGTTGAACGGATGTCCTCTAAGGCGGGAGAGTAAATTGAAGTACTTGGGTATCACCTTTGACAGGAGGTGTTTGTCTTTTAAGGATCATGTGGAGGCTTTGGTGGTGAAGGCTGATAGGGGACTTAATGCATTGAGGGTTATGGCAGCAACCGGGGTAGATCAGAGGATGCTGTACAGGCTTTTTCAGCAGTTAATAATTTCTGCCATTGAGTATGGTTTGGGGCTGCTGACAGTATCAAAGTGCCACCTTGAAAGGTTGGAGCGCATACAGAATGCTGCCATGCGGTTAATCCTGGGGTGCACAAAGGACATACCAATTATATGAATGGGGCATATCCTGGCGCAACCAACAATGACGGATAGGCATAGGGTAGTTCAGGCCAAATGGTACCTGAGAGTTGCTGCAGATAGGGATCACCCGCTGCATGCAGCCATGGATATAGTCAAGGATCATAGACTAACACAAGGCAGGTTCTGGATGGCACAGGCAGAACTTTCTAAACTTCAGGTGTGTGATCTAGAGACCATCAATCGTGAAAGAAAGTGTGTTGAAGTTCCGGAAGACATGACGGACTGGCACAACGTAATAATAACACTGCGTCGTGAGTGCAGAGAATGGGCAGCGGGCCGCACTGAGTTTGAAGTGCAACAGCTGATCCAGAGCAACACACATCAAGGTGACATAGTCATTTACACCGATGGGTCAGTTGTGAGAAACAGACGTAGTGGTTGGGGCTTTACTGCAAAGGCTAATGGACGAGTCTTGAAAAAGGAGAGTCTGGCATATGAGACTACGACCTCGAGCATGACAATGGAGGTGGAGGCAGTAACAGCGGCATTAAGTTGGCTATAGGAGACTACTGCAATACACGGTGTATTCATAACGGATTCAAAGAGTATGCTTAGTAAGGTGGAGAAAGGAATGTTTCGTGTGGAATGGCTCTCGTCGCTTCAGAGGTCACAGATTGTGAGAATTGTATGGATATTTTGCCCTGGCTTTGCAGGGGTGCGGGGAAATGAACAGGCTGGTAGGCTAGCAGGGAATGCACCTCATGCCGGCAGATTGCCTATGGACAAGAGGGAGGTGGTCGTGTGCTTGTGGGACCAGGTGAAGAAGGCGGAGGAACAGATTGAGAACTCATATGTGGAAAGAATGAGATTGCGGGGAATCGGCAGGGGTTCTGGAAGAATATCAAACCTGAGAGTGAAGACCAGAAGAACTTTTAATCAGATAGCGGTGGGAAAGATTAGTAGTATGACTCTTCGCTGGCTGTTGAACGAGGGGACGGAGCACGAATGAGAATGTCCTGAGTGGAGAGATGTCGGTCCTTAACTCAACTCAACTCAACTCAGTTCAATCAAAATCATCCATGGCCTGTCCTGTGCATTGAAATATTTTCACAATTATTTAAAAAAAATGTGTATGCCCTTCCTATGTTGCTGTCATGTGTAAGTTGTCTATAACTCATCCATTTTGTGGCCTTTCTCATCTCTACCTACCTGGTACACTTCCCTCCATTATTATCTTTTCTAGACTTTCTTATGTGTTGACGTGTCCAAAATATATAAATTTCTCATTTTTGGTTGTATGACTAAACTGTCGTCTTTCAAATTGCGATCGTGTTGAATATATTTGTTTGTTCTCTACTTTGTCCACTAAATTTGAAATACTCTTGTGTAACTTTAAAGGCGAATATGTGCTTTATATCTAATATGCTATATATTTAAAGCTCTTCTTCTTCTTTTGTTTGTTTGTTTGCTGTCCCGCTACTTTTGCAACGAAGCGACGCAGAGAGGAGGTAGATGAATCATCTGTTTTTCTTGTCTTGTTGCTTGTGCAAGCGTCATATTCGCTTTTATCCATATCTATTTTACTCCATATAGTCAATCTCTGTGTCGTTCTCTCACCTTGTATCCTGATGTTCTAACGCAGAACGCTCTAGCCGCTGATAGGTAATTCAATATTATCCTCCATGCAATACCACAGGAAAGAATCATGCTTTAAAAAACTATTCTTACTTTCATTGCTTTATCTGTTCCAATTCATTATTATGAAAGTAATACACTTGTGATGTTGTTATTGTCATTAGTGGCCCCTAGGCAGCTGCTGGAACCTTGTGGGAATACAACAGGTAACTATATTTATATCCTTTAAGAGTTAATCTAGTTTTCTTTTCACATAAAAACATAACTTCTAATGTTGCATGACTGCAAAAACTATGCTCCTAAAATTATAAACTCACGCTGGCTAGCTCAAATAAGAATTATAACGACACAAAGGGAACAAAAATACAAGTTCAAAAACCACATATATAAAATATTTTAAACAGAATGCACAAATAAAACACAAATTATCAAATAGCACAAGGCAATTAACATGGTTAGAATTGCATATTAATCAATCGATGGAACTGTAAATAATATTGGGGGATATTATTGAAGGAATCAATAACAAGGAATAATTCTATTACATGCTGTTTCATACTGCACTTTAAAAAAAAAAGAAAGAAAAGAAAACAACTAAAATAAGCCGTAGTCTGTTGTAAGTATTGAGTATCATAGTTACATAGCAAGCTGGTTAAACATGGAATATAATTAAATATTTGACCACTTATTCACAGTAAGGGCAATGAAAGTTTAGAACTGCCCCCCAAAACCGACAACAACAACAACAACAAACAAAATTCATAAATGTTTACATTTAAAGAGAAAATGAAGGCTTCGTACACAATAACCGATATCGCTGGGCAAAGGATTCGATGAAATAATAAACTGTTGTCTTTAGCTATGTAAAATAGGTGTAATTGCAACTTGAACATGTTTTGGAATGTTAAAATCACAAAGTCGTCGCAGATATTCGGAGGGAGACACACAGAGATAGAAACAGTACATCGTTTTGTTTGGAATAACAATTCATGGAATACATTGGAAAAATCGTTAATGATAGTTTACTAATGTTTGTTATGTCAATGATGAATTTTGCTCAAGAACGGCGAATTATTATTTACTTGTAGCAAAATGATCAATATGGCACATGAAGTTACAACACATTATACGGGGTTGAAAAAAAAAAAATAACAACGGAAAAGTTAGTGCATCAACAACATATTGATTGCATGATGTTATATTACTTCACCGAGAAAAGGAAATAATATAACAATTAATATCATGGGTTTGAGATAACTTCACGCTAGAAACATTACTTTAAGTATGAAGGTGTCTTGTTATTTTACCATACTGTTCGTCCATTACCCCTACCCCGTTCAAAATCATAAGAGAAGTTATAGTGGGGTCCACTCCCACCCTCAGATTAATAATCCTGTGACGGAATCAGCCACATGTCGGATATTAATCTGAAAGGAACTGATGTCCACAGAGGGTAATGATTAATGTAACCAGATAATGGTAACATGTCCTGTTGTGTAAAAAGTAATAATTTGTAATTGTTGTTTCTAGAATATCTTGGCAGACTCGTAAATTACAACCATTGTTTCTTGCATAAGTCTTGTTGTCTTAAGACTATCAACCAAGACACAAGATTGTCTTGAAGTTTATAATAGTAAGGGCACTTGAAATCACTGGCACTGAGTGCCATAATATAAATTAACTGCGCTATTGATGAGCGAGTGGCCGAGTGGGTAGAACGCAGTGTTCTCATTTAGGAAACCAGTGTTCGAATACTCGGTAAGGTGTAGATATTTTTTTTTTCTGTCGGGGGCAAAAAGAAAATTCTAACCTGCACAGTTCTCGGCGGCTGCACTAACCAGACGGCCTTAATTCCTCAGGCTCAAGACACCCCCATCCCCTTTTCCTACACCGCAAGGTACTATAGGCAGTAGATGGCAGTTTTGATATTGCTGCACTGTTGTAGTGAGAAGGTGCTCAAAGGGCAGTAACAATTATAACTGTTGGCTTAGCCTAGCATTAACTCTAACCTTCTTTAATGACTGTATCCGCCTATAGTAGGTCAAGCAAAGGGCCTTTCGACACTCCCTGGGATCTCGCGACTTCCCTCGACTTTTAAGCGACTTTTTAAGCCGTGAGTTCTAAGATGGCTGGCTCGGAAAGTTCCTTGACAATGTGATTGTTCTGTACAGTCTTTTTTTCACAGCTCTTGCAGTCCTGTTTGCTTCTCAAGTGATTACAACTCTTGCGTAATGATGTACGCCACCAATATCGATCCTTGGCAGCAGTTTCCCATGTGTCGTGATGAATCCCAAAAGCTTTGAGCGACATCTTAAGAGTTTCTTTGAAGCGTTTCCGGTGGCTGCCTTGAAAGCGTTTACGCAGCTCAACGTAAATAATTCGTTTAGGGAGCTCGTGATCTGGCATGCGAGTCAAGTGACTAGCCCAGCGAATCTGATTCTTCATGATTATAACTGGGATTCGAACACATAACCATGGGATCAACAGGCAAGCGTGCTAGTCAGTGCCTACCATGGCTCCCAATATGCTACAACAGTAAGTACAGGCCCTACACGCCTAAAGGTGCATTTGGCATATGAAGCTAACCCATATTTTATAGTCCAATTAAAACTTGGTAAATGATGTGGTTAGTACTACACCGGCCGTCTTTACTTCCCAAGACATTTCCTAGTACTCATTTTAGGCTGGATCAACACGGGAGCCCAGGTCTAGTTTAAAAATTCGAATCTGTCTGGATGCAGAACAAACCAATGAGCACTGCGCTGGCAAGTGAGAACATACCAACTACATTACAATGTGTTTTCTGTTTCTTTATGTTATCCTACACGGCCCTATGCAGAAGTCGCAGGCTTATTTGGTGAATGGTTTTCAAACTAGGGCTCGAACGGTCGTTTGGTATGCTGAAATGTTGTGGGTTGTTAAGGTGTTCAGGACCTCCTTCGATTCATTATTTTCGGGGTCTTCCCTGCCTCTTGATGTTTCCATTATCATTTTGTATGCTCTTGACGCTAGCGACATTGGGTCCATTGTCACTAGGTGACTGAACTAGTTACATCTTGTCTATCATTGAAATTAACAACTGGACTACATTACAATGGCTGTAATTATGTAGGTGAATCATCATTATGCAAGTCTTTCTGACCGCATCAATGCTCCATGCATGATCAACTAGCATCCGTATGTATGAAACAACTCATGGTGTTTTCTGTTATTTTATAT
This sequence comes from Cepaea nemoralis, assembly GCA_014155875.1. Taxonomy (NCBI): domain Eukaryota; kingdom Metazoa; phylum Mollusca; class Gastropoda; order Stylommatophora; family Helicidae; genus Cepaea; species Cepaea nemoralis. Next base: position 191,139 of record JACEFZ010027789.1, on the reverse strand, counting down.
CAGACCACACTTGGAAAATCTGGCTAGATATTTCAACATTCAGCACAGTATATGTTGCATTGCCTCTTTAAACGTAATAGAAGTCAAGGTTGAGTGATAGCAGATGCTACTAGGTCGTCGCATATTTTAGGCTATGACACAATATGGAGGCGTGACTAGTTAAGAAAATAATACACATTTATTAATTGTGGTTGTTGGCCCTCTTGGGCGTCTAGTCGCCATTTTTGGGGACCAAAATGTGTAATAGAAATGAACACCTTATTCTAATATGAAAGACCAGGCCTTCTTATTCCATGGGCTGTAACTTATCATCAACTAGCTTGTCTTGCGCAGAACATTTTGGAGAACGCAGAAGAATGTACTTAACTTCGTGCTGTGTCAGATCTGATTTATAATAAAAATGTATTTAACTTTGCGTGGTGTCAGATTCAACTAATAATAATAATAATTTACTTGAATTTGCTGTCTATGAATTCAACTAACTAAAACGCAGGAATTATCAAATGAGAGTTGTAGTATTAAAAAAAAAAAAAGAGGTACCGTATCATCATCATCATATCTTGCCAGTTATTATAGACCGTCATGTTTCTCCACAGCCCCTGTTCTCTACCTGTACATATCAACTTGCATGCTCCGACGAAGGACTGTCAAAAAATACTTTTCTGGCCTTACATAATGTCTTTTTTTTTTTTTCCTTTAATGTTATTGGTTGTTGTTCTATGTCTCAGTTGTTCATCATCCTCACGTTCCTTCTTAAGGGCACTGGGATGGAAATTGTTATCAATGACATAATAAACTCTCGTGAAGGAACCATTTCTAAACTACGCCTAATCCTGAAAGCAACCAACGGTGCTATAGAAGTTTTCTGTCAAGTGAAAGCGTTACCACTTGTCGTAGGCCTAGAGCCAGGAGGCAGAGGCAGCCAGTCTTTCCTTAACTGTGGCAAGCGACGAGCCCAGGCGTCTAACCTTATCCATGACAACATAGGTAGTCCACATTTGCAGTGCTGAACAACAACCAGGTTACATCTCAAGAGGTCTCTCCATTGATGTGACGTTCCGGTTGCTCCACATGTTTCCAAGTTTGGAGAGGGGGAAGGAGACCTTTGCAACATAATTCCCGTGGTGATGGCACTTTGGTACCGGGGGTTGGAGGGTAATCTTTACACCAATTTCACACTGATAGAGATGCGAAATAGCCAATAATAGACTCTAGACATACATAGTCAATAATAGATAGCAGACAGAAATAGTCAATAATATATAGCAGACAGGGCGACCTGAACTCCCATATTTCAGACTTAAGAGTTAAAACTCTGCTGTTAGAGGGTTAATTATGATGTTTTCTAGTGTGTCATTTAATCTCTACTTCTCTCTTCTTTTTAGATCTACTTCTCGTCGCCATTCTCCTCGCCATCCTCCTGATCTCCCTTCCTCGTCTTCATCTTCGTCTTCTGCTACTCCTCCTTCCTTCTTCCTCAAGCTTCCTTCTTCTTCCATTTTCTTATTATTATTCTATCAGCGCAATCGATACATGTGCAATTATTTGTACCCTGTCTTGTTAAACACACATTGATATCCATGCTAGCATATTTCTGTAGCTACACGAACTTTTCCTTCTTAAAAAAAAAAATGTTTTGCATATCCTTTACAGGACATCGCTGTCAACACCAGCATCTTTCCTTCTTTAATGTAATAAAATAAAACAAGAACTACATACAAATGGAGCAAGTAATGTCATGTTGCCTATAGCTAGGTTTCATGATCACATACTTCCTACGGATATTTACCCCCAGTTCTCAAAATGAAAAACGATGCTTTGAGAATATGTCCAGTTATGTTGTTGAAGGGGAAAATACAAAGTTCCTCATGCTGTTATCATTCCAAATACAATGTTATTAAATGCAAAGAATAAATACAAGGGATTTGTATTATGTACATAAGACGAAGTTTATAAAGACTTGTTAATATCAAATGCAAGTATGCATGATGTAATAGTAATAATAAGAAAAAACAACAACAATCGTACCATATTACGTAACATTGACAAAAGGATTAACATTAACATTGTTTAGTCCTGAGAAATGGGACATAGTGGGTTACAAAGAAAAAAAATCTAGATCGTTATTCCTTTCTACTTATTAACAATTTTGTATGATTAAAATATATTACATAACAGACTCCACACTTCAAGTAACAACATATATTTGACAGACATACGATGATTTATAGAAAATGATACGTACTGGTAAAACTTGATCTTATTTCTTGGAGACATAAATTGAGTCCCTTTTATGCATAGTATAAAGACACGTAAAGTGGGTTATCTTAAGAACTATATTGAGCCAATACTGATGTATGGAAGCGAATCATGAACAATTAGTAGACACGCGAGGAATTATGTGGAGGCAACTGAGGTGTGGTATTATAGAAGAACTATGAGAACACCATAGACAGATAGAAAAAGCAAATGAAATAACTTGAAAGAAGTTAAAAAAGAGAACTGGTTACTCGCATCAGAAGAAGACAGTCCACATTACTTGGGCATATCAAAAGGGAAAGACCAAGAGAAACAGTGTGACATCATAGGATAGGGAAACATCTGTATCAGAAATTATTGACAGGTCACAAGACAGAGGGCTGTGGACAGACATTGATCACCAATGCCACATGGAATGATCAAGAAGGACAAGAAAAAGAAGGTTAAGTTAGTTGCATATCCTTTACAGGACGAAGCAGTCAACCTCAGATGGTCATGATTTCTTGGCAGGTTTACGTTCAGTAGTTTGCCATTGCTTTCTGACAGACCGGCAATCATACCATTGTATGAACATCAACGCTAGGCGGTCTGCTTTCAAATCAAACGTAGTTGTGTTTCGAACGATATATGCAGGATTACAATGTGCATTTAAAACTACTTCTTCACAGCGCCCGCCGGCTTAGAAGGTAGGTGTTCAAAATAGTCACACGGAAGGCTATGTTAAAAGTGTTGGAACATCGTTTGTTCAGTTATAAGTTGCCAACATTGTTCAGTTATAACTTCCCAAAATGTTTGTTCAATTATAACTTCCACAAATGTTGTGTTCAGTTATAACTTCCCAAAATGTTTGTTCAGTTATAACTTCCGAAAATGTTTGTTTAGTTATAACTTCCCAGCATTGTTTTATTCAATTATAACTTACCAAAATTGTTTGTTCAGTTAAAACTTCCCAACATTGTTTCGTCAGTTATAACTTCCCAAAATGTTTGTTCACTTATAGCTTCCCAACATTGATTGTTCAGTTATAACCTCCCAAAATGTTTGTTCAGTTATAACTTCCCAACATTGTTTGTTCAGTTATAACTTCCCAAAAGTTTTGTTTAGTTATAACTTCCCAAAATTGTTTGTTCAGTTATAGCATCCCAACATTGCCTGTTCAGTTATAACTTCCCAAATTGTTTGTTCAGTTATAACTTCCCAACATTGTTTCGTCAGTTATAACTTCCCAAAATGTTTGTTTAGTTATAACTTCCCAACATTGTTTTATTCAATTATAACTTCCCAACATTTTTTGTTCAGTTATAACTTCCCGACATTGTTTCGTTAGTTATAACTTCCCAAAATGTTTGTTCAGTTACAACTTCCTAACATTGTGTGTTCAGTTATAACTTTCCAACATTGTTTGTTCAGTTGTAACTTCCCAACATGTCTGTAAAGGGAACTCGTGAAGCTAGAAGTCATCGTAGTAAACTCTTACAGATATGTGTAATCAGTTCTTCTCAGGAAGGCCCAAATGGGTGGGGCTCTATGACTGTAGCTGGAATCTTTGAGGAGGTCAAGACTGACAAAAATCAGCTCCATATTTGTGCCAACCCACATGGGTGTAAGAGGAAATGAACCAGCAGATAGGCTTGTGGGCGTGTCTACAATGGACGACGGGCGTGGCTGCTGTCGAAGGCGGATGAACAATGGACTGAACTGATATGGTGAACGCCCTCGGAGAGGCAGGACGGTTAAACGAATCAAGTGATGACTGAATCTGCATCCATGACCAGACGGCAAGAACATCAGGTCAACAGGGGTGAAGCCAGAGATACTCGCCATACAGCAGGAGGTTGGCGGCGAAGAAGAATAGACAACAAACATAGACCTGGTGTCATGAATTGCTGAAGGGGATACATATGAGGGGCTCTGAGCATTTTTTTTTTGGGGGGGGGGGGGGGGGGGCTGAATATTTCGATGTGCAGCGAGGATAATATGTGACAACTAACTCACGGCAAGGGAGAGAATTTCCATCGTACTTCCGGACCAGTCCTTTATGCTAAAATACGCCAGTGACAAATGTGCTTGTGAAAACAAATAAATAACCTTCACCCAGGGACATAAATTTATAAATAAGTAACAATATATATTCACTAAATTTCAGGGTCGAGTTCCTGCTTTGTTTCGTTGTTCATAGAATATATGTATACATATATACACACAGAAAGAGAGAGAGAGAGAGAGAGAGAGAGAGAGAGAGAGAGAGAGAGAGAGAGAGAGAGAGAGAGAGAGAGAGAGAGAGAGAGAGAGAGAGAGAGAGAGAGAGAGCATACACTAACACATGCACATACACTCATGTTTATGCTAGAAGCAACAAGCATACATTATATGTTAAAATAACGTTAACAGTATTCATACACATTGTAGAATATGTGCCTGGCACTTATTGTAAAAAGGAAATCACTAGCTGGAAAAGACGCTACTGCCCACTCGGAAAAGATAACCAAATCACCTCGTAACTTAGTTAAGACATAAACCTTCAAAGGTTTATTCAATTTCTGGGTGTATTATTCCTTTTGGAACAAAATATATTATTTCCAACACTGCTACATCTAATCAAAATATTGAATATACGGCTGTTAAATCTGATCCCAAACTGTTTAATTATAATAATCACAATATAAAGACACGTTAATTCCAGGAGTTTCTGAAAATTAACTTCTTATTTCAGGAAAGGGAAAGCACTGTACTATTTGTTTTTCAAGAGAATATGCTGAATTTTTTTTTTTCAAGAACATCATACTGATAGCATACATATTGTAAGAGAATTTTGCTGGTCTGTAGTTACAGCTTAATTGATCGATTACTGTATTCCTTTTGTTGATGTTATAGATTAATTAACTGTTTAATGTCTTGCTCTTGTTGATGCCATAGATTAACTGATTGTTTAATGTCTTCCTTTTATTGATGCTTGTTTAATGTCTTCCTTTTATTGATGCTTTAACTTTACCGATTGTTTAATGTCTTCCTTTTATTGATGCTTTAACTTTACCGATTGTTTAATGTCTTCCTTTTATTGATGTTATAGCTAAATTTATTGTTCAATAATGTCTTCCGCTTGCTGATTCCACTGATTGTTTTTGTTGTTGCTTTATCATCAAGCCAGTAATGTCTCCACATTAACGTCTGTGATCTTCTTTTCTAATCACTATCCTAGGATTTAATCTCCGAAGCTGTAAATGTAATGCACGGAAAAGATAGTGTTTAGCCTAAACTATATTTAAGGACATTCTTTATAATCATCATCACTATCACCATCATCATAATCATCATCTTCATCAACCACCACCACCACCATAATCATCATCCATCATCATCAAGTGGTATTTCCAGTGCTGACCTTTCCCACTATGACAGTCTGTTGAACCAGCCATCATGCCACTACAGCTTACGGATCAAATAGGTAACTTGAAAAGTATACTTTATGATTTTGATTGTTTGCCTTCATCTACTCCAGTCCTAACCACTGTGAACAATGTCATAATATGTGGGTGTATCTAAGTGGGGTACACACTATTATGTACGGGACCTGAGAATTCTAATATCTATATATACAAGAAATCACATTATATCCGACAAACAAGTTAACTGATTAAGCGCCGAAGGATAATATATCGTCAGACGTGACTTTCAATTGGGCAGAAGGACGATATATCGCCATAACAAGGTCATCGTGTTGTTTGTTTTGTTTCGTGGTATCTTCCGCAATATCAAAGCTCAGGGAACGGAAATTTACATTATGATACTTGTCTATTTGATTGTGCATCATATTTCGTCAAAATCTACTTTTTTGTTTGGCGCTGAATCAGTTAATCATATGGACAGTAATATTACATCACAAGTTAATCATATGAACAGTAATATTACATCGCAAGTTAATCACTATGGACAGTAATGTTACATCGTAAAAAACATCTGGGAAGGTACAGTATAATACAGATAAAAATGTAGAAAGCCTAAAACACATAAACAATGCCATTTAATAACAATACACACTGAATAAGGATACAGTATTGAAAGGTCACAAACATTCTGATTATTCTTAATAGATAGGTAAAAACACTCTCTTACAAGTATTTGAAATACACACGTAGACGGAAACAAATATAACCGGATAAGGGTTTATGCTTATCAAGGCATTCTTTATCAAGCCTGTTTTGGGACATTTTGGATAGTATTTTTAGTTAGAGAGTATATTATTTACAGACAAAAATACATAAATGCCTGTTTTCTCCAATATATTGGAGCATTTTCAATGTTTTCTCCTATATACATATTGGAGAAAGCAGAGATAGCTGCAAATGCAGATAAGTATGTAGATAAAGAAAAGTAAAAGGCCCTTTTCCGTGCTTTTCTATATGATGTATATGGTGCTAGGCAACTGGACTTGAAGGTTGATCAGGTGAATATTCCGTCAGACACTTTTACTTCCCAGAATAATTCCTGCCAACTTTAGATTGGGTTGACTTTGGAACCCAGATCACTTTAAATAAAATATACTTGTCGGGCTGGCAGGCAATCAAAGCTATGCACTGTGCTACCACAAAACCCTGCAGAAATCAAATTACATTTTAAAAAAAGGCTCGTGGTTCATCCAGGGGCCAGAGCAGCCCATTCAGGTCCTCACGTGCCCGTGTGTTATTCGGATGACCGCCTCTGCTGGTAGCCCTAGCTAAATCAAGTGCAGATACTACACTTTGATCTTAGCCAAAAGGCCGAGAAGCGATATAAATGACACCTAAAAGGTATGCCTTCATACTTAAAAACAATTAATTCATTGTCAGGTGCTAAAGACGGAGTGTCTTATTTTGCTTGTCCCTATTTTTGGATAAATAACACGTAGGTTTTCTAAAAGTATGTATGCACAACGAAAGATGCATGTATATCTCAACTTGAGACAGCGATAAAAGCGATAAGTATAGAATTTCACAAGAAAATTGTTTAAGACAACTGAACTATAGCAATAGTAAGCACTTGATAAACGGTTATGTAAAGATAAACTTAACAAGAAAACAAACTAGAAAAAAACATCCAAGGAAAGTAAAGATCCAATGAAAATAAAGGTATATAATCTTCGTTGACGTATTATGTTTTTTTTTTTTACAGTGTATGAGAACAAGAGTTTTCGTTGATCTGTTTCTGAATTTATGTACATTGTAGAAATTAAGTTGATTTCTAATTCAGATTCACCAAAGCATTAACTTCACTGTGAACTGTGTGTTATTTTTGCATAACTCGTTACCCTTTCGTTGACCCACAAGTTAAAAGTACATAATTATTAGAGCATTCGTTGTCCCACATACAATCAAGCTTGGTACTCGTGCACCTTTCAATGCATTGCATCTTTGTTTTAAAAACTACTAGAATTGTGGTTGTTCTGTATTATGCACACTTTTGATATCAACAAACACCATCGCTGTTTTTGAAAACTACCCGCATTTTGGTTGTTCTGTATTATGCACACTTTTGATATCAACAAACACCGTAGCTGTTTTTAAAAACACAGAAGTCATAAATAAAAGGTTCTCTTCAGGAGACTCGGTTTTGAATCATCTGTAATGTGCGGATTTGTATTTCAGTTTGGGGAGGAGGGGTGGGGGGGGGGGGGGGGGGGGGGGAAACAAAACCCTACCCTGTACAGTTCGCGGCGACTGCACTAGCCAGGCGGCTTGAATTCCTGAGCCTCAAGACCCACTCTGTCCGACCCTACAAGGTACTACAGGCACTAAACAGCAGACGCTAGCCCCACGAAACATATCAGTGCCTATATGTTTGATATTCTAGCCAAAGTAGTGTTAATTTATTCACTTCATATGGTATATAAATACGCGGTATGCACTTGACGAGACGCAGCAAAATATGCCAGACAATACATCATGCAACCTTTTATTTGCGGCTTGTGTGTTTAAACTCATTAAGGAAAACACATTGGTTTGAGTACCGTAGCTGTTGTTTTTGCTCGTGTCAGCAACAGCTAGAATTGTTTCCGTGCTCATTTTAAAGTTGCATATGTGATTCACAAAAATGTGATTTCCGTCTGTGAAATAGGTTATAATGTGATATTACCTCATAGTTTAGAACATGATTGAATATATACATGAACATGAACAATGTAATGTGTTCTAACTCAATGAATAAAAGTAACCCCAAGAAACATGCACAGCGGTATGAGTCTTGCTTCCAATAGAAATATACTGTTAACTGATTTGTGTCGAAGGATAAAATATCGCGAAATGTGACCTACCATTTGGACAGAAGGACGATAGAAGATATATCGCCATACTGGAGTCATTGTGTTATTTGTTTTGTTTCATGGTTAGTTAAAAGTTAAATGCATATCCTTAACAGGACGTAGAAGTCAACGCCAGCATTTGTTTGCTGTTCGTGATTCCTGGGCTAGTTTAACTTCAGTAGTTTGCATCCTTTTGTTATATATATAAATATAAATAAATAAATAAATAAATATATATATATATAACATTTGGATGCCGGTCTTGTTATTGTTTATTCTTTGATTAAGGCTCAAATTAGGCCTATTGGGGGAATAAAATAGAAAAATTACTTTATGAATATATTGCACACCTGTAATTGGAAAAGAGGAGTACAATATATAAAAGTGGGCACTATACTCGATATTTTACAGTACTTTAACATCTTCTGACCCAGAAGAGGTGTAAAGAGTTAAAGGATAATTTTTCTGGCATTTCCCGCATGCAGTTATCAGTCAGAATCTACAAAAGATTTGCAGTCAAATAGCTATCATCATTGTACATGCATTTCTTGAAAAACGTTACACATAAATAAGAAACAATTGCAAAAAGTACATTGGTAATACTAGAAGTTACAAAACAGAATGACAGTAATCACCTAAACACCATAGATTTTGAGTAGTTTCAACTGGGTAAAATATCACTAAACCAGGGTACAATACAATGACCGGGTACTTATCAATCTGTCAAATACATCACACACGATCATGTATCTTGTTCGCATATGCAGGCAGTACTGATTTCATGACATACTTCTATGTGGTATTTTAGTCTGCTATTAAAATAGTACTTAAAACATTTTAATTAAGATGAACAATATAAATGTAAGGCAAAGCAACCTGAAGAAATTATGCTTGAATAAATATTGACGATCATGAAAAATTTCAGTGAATGAACTTTTCTGGTTTTACATGTCACTTCTCATCATCGAGGGACATGGACTGTGTGTTAAGCTCTGTTAATTTATTGTTGTTCTTGTGATCTTTATTGTATCTGTTTTTATCAAACAACTTGAGTAATTATTTTGATTGTTTACACGGCATTTCTAGACTTGCTATCAGAGGTAATTGGTATAATAACCACATGCCTATTTGACATATTACTTGAACTAATTTTACAATAATTATTTTGACCTATTTTATTATTTAAATCAACAGTTTCATGTTACACTCATCAATGTGAATAATGCAAACAAATCAAATTATTTACATGGTAATTTCCTGAGCAAAGAATAATTTCTGCCTGACAGTTCACATTAACTATTATGATTTTCATTTCAGTATCTGCACCATTGCTTGGGTGTGATCTGTTTTTCTGGGTTGAAGATCCGCGCTTACCCAAGCAGTCATCATATAGCATTGAGATTAGGATGTTGTTAAAACAGAGAGTTCTACCAATGACTGTCGGAGCAGGAGTACAGAAGCGACTTACCCAAGAAATCATAATACAGCATAGAGATTAGGATGGTTTTGAAACAATGAGCCTTATTCTGTGGTGAAAGGGTCACGAATTGTATTCGTAATTCCCACATACAGCGTTCAAAACACACTTGCGGGGGATTTAGAAGCAGACCGCCTTGCGTTGGTTTACATACAATTGTATGAGCATCGGCCGTTCGGAAAGCAATGGCAAACTACTGAACGTAAACTTGCCCAGGAATCACAAACAACTCAAAAACGCTGGATTTGACTGCTACGTTCTGTAAAGGATACGCAACTATCGTTCTTACCAATGACTATTGAAGCATAGGGCCTCAACCAACTCATAACAAGCTGTCACATCCTTGACTATCCCTTTTAGCTTCCCCCGAGTCTTCCTATATTATTCATCCCTATCCCTGATTCTCTTCTCCGTGTATCTTTAGGTCTGTGTCACGAAGGACATTATTATGGCCCCTCGACAGACGTTGGTTATCTGTGCCGCCGAGATCTCTAGCCAAGACTGGATGACATCGAATGGAATCAGGACATTATTATGGCCCATCGACAGACATTGGTTATCTGTGCCGCCGAGATCTCTAGCCAAGACTGGATGACATCGAATGGAATCACAAGTCTCTCTTTGATAAGCCCCTCTGGACTGCCACATGGACCACAGACTTCGTTGTTGTTCACAAACTGGATGTTCACATTATAACCCGCCAGTGTCCCTCTATTTTGTTGACATTGTGGGTTATGTGGGTTCTAGTTATACAATTATCAGGTTTTCTAAATGTGCGTCCTATGCAGCGCCAGGACATTGTCCTCACCTCCTGACCTGCTACTTGTTTAGTTATGTCCTTGATCTACATACCGGTGATTCCGTCATACCATTTTAGTTCATTTTCTTCTACGCAGGCACCAATGAACTTATTAAATGCCAAAGGATGATAAATCGTCTTAAACGACTTCCCGCGTTTATATATCGCCTAAATGTTGTTATTGTGTTATAACACAATATGTCGCCTACCATATTAACAAGTTTTAAGTTCTAACTGTGACACACCTCTACCTCCCATTTTCCGTCATCAAGCTTTGTTTGGTCCAAACCTACTTTTCTTTAGCACTGAGTATGTTAATTAATGTTTGTAGTTTATCAGTAATTATTTTACCTCGTCTACATGTTTCTGACCCATACAGGTGAACTGATGCAACGTTACATTACACAATGGTAGGTTACTTATTTGCTTTGTACCTTGTTTATCAATAAACTGTTCTTCGACACCAACTCTGTCTCTGTTTCTAAAAATCGGTCTAAACATATTACTTAATATTATAAATATTATGCAGTGAAGCAAATTATAACAAATGCTTATCATTTGTAAAATAAACATAAAATGCTAATTCAAATTTAAAAATAAGAATGCTTCACCGTTTTAATAAAAACCAACCGTGATACTTTTATATATATTTATATGTATAATGACCAAAACATTATTTACACATCCTTTCTGAAAGTAGTTTCATGTGCAGACATTTCGAGACAAGACAAATGACTTTCACTATTGCTGAGTCTCAACCGCTTTGCTGCTAGAAAACCGCTGCCATGGAAACAGGGGACTGTACTATTGGAATTTCTTTCCCACCAGGAAACTGGGGTGGCAAAAAGAACTGTGAATTCACAAAAAAAGTATACAATATTATTTAGTGGCAACTATAACTATAAGTGCTGATCATCATCATAATCATATGACCTACCAAGTGGCGTAGGCGATAATGTCTCTTCGCTTCCTGAGTGTCCTGGATCAACTCTGCTGATGATATCCCTCCGTGCTATCATTTAAGTTCATCAAGTATCATGTGTCTAGATCAGTGGTTCTCAACCTTTTTTTGGCCCGTGCCCCCCTTCACCATATTTTCAGAACGTCATTCCCCCCCCCACCCCCCCGCCCCCCCTTTCCTATAAAAAATTTGGCCCGTGCCCCCCTTCACCGTATTTTCAGAACGTCATTCCCCACTTTCATATTTCCTATCTAAAAATCTCCCCACCCCTAGACAGTATACATAAAATTGGAAGTTAAATTTAATAGCATATACTAAAACAAGTCTAGACATCCACATAAAACATGATTTGTGGGTCTACTTACTTTATAAAATGTTTAGAAGGATGAGACGTACATAACTGTAAAGTATGAAGGGAAAAACAATATCAAGTAATCGGTTCTTGCATTAACGCTATATTGAAATGGTCTTCATTCCCCATGGAAACCCTAAACTTCCCCCTAGGGGGGGGGGGGGATTCCCCACCGGTTGAGAACCACTGGTCTAGATCTTTCTCTTTTCCCACTGATTTTCGACTCGTCGTAATGTTTTCCAATGGCTTTCTTCTCATTACATGATCACAGAATGCTGTTTGTTATAAGTGGTGATATAAGTTAGTTACTAGCATATCCTTTACATGACGTCAACCCAATAATTTTAGGGATTTTTGTGATTTGTTGGCAGTTCGTAATCTCGCATACCAGCGTTCGAAACATAACTGCGGGAGAATTGGCAGCAGATGGCCTTGTGTTGGTTTTTAACGAAAAGATATGGGTGCCGGGAGTCGAGAAAGCAATGGCAAACTACTAAATATAAACTTGTCAAGAGATCACAACAGCAAAACAATACTGCTGTTGACTGCGTCGTCCTGTAAAATATATGCAACTAAGTAAATTTCCCTATGCAACACCTTGTAATTTGATATATAATACAGTATGTTTGCTACCGTATTAACAACTTTTAAGTCATAACTGTGACACACCCCTACCTTCCATTTTCCACCATCCATTTTTAGTTGTTCCAAATTAATTTTTTGTTTGGCACTGAATCAGCTAAGAGACACAGTGAAATAAACATCTTGTTCTCTACATAAACAGAACAACAGTGGGCATCATCATCATCATCATCATCATATGCCATGCCGAAAAGCAGTGGGCGTTCATGTTTCGCCATCTTACTCGATCACCAGAATCGTGGATCAGCTCAGTGTTCTTGACTCGACCATACCACGTGGCCAAACAATCCAAGTATTCACTTTTCTGCATTCTCCTTGTTCTCTTCCCCCTCGATCTTGCCAGTTGTCACCAAGTTCTCCAATTGTTTCTTCTCATAATGTGACCAAAAATTGTCTATGAGATTGCAAAACATGATGAAAAGTAATGTCCACGGACAAAATGACATGCGCACCAAAAATTGCAGTTAACAATGAAGAAATAGCAGACGTCACAGACTGAACATCCACCCAAGCGCCATCATCAACCACAATATCCACACTTCTTAAGAAGTTTAAAAAAAAAAGATAGTTTAAACATAATGAAGAACGACAACATTGCACCGGGTTTTATCCCATATGGAATGGTCGCTTTCAGCAAGGCGTCATCAATTAGATAAAAAGAAAACGCCTAAGAGTAGATACAGAACCAACATACCTTGGAGTAACATTTGATAACAGGCTGACATGGAGAAAGCACACGAAAAAGCAGTAGGAAAAGCCAGAAAATAGCCATCATGATAAAACTATAAGTGGAACCATACAAGGATCCAGCGGGGAAAATACTTAGCACCGTTTATCAACAAAGCATACGAGGATACCTGGAATGCGGGTCAACTGCGTGGTGTTCAGCATTACAAAAAAAAAAAAAAACCACACACGCATTAGAAGCGCTGGACGACGTGCAAAATCAAGCATTTAGAGTCACCACAGTAGAGATGGGATCAATCCCTACAGTGGAGATGGGGAAGATGGGGAGGACACCAGCACTGAGAAGGGGCAGAGATACGAAAATGCTAAAACCAAACAGAAAAGTTCCTCAATATGCCACGCCATACTACGTAGGACAGATCTAAAAACTTAGCTATGAGGCGGTTGAAAAGAAGCAGTTTTATCCAACAGGCCAAACGACTCTGCAAAGAAAACATCGATCTGCCCACAATTGGTATCCCCCTGAAAGCTATTCCAGAACGATGTCCATGGAAAGAGGAACATATACTATCACTACACATCCATACACAAGTGAGAGAAATATTTGACAATGAAGACGAGAACAGTGTGCAACGCAGAACAGTCACTCTCAGCTTCCTTGATGAAGATTACTCACAGGACCTTTGGATCCGAGTCTACACAGATAGGTCAGCACAAAATGCTGTTCGAAATTGAGGAGTGGGAGTGTACACAGAATAGCCAAATAATACTAAGGACACGGCAAGAGTACCAATTGGAAAGTACTGCCATAACTATGATGCTGAAATCCAGACAACGAAGTTAGCGACAGAAAAATTACTAAATATTAGCCATGGTACACAACTTGTGGTGCTATTGACAGATGCACAATCAGTACTCGGGTAGCTCCTGTCTGGGAAATTGCCAGTACTACGGACACTACTTTATGAACTTGGCAGCCAGTGTAAGGTCACCATACAATAGATACCATCCCACTGTGGAATACCCGGAAACGACAGAGTTGAGTTGAGTTGAGTTAAATTGAGTTAAGAACCGACATCACTGCACTCAGGAAATTCCCATACGTGCTCCGTCCCCTCGTTCACCAGCCAGCGAAGAGTCACACTACTAATCGTTCCCACGGCTATCTGATTAAAAATTCTCCTGGTCTTCCCTCTCAGTTTTGAGATTCTTCCAGAACCACTGCCGATCCCCCGCAATCTCATTCTTTCCACATATGGGTTCTCAATCTGTTCCTCCGCCTTCTCCACCTGGTCCCACAAGCGCACGACCACCTCTCCCTTGTCCATAGGCAAGATACCACCAAGAGGTGCATTCCCTGCCAGCCTATCAGCCTGTCCATTCCCCCGTACGCCGCATGGCCAGGGCAAAATATCCACACAGTTCTCACAATCTGTGACCTCTGAAGCGACGAGAGCCATTCCGCACGAAACATTCCTTTCTCCACCTTGCTAAGCATACTCTTTGAATCCGTAATGAATACAGCATGTGTTGCAGTGGTCTCTTCTAGCCACCGGAATGCCGCTGTTACTGCCCCCACCTCCATTCTCATGCTGGAGGTCGTAGTCTCATATGCCAGGTACTCCTTTTTCAAGGCTCGCCCATTAGCCTTAGGAATAAAGCCCCAGCGACTGCGTCTGTTTCTCACCACTGACCCATCGGTGTAGATGAGTATGTCACCTTGATGTGTATTGCTTTGGATCAGCTATTGCACTTCAAACTCAGTGCGGCCCGCTGCCCATTCTCTGCACTCACGACCCAGTGTTATTATTACATATGTGCCAGTCCGTCATGTCTTCCGAAACTTCAACCCACTCTCTTTTACGATTGATGGTATCTAGATCACACACCTGACGTATAGAAAGTTCTACCTGTGCCATCCAGGACCTGCCTCGACTTAGTCCAGTGGTTCTCAACCTTTCTTGGTCCATGCCCCCCTTTACCATATGTTCAGAACGTCATCCCCCTCCCCCCTTTGAATTTCCTCCCTATAAATCCCCCCCCCCCACCCTTACACAGTACACATAAAAATGGAAGCTAAATTTAATAACAAATATTAGAACAAGTCTAGACATCAACATAAAACTTGATTGGCGGGTTTACTTATGTTATAAAACGAACTTCATTAGGGCGAGAAGTACAGAACCGTAAAATATAGAGGGAAAAACAATATCAAGTAACTGGTTCTTGTATCAATGCGATCTTGAAATAATCTTAATTCCCCCCTGGAAACCGTACAATCCCCCCCCCCCCCCCCCCCCCCCCCGGGGAATTCCCCACTGGTTGAGAACCACTGTCTTAGTCTTGACCATATCCATTGCTGCATGCAGAGGGTGATCCCTGTCTGCGGGAACTCTTAAGTACCATTTGGCCTGAAGGACCCTATGCCTATCCGTCATTGTTGGTAGCGCCAGGATATTCCTCATGCACATAATCGGTGTGTTCTTTGTGCACCCCAGGATTAACCGCATGGCAGCATTCTGTATGCGCTCCAACCTTTCAAGATGGCTCTTTGATACTGTCGGCAGCCCCAAACCATACTCAATGACAAAAATTATTAACTGCTGAAAGAGCCTGTACAGCATCCTCTGATCTACACCGGTTGCTGCCATAGCCCTCAATGCATTAAGTCCCCTACCAGCCTTCAACACCAAAGCTGATTGATTAGCTAAGGAAAGAGCAAAAGATGAACAGCCTGATGTGCCCATGACATACCACCAAAAGAAAAGAATGATCGAATCAGTCAGAAAGCCACCAAAACCTGCTCACTACCACTACTACGTTATTGACAGACTAGTACAAGTCATTACTCTGCTCCTCAGAACAGGACATGATTACACAACCGCATGTCTTCAAAATTCAAGATTGGTGAATCGGCCACGCGCACGCGTGGATTGGCGCCGCCGACAGCCTATCACATACTCCAAGACTGCCCAAAATACGACATATCTAGGCAAACCTTCTGACCTAGAGAAACAACAGTGGAAGATAAACTCTGTGCACCAATGAAGAGTTTAAAAAGACAGTTAAATTCATACAAGCGACAATATTGCAGTTATAGACATATTTCAAGCGAACGAAAGAAGAAGAAGAAGAAGAAGAAGAAGAAGAAGAAGAAGAAGAAGAAGAAGAAGAAGAAGAAGAAGAAGAAGAAGAAGAAGAAAAATTGCATAAATTTAAACAATGTTGTATTTACCATATCTCCCATGTTGTTATTCTAAATTATATACAAAACTTCAAATGATAATACATTGCTGTAAATGATGTACATAACACCAAATGATTTTGTATTTACTTTTTCTCTCATCTTTTTACTATAAATTATGTACATAAATCCAAATGATGTAACATTTACAACATCTCTCATCTGTTTACTCTAAATGATGTACACAAATCCAGATGAAGTGACATGTACAACTTCTCTCATCTTGTGACTCTAAATGATACACATAACTACAAATGATGTCATATTTACCACTGCTCCCATCGTGTTACTCTACATGATATACATATATCCACAAGATGTGACATTTACCACTTCTCCCATCTTGTTCTTGGCATACTCGATCCTAATACCACCACGATCTGATGACAACAGCACGAAGCCCTGAAGCCTAGTCATGGCCTCTTGCGCCTGTCTCACATCCTGAAACAGGAATTCAGACATTATTTATCCTTGCAGACATGCACGAAAACTTTAAAAGTATGTTAGAAATTATAAGAATCATGCCCTTGTAACCTGTCAATATTGTTGTTAAGGATATCAAGAGTGTTAAGCACGTGTCAAAATATGGCCGCCCCACTTTTGACATACACCAAAGAGGAACAGTTTTCACTATCAGTTTTTTGATCAGTGAATGGGTGCAACCTATAGAAATTCATCGACGAATGAAGGGCCAGTATGGCAATGCATGCTTGTCAGTCCAGCAATTTTATGAGTGGAGTAGGAAGTTTCAAACCGGCGTGACCTCTGTGACAGACTGTTCACGACCGGGTCAGGCACCCGGACTATGTTCCCCCAGAGTTCTTTTTTTCCCCTAAGGAATCCTGGAACAGGCTAATGAAATGAGAGCATTATATTTAACTATAAGAAGGAGAATAAATCACTTTCAGTGAATGTCAGAAAGAGAGTTATCATCTTCATGTGCCATGTCGATAAGCGTGGGCGGTCATGTTTAACCACCTCACAAAACGATCTACAGAGTCGTAGAGCAGATCTGTGATGTTGTCTCAGTCATGCCACGTGACCAAGCCATCTAGATATTCATTTCTCTGCCTTATCCTTGTTCTTTCCCTCTCAATTTTTCCAGTTTTCACCAGGTTCTCCAGATTATTTATTCTCATAACGCGTCCAAAAATCTTGACTGTCTACGTCTAATTTAACTAATCATTTTAGGGTTTTCATTTGTTTCTTGTAGGACTTGCTCATTGGTTTTTCTATCTGTCCATATTATTCTTGATATTTCCCCACGAAGCCACATTTCCACAACCTTTAGATATTTTTCAACTTGTCTGCTCACTGTCGACGTTTCACATCCATACACAAGTAAAGCTCTATGTAGCACCTCAACACTCTTATTCTCGATCAATTGACACCATTTTATTGCTCACTATGTTTACCATCTTGCACAAGTAACTAAGTAAAGACACTTTTACCCGCCGTAAGACAGACTGGATATATGGTGCTAGATAAGGTGTTTTTATCGACCAGTATGCACTCGGTTGATGATGGTGTTTTCTTGAATAATATATATATATATATTGCGTTCGCTCGTTGTGAATTTAAGAGTAGTTCATACATATGCTATTACTTCTATAGTATGGTATAGTAGTGCACTGGACTGATTTTTGCGTGTGGATTTGCTTTCTCTATTACCAGTTTCCCTCGCTATCAGGCGAACCCACTGCGATTTCTGAGGTACTTGTAATTTACATCCATACGTCAAAGACGAGAAGCCAACATTTTAGTTCACCTGACCGGTGTAAGACTTGAAATATTCGGACATTGAAGAAAAAGCAGATGGACTCACCTGAAATTCTACAAAAGCAACTGGCGATCCTCCTTTATTATGCATCCTGAGGCGAACGAATCCTTGAAAGCTGTAATAGATTATTGAAGTCAATCGCCACCATAAGACAATGTCTACATGATGTCCAGGTGATGCTAACTTGCTCAGACGGAGACATTAACTTCTAATGTAACATATCTATTTAAACCTGTATCACATAAGTGAGAAAGAACAACGAATGAAGAAAACGAAGAAGAAAGAGGAGGGAGGAGAGGAGGAGGAGGAGAAGAAGAAGAGGAAGAAGAGGAAGAAGAAGAAGAAGAAGAAGAAGATGATAAAGGACGAGGAGGAAGAGAAGGAAGAAGAAGATAAAGAAGAAGAAGGTGGAGGAGAAGGACGAAGAACAAACGTAAGAACGAGCGAAGAAAAAGAAGTAGAAAACGCAGAATAAGAAGAAGGGTGAGAGATGGTGAAGAAGGAGGTGAATGATGATGATGATGATGGTGATGATGATGATGATGATGATGATGATAAGACAATTAATGTGAAAATACAAACACAATTTACTTTGTTATATTACATCATCATCATCTTGATCATCCTTTTTATCATCACTTACACCAGCACCCTCATTGTGGGCCTCGCCGATGGGCTTGAAATATCATCACTCACAAAATGACACAATCAGCAGTCATTACCTCCCCACATAACAAAGTCTTCACAGTTTTTAATCTACTTTCTCTTTTTTTCCCCGTCAGATTATCCAGTTGTCACACCATTTTCTAGCATATTTCTTCTCATAACAAACCTCTAAAATAAACTGCATCGCGAAGATTTACATGTAGTCACTCTAATCAATGATTTTAATTATTATAAAATCAACAGCACTTACAACTTCTATTCTTGATAAACTTGTTTCTCAATAGGCACTTCATACAAATCCCGCCTTTCTCCAATGTGAAAGCAAGTGACATGATAAATTAGACTCCGGTTCAAAATATTTTTCAATTACAAAACTGGCAAAAAACATTGGTCAACATTTTCGGAATTATTTTTGACTTTAAGAACACTTATGAACTTCTTCTTGGATTTAATTTACCTGCTGAACAAGTCTTTGAGTTCTTGCTCTGAGCTGAATTGCCCTAGATTGGCCACGAATAAAGTGGAGCACGGAGAGGCCATGGACAAGCTTGACTGGGCGTTTGTTTGTAGACAATTAGGGATCTGGAGGAAAGGACATGTTAAATTTAATTGCATTTATCAATTCCAGTGTAAGTGCCATGCAGTTTACACAAGTAGAACGGAAAGATAATTAGCATATCGAGTAATCGAACACATATTAGTGTGGGTGGAAAGGAGAGTTAATTATTCTTTACGAAACCCTGTGCAGTCGGCACGTCAAAAAACGTCGAAGTCGGTCATCACAGAATATTTGCTTATTAGCAGTCACAGAGTTAATAAACAAAACGCATGTCGTATCCTGTATTCATTCATCTTGTGCCATACCGATAAACGTGGGCGGTCATGTTTCGTCGTCTCACTCAATTAACAGAGTCGTGGATCAGCTCAGTGTTCTTGTCTCGTGGTATGGTCGAGACAAGAACACTGAGCTGGTCCACAACTCTGGTGATCGCTAGCATGGCGGAACATGACCGCCCATGCTTACCGTCATGACACACGATGATCAGTGTAATCGTTAGCTGGGGTTCGACCCCCGGCCGCGCTCATCGAGCCAACTATTCTTCCGTGTTTTCATGTCAACATAATGAGATGGTGCACACCTATAGAATGTGTTTGCTTGGGGGTTGTGTTGATGTTTGGGTTATATATTATGTGTTATGGTATATGTGTTATGTTATATGCTATGTGATATGTGTTATGTATAAGCCGGTTCTGTGGAAAAAGGAGTTACGGACGCAATTCGTTATCCCATGCACCGCGTTCAACACACTGCTGCGGGCAATCTTGAAGCAGACCGCCGCCTTGGTTTAGTTTCCCATACAAAATTATGAGTGCCGGTTGTTCAGAAACAATGGCAAACTACTGAACGTAAATTCGGAAAGAAATCACAAACTGCCCAACAATGCTGGGGTTGACTGCGACGTCCTGTAAAGAATATGCAACAAACTTAATTATGGACTATATTGATTTATTTGATTGTTTCAGTATTTGAAGTATCTTCAAACCTCAAATCCCGAAATAATCAAATAAACCACACGCCCTACACGCCAATGATCCCGGGCCCAGTCAGGGATATGCACTACAGACGAGCTCAAACGAGAGCGAAACTCAAGTCTAGTATTTCCAATCTAACGTGGACAAGGCCCAAGGTATTTGCTATATGTTGTGTGGTACATATTATGTGCTATATGTTATATGTTATAAGTCATGTTTTATATGTTATATGTTATGCGTTATGTGCTATATCTTATGTGTTATATGTTATGTGCTATATGTTATGTGTTATATGTTATGTTTATATGGTGTATGTTATGTTTATGTGTTATATGTTATGTGTTATATGTTCTATGAGATGTGTTACGTAGTTTATGTAGTAGGATTCGTCGCTGACTGTAGACGATGGATACGAAACACGTATCAGAATGTCGCGAGTGCTGTCATGTCGGTTTTGACTTAACTCAACTCAACACAACTCAACACAACTCAACTCAACAACAGCAGGTTCCTGTTGTGGAGTTTGTGTTTGTTTGTTTATTTATTTGTTTGGTAACTATTCTAGACTGCAGAAATCAATAGGTTATGTACTCACCGGGCTGGACGACAAAGAAGGGTAGGGCCAGGAATACGTCAAAGTGGGCTGCAACAATAACAACAACAACATCAACATCATCATAATCATCATTATCATCATCATCAACTGTTGTCAGCTCTTGAGAATAGAATACATAACGAAGAATATGCACATACAGTGTGATATGGAATTGCTAAATGCTACGATTAACAAGTTTGTATGCATTCAGTGTCTATATTTTTCTAGTTACTGTGATCTCTCTCTCTCTCTCTCTCTCTCTGTCTCTCTCTCTCTCTCTCTCTCTCTCTCACTCACTCACTCACTCACTCACTCACTCACTCACTCTCTCTCTCTCTCTCTCTCTCTCTCTCTCACTCACTCACTCACTCACTCACTCACTCTCTCTCTCTCTCTCTCTCTCTCTCTCTCTCTCTATATATATATATATATATATATATATATATATATATATATATTTGACAAATAACATTATCGTCATCAACTGTGTAAAAGTTCTTGCAAGTAAAATACATAACGAGTAAGATGCACATACAGTATGAGAAGGAACTGAAGAATGTCACCATGAACACCGCATATATTAGTTAGTTCCTGCTTTATATACAGATATACTAATGTGATAAACAGCATTATCATCATCAACATTGTAAATTCTTACAAGAAGAATACATAGAAAAGCCATGCATATACAATACATGATCAATCAATCAATCAATCATGTGCCATGCCGGAAAGCGTGGGCGGTCATGATTCGCCATTTCACTCGATCACCAGAGTCGTGGATCAGCTCAGTGTCAATACATGATAGGCCACTGAATATTTTCATGAACAAGCTTATGCGTTTTAAGTGTATGTATTAGATAGTTTAACAAAAAAAATTATATACACACATGACAATGTGGTCTTTTTATTTTTGTTTGGCGCCCTCTCGATTTAAACTCAAGCGTAGTCCATATACTACTTCTAGTAGTGCTGGACTGAATTTTGCGTGTGTGTTAGCTTTCCCTATAAACAGTGTCCCTCACGATCAGGCGAACCCACTCCGACTTTAGAGGTACTAGTAAATTATGGATCAAAGTCAAGGACGATAGGTCATCATTTTAGTCCAAATGTCCGGTGTAGAAGTTGAACCCCCCTGCCTCGTTATCAGCACACCGGATGTTTAAGAATACGCGTTTTTATCCATTCGGCCTCACTGACCTACAACAATGTGATAAACAGCATTATCATCATCAACTTTGTAAAGTCTTACCAGAAGAATATATAGGAAAGCCATGCTTATTCAATACACGATAGGCCGCTGAATGTTATCTTGAACGAGTATGTATGTGTTCAGTGTATATATTATTCAGTTTATGAATAAAACTCTATAGTGTTCATTTTCTGCCACATAATTAGCAAGTGGAATGGCATTAAATAATTTCTTCAGTTTCTTGCTATGGGTTGTGATGTGATAGCGCCATTACATTTTGTAGGCCTAGAGCAAGGAGGAAGAGTTGGCCTGTATGTACCTCACTTTGGCAAGGGACGAGCTCGTGTACGACCGTGCTCATGACGTTACCAGGAAAGTTCACTATCAACTTAGTGCTAGCCATTATATTTACCGTAATGGTTCTAGTTACACTTAGTGTAAATGATTCCATCGCCCTGCTAATGAGTTGAGTGCGTTGATCGACACTGTGAGCTGTGGATTTCGTATGGAGTGCTTTTACATATGTCCAGCTGGTCGTTGAACTAACTGGGTTGCCTTATGCAGTAATGTGTAGATGCTGGTTTTCTAGTGGCTGCCGCTTCCATCGACGTTGACATGCATTTTTCGTTACGCACTTTTGTGTTGGTATTCTGGCAGAGGCATTATGCAAAGCGAGGGCTGTTGGTTTGTCGAGACTCCCGTCTGTTCCACTTTTCACATGGGGCAGCATTCTGTGTGATATTCACTGACACAGGAACGGAGCATAATGCGGTAACCCTTTGCCGTGAAGTTCGAACCGCGACTAACGATTAACTAACATTTATCGTAAACCCTTTATTTAACGCACATTAAGTTTTCAGTTTAAGGAAGACGTAATAATATAGTACATGGTTAACCCATCCGATGGCTTCACAGTTGGTTGTGATCACCCAATCAACCACCAATAGACAGCCAGATAGCAGTATTGATACATTGTTGGGAGGAATGTCTTCTATCTCACTCCTATTTGAAGGTTTTGTTGACCAGAAAGTCAATGCATTAATTAAATGTTACCCTCGATCCAGCGGATTCTCCATCTTCAGGTGGAAGTACATTGTTATCGACTGATTGGTTGATTGATTGGTTGTTCGATTTGTTGTTTGGTTTTTCGATTGGCTGATTGATTGTTTGATTGTTCGATTGGTTGACTGGTTGTTTGGTTGTTCGTATGGTTGATTGGTTGAAGATACTACATGACGCAAGTGATACATGTGTGAAGATAACTTTGACGTAGGTGATAAATGTGTGAAGATACTACATGACGTTGGTGATACATGTGTAAAGATACCAAATGACGTAGACGATAATTGTGTGAGAATACCATATTACGTAGGAGATAAATGTGTGAAGATACTTCATAACGTAGGTGATACATGTGTGAGAATACTATGTGAAATAGACGATAAATGTGTGAAGATACTACATGACATAGGTGATACATTTGTGAAGATACTACATGACGTAGGTGATAAATGTGTGAAGATACCAAATGACGTAGGTGATTAATGTGTAAAGATACCAAATGACGTAGGTGATAATTGTGTGAAGATACTACATGACGTAGGTGATAAATGTGTAAAGATACCAAATGACGTAGGTGATTAATTGTGTGAAGATACTACAAGACGTAGGTGATAAATGTGTAAAGATACCAAATGACGAAGGTCATAATTGTGTGAAGATACTACATGACGTAGGTGATAAATGTGTGAAGATACTACATGACGTGGGTGATAAATGTGTAAAGATACCAAATGACGTAGGTGATAATTGTGTGAAGATACTACAAGACTTAGGTGATAAATGTGTAAAGATACCAAATGACGTAGGTGATAATTGTGTGAAGATACTACATGACGTAGATGATAAATGTGTGAAGATACTACATGACGTAGGTGATAAATGTGTGAAGATACTACATGACATAGGTGATAAATGTGTAAAGATACCAAATGACGTATGCGATAAATGTGTAAAGATACCAAATGACGTAGGTGATAAATGTGTAAATATACCAAAATGACATAGGTGATAATTGTGTGAAGATACTACAAGACGTAGGTGATAAATGTGTAAAGATACCAAATGACGTAGGTGATACTTGTGTGAAGATACTACAAGACGTAGGTGATAAATGTGTAAAGATACCAAATGACGTAGATGATAATTGTGTGAAGATACTACAAGACGTAGGTGATAAATGTGTAAAGATACCAAATGACGAAGGTGATAATTGTGTGAAGATACTACATGACGTAGGTGATAAATGTGTGAAGATACTACAAGACACAGGTGATAAATGTGTAAAGATACCAAATGACGTATGTGATAAATGTGTAAAGATACCAAATGACGTAGGTGATAAATGTGTAAAGATACCAAAATGACATAGGTGATAATTGTGTGAAGATACTACAAGACGTAGGTGATAAATGTGTAAAGATACCAAATGACGTAGGTGATAATTGTGTGAAGATACTACAAGACGTAGGTGATAAATGTGTAAAGATACCAAATGACGTAGGTGATAATTGTGTGAAGATACTACATGACGTAGGTGATACATGTGTAAAGATACCAAATGACGTAGGTGATAATTGTGTGAAGATACTACATGACGTACGTGATAAATGTGTGAAGATACTACATGACGTAGGTGATAAATGTGTGAAGATACTACATGACGTAGGTGATAAATGTGTGAAAATACTACATGACGTGGGTGATAAATGTGTAAAGATACCAAATGACGTAGGTGATAATTGTGTGAAGATACTACAAGACGTAGGTGATACATGTGTAAAGATACCAAATGACGTAGGTGATAATTGTGTGACGATACTACATGACGTAGGTGATAAATGTGTGAAGATACTACATGACGTAGGTGATAAATGTGTGAAGATACTACATGACGTAGGTGATAAATGTGTGAAGATACTACAAGACATAGGTGATAAATGTGTAAAGATACCAAATGACGTATGTGATAAATGTGTAAAGATACCAAATGACGTAGGTGATAAATGTGTAAAGATACCAAAATGACATAGGTGATAATTGTGTGAAGATACTACAAGACGTAGGTGATAAATGTGTAAAGATACCACATGACGTAGGTGATACTTGTGTGAAGATACTACAAGACGTAGGTGATAAATGTGTAAAGATACCAAATGACGTAGGTGATAATTGTATGAAGATACTACATGACGTAGGTGATAAATGTGTGAAGATACTACATGACGTGGGTGATAAATGTACAAGATGCGAGATGACTGAAATATTAAATTTATAAAAACACAATACGACACACATAGAAAGGCACCACACAATGGTCAGGACACTTACAGGACTCGTCAACATCGGAGCTGACACGAAGGTAGGGGGCTGACCAAGACCTTGAACATTCGCTGCCACTTGACCAGGTGGTGGCCCAATTATTGTAGTTGGCTGTACCTGGTGTACGGTCAACGGTTCAAAGTTATGATTTTGTAACCACATATTTTCAGTTGTAATCTCGTGTTTTACATTTAATCACACCTGTACGCGTAAACACATGCCTTATGCGCAAACAGATGTTTTACACATAATCACATGTTCTATCTATCATATGTTTTATAATCAACAATCACGTGTTTTACGCGCAATAACATGTTTTACTAGTATTCATGTTTTACGGACAATCACATCTGAGCTGACATTGGCAAGTAAACGTGGGAAATATAACGTATGTGGCACGCAAGTCTACGAGTCACACACCGAAGCCAAAAAGCTAGGAACAGAAATTACTAACTAACAACAAATGACACTTAATTGTAGTTTATTAGAATGTTGAGACAAATGGCTAGCGTGCAGCCTACAAATACGTGCTGATTTGTGAAACACTTAAGGAAACAACATTTGAGGTTTGATTTACATGATCAGATGTTGTAAACTTGGTGTTAGGTTGCAGTCAGATCTGATTGAGTTATGACAGTAGATGGGTACTACATGCTTTATGTTAGCGTCGAATGTTGGGCTCACCAAATACGACACCCTACATTGTGCCAACGGCGTCGATCGAGGGAGCGCAGTTGGGGTGGTGCAAACCTGAACCTAATACGAGGAAATGCAACCTAAAGACTAAATGTCATGACAGGGCAAACCAGGACCTAAGCCTTAATCGGCACCTGGTCTAGAATTAAAGCCCCGACAGCAAGAGCATTGCTTTGCTGATCCAACAGCTTCTGCAACTTGTCTTGTTCCAGATGTATTGGTGTTATCTTTCATCTGGAATAAACTAGGCAGGCCGAGAGAGGGATCATGCTTCGTGGTCAACACACGGTCTTCAAATTTCAGCCCATGTTTTGTGCTATGGATAGATATAACTCCATCCCTGATCCCCACCATAGGTTGTAGTTATTATGCCATTTTGGAAGCACAGTGCAACAGATTATCGCCTGTCAAGGCGGCCAGGCGCCAGTGCTGCACGATGAATTAAATTAATTAAATGATGTAGTTAATTAACTTCCCGATGTGGTAAATTGACTTCACGATGTAGTAAATTAATTCCCCGATGTAGTGCATTAACTTCTTGATGGAGTAAATTAACTTCCCGATATAGTAAATTAACTTCCCGATGGTGTAAATTAACTTCTCGATATAGTAAATTAACTTTCCGATGTATTTAATTAAATTCTCGACGTAGTTTATTTAACTT
Organism: Cepaea nemoralis; assembly: GCA_014155875.1. NCBI lineage: Eukaryota > Metazoa > Mollusca > Gastropoda > Stylommatophora > Helicidae > Cepaea > Cepaea nemoralis. The sequence goes on along the minus strand of JACEFZ010027789.1, from coordinate 163,937 downwards.
CCCGATGTAGTTAATTAACTTCCCTATGTGGTAAATTAACTTCACAATGTAGTAAATTAACTTCTCGATATAGTAAATTAACTTCCCGATATAGTAAATTAACTTCCCGATGTAGTAAATTATCTTCCCGATATAGTAATTTAACTTCTCGATGTGGTAATGTAACTCCCGATGTGGTAATTTAACTTCCCGATGTATTTAGTTAGCTTCTCGATGTAGTAAATTAACTTCCCAATGTAGTAAATTAACTTCCCAATGTAGTAAATTAACTTCCCGATGTAGTAAATTAACTTCCCGAGGAAGTAAATTAAATCCCAAATGTAGATTAACTTCCAGCTTAACCCACAACACGCCTCGTGACATCATGAAGTGAATCGCACTGTTTCCTCAAACCCGTGGCTCAGTACATCCGACTTTGACAAGCATTTCTCTTCGGGTTTGCTTTCCCTATTCTGTGACTGTCCGAATTCTACTTGAGTGTAACAGGTGTCCGTCTTCCTTTGTTTGGTTCCTATATCTTCATCTCTACGACATGGGAGACCTACCGCCGACATAGCTCATGGGGTCACTGGAACACGTAAAGCCCTCTACCATTGTAAAGTGGAGACACAACACCCTTTACCATTTCTGACTTCGTGAGACGCAGTGGGGTAAATTGCTAGATTATATTTACATACATTTTTATATTTATAAAGTTGATTTGATTTGATTTGATTTTACTGATCAATAAACACTACGACGATGAAGTGACTTCAAAAATCGAAAAACCTAAATAATTTCTGACATTCTGACTAGTAACTGTCATCTTTATTTTTTTCATTTCCTATTTACAGGACGTCGTTGTCAACACCTGCACTGCTGTTGGTGGGGTCTTGGAAAGTTTACGTTCAGTAATTTGCCATTGCTTTCTGAACGACTGGCTTCCATACTATCACGTTAAAACCCAGCGCGACACGGTCTGAACTGTCATCTACTGCTGCCTATAATACCAAGTGGTGTAGCACAAAAAAAGGGGGGGGGGGGAATCTTGATCCTAAATAATTAAGGCCGCCTGGCTAGTGCAATCGCCGCGAGCAGTACAGGTTGTAGTTTATCTCTCTCTCTCTCTCTCTCTCTCTCTCTCTCTCTCTCTCTCTCTCCCCCCCCCCCCCCCCCCCCCCCGATAGAAAAATAAAATAAACACCCGAAGTATAACCCGGCATTCTATCCACTCGGCCAGCTGAGTAATAATGCTGTAAATTAGGAAAACAAAAATAAGTAAAAGGGCCTTTTCCGCGCCTGAACTCGCATTAGGTACATGGTGCTAGCGCCATATTTGTATAGACCAATCGGTGCTCAGTGGGTGATGTGGTCAGTGTCATGCCGGCCGCTTTTACTACCAAAGAAATTTTCTGGTACCCATTTTAAACTGGGTTCGCCCCGGGAGCAGCGAATATTTACTGCCTTCTTTCTGCTGCCAGCAACCAGCTTTCCTTGTAATTGAACTTCTTTGAGGATATCTTCATTACCGTTTTGATCCCTTCATGATCATATCATCATGTGCTATGACGACTGAAGTGACTTGAGTTGAGCTAATAACTGATATCACTGCACTCAGGACATTCCCATACGCGCTCCGTCCCCTCGTTCACCATCCAGCACAGAGTCATACTATTAATCGTTCCTAATGCTATCTGATTGAAAGTTCTCCAGGTCTTCACTCTCAGCTTTGAGATTCTTCCAGAACCCCTGCCAATCCCCCGCAATCTCATCCTTTCCACATATGGGTTATTAATCTGTTCCCCCACCTTCTCTACCTGGTCCCACAGGCGCACGACCGCCTCCCTTGTCCATAAGTAATCTACCACAAAGAGGTGCATTCCTTGCCAACCTGTCAGCCTGTTCATTCCCCCTGCACGCCCGCATGGCCATGGCAAAAAAATCTTACAATAAGCGTGGGCGGTCGAGTTTCGCCATCTCGCACGATCACCAGAGTCGAGGATCAGCTCCGTGTTCTTGTCTCCAGGTTGTCAACCCATCCAGATATTTACTTCTCCGCCCATGATGCTCTGATCATTATAAATTGATCGGGGAACCCAAGTCAGTGTTTAACTGATCAACTGCCATGGGATGATTAATCGTCTTAAGCGACATCCCGTATCTGCCATTGGCATATATGTCACCAAATTATTGTCACTGCGAAATGTTGTCTCAATTGAAATATCAAAACTGTAGTTTTCACTAAGCAACCTCCTTTAATTCAATATATAATACAACATGTCTGCTACCATATTAACAACTACTTTTAGATCGTCACTGTGACACATCCCTACTTCTCATTTTCGGCCATCTATTTTTATTTGGTCGATACCTACATATTGTTTGTCACTGAATTTGTTGAAAATCCATCGTGATAAGGATTCGATCCAATATCCACCGGGCAGGCAGGCAACCTACTAGCCACCACCTTACCGTATCTTTTTGATAATGTTGTGTTTTCAATAATTTCTAAAGTTAATGAATGACTTGGGGAAAAAAGGGTTCTACCTGAAATTTATGTTTAATAGTCCCGAAGGACTAAGGTGGGGGTTACAGCACCACTAGATTTCACCAGAAAGCAAATGGTTTGGCCTTGTAATTAGGTTACCAACTAAGAGTATACCACAACAAGTAATGGTGTTCAGAACAAACGGAAGCAGAAGAAAAGCCCGACCACGTAAACAATGGACAGATGGAATAGAAGAGTCCAAGGGAATCTTAATACATGAAGCCCATAGACGGGCACTCTCCCGTTGTTTATGCTTCACATCGACACTGCAAGCTACAAGAGGGACAAGATGCGATGAGATGAGACAGTTGACCGAGAAGAAGAACAAGATGAGATGAGATGAGACAGTTGACCGAGAAGAAGAAAGAAGAACAAGATGAGATGAGATGAGACAGTTGACCGAGAAGAAGAAAGAAAACACTTAACTTCTACTTTTGATGTATGCACCTGGCCAGATGCAGCGAAATATGCCAGGCAAAAAATCCGGCAATATTTTGTTTATAGAATCTGTGGTTAAATTCACTAGGGGAATAGATTGTCTGGAAAATAGTGAAATGCTTCCAGCCTATTTGGGGTGGGGGAGGCAGAAGTGTAACATCATCAGACCCATCATATTGTTAAAGAATCTCCCTAAGCCGTATTCATACCCAAACAACTTTCCAGGTAGTGGTGGACACCGTACTACAATAGAAACACCCCAACTAATAGCGGACATAATGCATAAGCCATTTCACATCCAGGGGAAACGTACCTCTCCATTCAGAGATGGACGTCGTAATTCTAATTCAATCTAACAAAAAAATAATAATAATCATAATTAGAGAAGCGTCCGGCCTTTACGTCACTCGACTCAAAACTCCACATCCTCCACCCCAGAGGCGGAAACGGCATCTCGGCAACCCACTTTATGCCATGTGAATATCGTATCTTTGAGCTGCACCACTCCCCTGAGGTGGACACCGTACATCTTAAAGCCTCTACGCTTCTATGAGCAATGAGAAACAGTTTTATTTCCTTATCGGACTCTTGCGTTTATTCAAGCCAGTATTATAGAAATAATACTGCGAACTCACCTGGGACCCAACAACTAGTTCTTCTTATCAGAAAATCCTCTTATAAGAGTTCACGCATATAGTAAGGCATTTACAACGTACAATACAATAGTGTTCTTCACAAGTGAAATTCACCACATCCGAGATCGCCTTAAGCGGTTTGCACTGGGACGTTGCGATCAACCCCAACCTCAGGTATATTTTCTAGGCAAGTTTAAATTCAGTGGTTTGCCATTGCTTTCTGAACGGGAAGTCTTATCTGATAGGTGTAGTGAGCGATTCCCCTATTCCACCATCAGCGCCCCAGAAGTTCAAAAGAAAGCGCATTAAGTCCCGCGGGTACATGGATTGCCATAACCAATATTATCAAAGGGGGAAAAAAAAGTAAAGGGCCCCGTTTTCTAAGACGTTTTGAGGACTTCGTGGCCAAGCAGCCAGACCGCCTATTTCGTGCTACGAAGATCGTGAGTTCGTTTCCAGGATATCATTCCATTCAAGAGTTATTTTTTTTAAAGTGACCCCCGGAAGTTCGTAAAGGGACCTAGGGGATTAGTGCTTCGTGATAAGCTTCCGCCAAGAGGATCTGTAGAAACAAGACTGAGCCACATACGATAGGACCTCGTGCAATGGAATCTATTATCTTCTCTTTAACCCCGTGTTAACACTATATAAGTATATCATCATCATCATACATCATCATCATCACCACCACCATCATTATCATCATCATCATCATCATCTCATCTTGTACCTTGCGGTCGATGTGAAGCATAAACAGCGGGACAGTGCCAGTTTATAGGCTTCATATATCGAGATTACCACGGACTCCGCTATTCCCTCTGCCTATCGTTTGCATGGTCGGCCTTTTCCTGTTGTTCCATTTGGTCTGTATATTATTGCTTGTTGTGGTTTACTGCTAGTTAGTAGCCCCCAGATATATATATATATATATATATATATATATATATATATATATATATATATATATATATATATATATATATATATATATATATAACCGATTGTTGTATATGCATTTTATCATTTGATATATTTTATCTCCCAACCTGCCCTTCTTTATAAGTAAGTAAGAAAAAGACACTTTCATAAACTCGAGGCGTACTGGTTATACAGTAAGCAAGAAATGGTACCTCACGTCAATGCCAACGGACAATGTATCGATAAAAGTGACATCCCATTTTGACGAAAGACGATATATTGTCATAGTACAGTCATCGTGTTGTTTGTTTTGTTTCGTGATATCTTCAAAAATTTTAATTCTCATGGAACGGAAATAACATTATAAGACTAGTTCATTTTATTGTGTACAATTTTTGGTCCAAACCTACGTTGTGTTCAGCACTGAATCAGTTGACCCATATTTGAATAGACTAATCCGCAACCAGTTGATGATGTGATAATTATCTCACCGGCCGTGTTTACACCCCAGACACTTCTTAGTACATATTTTAGGCTGATTCGACCTGGAAGCTGAAGTCAATCATAAAAAAAAAAATCCCCATTTCTAGGGAATTCGAATACAAAATCACCTGGCCTTCACTCATGCGTGCATTTTACACATTGCTGCCCTGCTTCCTTGATGTCTTAATATACCGGGTGTTTGTAAAGTCTCACTATACTTTGTATGTTGAACAAATTTGAAAAATGAAGTACACAATGTCATCAACAAATTTGCTCTGCAGTCCAGCGTGAAGCAATATGCAGCAATAGCTGTCGTCTGCTGGAGTTCTTTGCACTCCAAACATAAAAAACAACAGACACGTTGCAGAAGATATGACAATATGAAGAGATGTGTACCTTCATGTCTTGATGCCCGTGGTGGACATTTCCAACATTTATTATAATGAATACTTCATTGGTACTTTCCAGCTTCCCCAAAACAACGTTAGACCATTGCAGTGACTATTGTAACTAATTTAATGAATTTTGTAAGCATATTTCTGTATTACATCATTTACTGCATTTTTCACATTTGTTCTATATACAAAGTGTAGTGAGACTTTAAAAATACCCGGTAGTAATAATAAGATTAATAATACTAGCGGATGCGTTAACGATTTGATAACGAACTGCGCTGATAATGTCATCGCACGCTCGGACGAGTGTTCAACGCCAGGGCTCGTCGCCTGCGAAAGTGATGGAAAGACTGGCACCCTATTATCCGTGCATTCAAGCCTACATAATGTAACGACCCTATTACATCAAATACGCACATCTGGACACTGCTTCGGGATAAATTATTTATATGCATTTAAGAATAATAGTAATGATGATAATAATAATAACAACAACAATGCGATTTACTAATACAGTGAGAACAATGCTGTTAGCGTGAAAGGTGTGATAGCGTGCTTCTAGAGTGTGACATTATATGAATAAAACAACCTAAGAAGGATAAATGGAAAATGTGCGTACACATAATATGCAAAACATTACATATATTCAAACTGAAAATAAAGAAAAACACCAAGATGGCTATACTAAATTCACAAGCAAAGCCATAACATTGGTGTGTCGGAGCGATTTTTGTTCAAATGTCTTCTATTAAGACCGAGACACACATTACATGGGAAGCGTGAATCACTTGAGATGAATCGATAAAATATACTGTGCAGTTTAGATAACCGGAAGTGATGATTTCACCATGTGATAAACGTCATTTCCTTATCTGAAACCGTGGACATTGTTTCTTTAACATGAAGATAACATGTTTGAAACATTCAGGACTCGTATTTTGTCATTAAGTTACCAACAAACACGTGAATCTATTGTACGTAGTAGTATGACCCGTTCGTTTGCTTGTGTTGTATTTCTAAGCAGGCTTCACTTGTGAATATATTACATAAATAAAATACTATTCACTGCAGTGTGTGTGCGCGGGGGTGAATGATAAAGAAAGAGAGATAGAGAGACATAAAAAAGATAGAGAGATGAGTAGCATAAATAAATATTTGTAGGCAGTCACATGCATATAAGGAATGGTTGCCTATATATATACAATTTTATCTTTTAATACAAATAACCGCCCATTTATTCACACATCTTTGTCATAAACTTAAACACAGAAGCTTCAAACAATAAGCTGCACGATATATTGCCTGGAATATTTCGCTGCATTACTTCTGGTGCATACTGCAGAGCTGTATATCACAAAAAGTGAATAAATTAATAATACTTTAGCTAAAACACTCAAAACACATAGTCACGGGAATAGTTCGAACGTAGGGCATTTGTTAACCTCTATGGTAATTTCAAATTTAACACGAACTCTGCATAAAATAACAAGCTTGTTATTTTATTCTAAATTTCTATGTTTATCATCAGACATTTAGCGTTTCCTTGATCGTGTTTCAGACGAAGCAATTGTGCAAAGTGCTACAGTTAGGATTTATAAAAACAAAGACTAAAATACCTTTTCACACGATGTAAGATGTATCGGACATATGGTAGCAGACGCATATTGTAATAAAGCATTCAGCACCTAGTTGGGGGGGGGGGGGATGGTCAGTATCATACCGGCCCCGCCTTTACCTCTGAAGACATTCCCTGGTACCTGTTTTAGACTGAGCCGACCTGGGAATCCAATGAAAAAACAACCTGCCACGATGCGGATTTGAACTCACGGTCACTTTAACATAAAGCTAGCGTTTAGTTACTATGTTAGCGCGGCTGACAAGTTAGCTAAACGTTCTATGTAGGATGTCTCAATCAACCCCAACAATTTTGACTGTTTGTGATTGTTCTATTCAAGTTTACGTTCAGTAGTTTAGAGTTTATTTTTGAGCGACCACCGCTAATTGTGAAAATCATCGTAAGGCGGTCTGCTTCCAAATTGCCGCAACTGACTTTGAACTCTCAACTCTGTATGTTGAGAAACTGGACGTTCAATTCCTCTAAACCACAGGGCTGGTCCACTTATTGTCCACATATTATGGCAGGTAAACAGTCTCCTGAACTGCGCTTGCCACGTGAAATGGGCGCCCTCTAGCATTAGATGTAGCTATTGGGGATTCTACTCATCGAGCTGTGACCAATTTGGGGTCTTCATACCACCCAATGCGTTAGAACCTTGCCATCGGATTCGTGTCTTCTACAGATGGAATGTCACGGGAGCACCCCGTAGCGTAGTATCTTCTACAGCTGGAATGTCACGGGAGCACCCCGTAGCGGAGTGCTTCTACAGCTGGAATGTTATTGGAACACCCGTAGCTTAGTGTCTTCTACAGCTGGAATGTTATTGGAACACCCGTAGCTTAGTGTCTTCTACAGCTGGAATGTTATTGGAACACCCGTAGCTTAGTGTCTTCTACAGCTGGAATATCATAGAGCACCTCGTAGCGTAGAGTCGTCTACAGCTGTAATGTCACGGGAGCACCCCGTAGCGGAATGCTTCTACAGCTGGAATGTCACGGGAGCACCCCGTAGCGGAGTGTCTGTCTTTTACAGGTGGAATGTCACGGGAGCATTCGTAAGGTAGTGACCTCTACAGCTGGAACGTCACGGGAGCAGTCGTAGCGTAGTGGCTAGCAGCCTGCCTGGCGGCCCAGCGGTCATGCGTTTAAACCCACATCCAGGCCAATTTAAAAAAGAAAAACAAAAGACACAAACCTCGTATGTCGACTAAGCTTAAATTGGGTACCAGAAAATGTATGGGGAGATAAAGGTGACCAGCGCGATATTTACCACATCACATTGAAGTGCCAGGAGACCAACAATATAACTATAGCACCATAAGTCCAATGCACTTAACTGAACAAGTGCCATGGGATGATTACTCGTCTTAAGCGACTTTCCGTATCTGCCTTGGGATTCTTTACCACAGTTTTCCTCATGCAACCCCCTTTAATTTGATATATAATAAAGATGTCTGCTACCATATTAACAACTTTTAAGTCATAACTGTGACACACCCCTACCTCCCATTTTCCGCCATTAATTTTTATTTGATCCAAACATATTTAATCGTTTGGCACTGAAATGGTCAGGCGTGGAACAAGAATCTTTTTATTATTTTACTAGAATCTTATCCCAAGACAGTTAACTGCAGACCTCAACTAAAATTTAAAAACAAAAAAAAAGCAAAACAATTGAAATGTTTGGCTGTACAATAATGCATTGGGAAAAAAAAATAGCATTAAGTTCATAACGCATTTAAAAAAGCAATAACAAATTAATATATAGGCAACCATTTATAACTTTCACAATAGAGAAATAATAACAGTACCATCACTTTATTTGGTTAAATAATGAAATAAAATAAAATAGACATCAACACTATCAACAGAACCACCAACAAGAAATAAAAAGAGTTTCGTACATTACTGCGCATAGTGGGCGGGGCAAACAAGGGGCTGACCCGCAATGGTATCTATCCGAGGTAAGAATACAATTAAACAGAAATGTGTTAAATTGTGAAAATAATAAATGACGAGGAAACGAATCAAGCAACATGAAAGCATTCGTGAAATATAAAATATAGAAGTTAACACTACAGTGGCAGCGAGTTGAATCAGGCTGTTTTCTGACATGAGAGCTCTGACGGAGGACTCACAAAATATGATAGGACTTGTGCAAACAAATGAAAGTGAGTTAAGGCTATAATGCCTTGATGGTGAGTCAAGCTGAACCAGAAATGAATAACAGCTTGTGTGTGTGTGTGTGTGTGTTTGTGTGCATGTGTGCGTGTGCGTCAGTGAGTGTCTGTGTACGCGTGTGCATATAGAAGGTGTTGTGTGTGTGTGCAGCAAGAGAGAGCGACAGACAGAGAGAGAGAGAGTTAGAGAGAGAGAGAGAGAGAGAGAGAGAGAGAGAGAGAGAGAGAGAGAGAGAGAGAGAGAGAGAGAGAGAGAGAGATAGGTGTTCAATTGGCTGAGTATAACAAGGGAACTAAGCATCCGAGATATAAATGACAGAGGAAGAAATAATACAATCCTGATAACAAATTCAGAAGGAAAAATAAAACCACAGACACCCAACGCTAAATTACTATTATGAATATGTCGACATCACGGATATCATGATTTCACCCCCCCCCCCCCCTTACGATCTGTTAGAATGTATTTATACATATTAAGTCAGAAATCGTGTAGTGATGCCATATAGTTGGGAGGTGTGTGAGCCGCGTGGGTAAGTCGCTCTGCAGCCATATTATTTAAAAGTTACCTAATTTCTTTTTCTTTTTAAAACTAATAATTGCTTCACTGCGGTTAACCCTAAGTCATTATATTTCGAACTCTGTCCGCAAGCAGTTTTCCACTATAGAATCTTGACGTGATAGGGCCATCATATTTTGTATGCCGTAGTGCACCTAGGAATAAGTGGTCAGTCTTCCCCTTACTAAATGAGACGGACCCGCACAGAAAATCATCATCATCCAATGCCTTGTCCTCTGGCGTGGGCGACCATGCCTCTCCACAAATTACGATCTCCGACGTCATGGATCAATTCGTGTGCTAACTCCCTTCCGTGCCATGACACAAGACTGCTAAGAATCGTCCCCCTCCCCACCCCCCCCCCTCCCCTCCCCCCCCTCACGCTGTCTTCCTATAACTTTCTTTCCATAGGAATTAACTGAACTGTTAGTCCTCAATAGCACTTTTTATTCTGGGTGTGTATATTTGTGCCTGTGTATATGTGTGTACGTGCGTGTGTTTAAGCTTGAGGAATGTGATAGAAACTCAGCATGGTCTCGAAGCAGGAAAGAATGTTTCATATGCACACACATATAGTATATCAGATGTCAAACTAAACTATACATAGTATATTTCAGTGAAAGGTCTCAAATAAAATATAACGCAAAATCAGTGCAAAGTTGGGTATGAAAAAGTGCAGATAAGTTGTATCATATACAAACAAACAAATTGATTAGAGGCAGATATTTGCGATTACAAGTCTTGAAGATAAATTTAAAGTAGCCAAGCCACACACAATTTTGCATGTTCTCTGGACTTATCAATATGGAATGTGTGTATGTATACACATATATATGTAAAATAAAAGACGCATTTGCACACCATAAGACGCATTTGCTATATGGTAAATAAAACGGATGGGGCAATTAGTTCTAGACACATATTGTTTATAGGCCAATCGATGCTCTGTGGGTGACAGTCAGTATCAAGGCGTTCGACATTACTTCCCAACACTTATCCTTGACCCATTTTAGGCTGGGTCGACCTGGGAGGTCAATGAAAAATTATTTAAAATCTGCAGTTTGCGGAACAAAAATATTACCGCGTCTAGCTACTGCACTACCACATAATTTCCCCCTCCCCCGGTCTCTCTCTCTCTCTCTCTCTCTCTCTCTCTCTCTCTCTCTCTCTCTATATATATATATATATATATATATATATATATATATATATATATATATATATATATATATATATAATTGAAAAAGAGAACAAAACTACATGACAGTAGCAGCTGTTGCAGTAGACCCAAATATTCTCGTGCATTATATATCAGTTTTGACTATCTCAGTGTAAATATGAGTACATGCTTTCAGTAACCAGAAGATTAACTCAAACAATGTAAATAACAACATATATCTACATGTAAACAATAGTGTTGTACAACCATACCTATAAAGTAAATAAGGACAGAGACTACACATACAGGCACAAAATAAGAATAAATAAATTAGCACATGAAATGTACACATTACTCTGTTGCATATATATATATATATATATATATATATATATAGATATATATATATATTATAGATATATATATATATATATATATATATATATATATATAAAAACATATTTATGTGCTTAATTTATAACTGAAAGATATTGCAGTACAAATAATAATTCCACTGATGCACAGCAGAGCGACAGTTCATCTCGTCTTCTATTTTCTCTCTAGTTTCTTCTTGCTTAAATTTACATTTTATCTGACTTTCATTAGGGAGTGTAAGTTGCTCGTTATGCAGACATGCATAGATTAAAGAACAGTTTACCAAAAGAAAGTATATTTGTCCAGTTTCTATTCTGTAACATTGCGTTGCCATTGTGGCGCGTTAGAGAGCACATAAAGGAATTCGCAAGTATTGATTCGGGCTCATAGAAGAAGAAGAAAGATATCACAAGACCTACAAGAGAATATAGTAAAATTGAAAGGTATAGTTGCTAAACCGGAATTCGAAGCTGACACCGCCAAATATCGAAAGCACTTTGCTGCAGGAATAAAGTGGGCTTTGAAGCAAACTTCCTGCGGTGAGAACTATCGTCATTGGAGGTGTGGGCTTCGAATCCAGGTTTCGAAGCAGTAGCTTTTAGTTTTTATATTGCCTGGTTGATCTTATGAATTGTCAAAGTGAAGATTTGTTTGAGCATGATTTGATAAGAAATAAACTAGAAACCTTTGTGACAACTGGCAAGCTTGAGGGGAAAAGAACAAGGGAAAGACAGAGAGATAACTATCTTGATACTTTGCCCACATGGCATAATCGAGAAAAGAACACAGAGCTGATCCACGACTCTGGTGACCGTGTGAAATGGCGAAACATGATCGCCCACGCCTAGCTGCATGGTACACGATGATGAGTTGTCCTCTAATCCCTGTTTCGTTCTTCTACTTCTATGAGTGCCAGTCAATACTTATGAAGTTGATCATATGCTGTTTTAGTGGCCTCAGAGGTTCCACAAAAATTGATATTTCTGACTCTTTAGAGACTTTTTGGCTTGGGTGATAATAGCTAATCTATAATAAGTATGAAGGAATAGCTAATCCAAAACAGATATATTTTCTTCAAGAGGAAAGCTTTTATAAGTTTGATTTAAAAAAAAAAATCACATGAACTGTCGCTTGTCTGATAAAGGGGCAGTTTCATAAACACTAGACGGGACATTTTTACTTGTCCACTTAAGTTTCACATGTATGCTATACGTTCCGGCTCCCCAGTTTGGTGGACCATATATTTTATATCACCAGGCTCCTGCTTCTAAAGACAATGGGAAGATGACAAACTACTGTATTATTTTGGCACTATAAAATTAATCAATAACGTCGGCATAACACTATAGCAGTACAGAATAAGGGCATTACCATATATTCTGTATTCCTGATTAGATAACTATTTATATTGTGTATTAATTATTATTGTTTTAATTTAATAACATATATTTATGACGATGTATTGTAATACGATTGGGTCAGTCTAGATCAATTCTACTGATGATATTCATCCTGCTATCGTCTTAGAATGACTGACTGACTGGCTGACTGACTGACTGACTGACTGACTGACTGACTGACTGACTGACTGACTGACTGACTGACTGGCACCTCGCCATCTTGACAGACGATAGTTTGTAAAATGGAGTTATACATCTCCATAGAACAACATTCAGAGACCATGTATTGCCCACGCAGCACGATCCCGCTCTCGGCCTGCCTAGTTTACTCCAGAGAATAGGTAACGCCGACACATCTGGAACAAGACAAGCTGCAGAAGATGCCAGATCAGCAAAGCAATACTCTAACTGTCCGCCTGTTAGAGCTTCGATCCTAGACCAGTTGCTGATCAAGGCTTAGGACCTGGTCTGCCCTGCCATGACATTCATTCTTTAGGTTGCATTTCCTCCAACTAGGGTAAGGCTTGCACCCTCCCAATTGCACTTCTCCGCCAGAAGCCGTTGGAACAATGTGGAGTGTCGGGTTTCGTGAGCGCCGCCCAACATTCGGCACTATAGCAGGTAATACCGTCTACTGTCATACGGTAGCACAGTCATATCTGACTAAGACCTGACTAATCGTCTTAGACCGTCAATAGTAATTCCTCTCCATCTGTCTCTTCTACTGCTGAACTGTCCTGTCTTTACAATGTTCTCCAACAGCTCTCTAATCATTGTATGACTACATTTCACATATAATTATATATTTTAAGCTAGCTTCTAGGCTTCATTTCTTTTCTCTTCCACAAGTTTCCTAGTGCTGTAAACACTTCTTTTTGATTTTTTATTCTTGTGTTAATATGTTTATATGTTTGCCATCTTTGTCTATATTTCATCTCATCTCATCTCATCTCATCTCATCTCATCTTGCTCCTCTTGTACCTTGCGGTTTGAAGCATCAACAGTGGGAGAGTTTCCGTGTATGGGCTTCAGGTATGGAAATTCCCATGGGCTCTGATTAAAAAACTAAATGTTCTCATTATCTTATTTAAAGTACATGAGATCAGTGGGACGTCAACGCTGACTTCTCTTTCAGAAAGCAATGGCAGACTACTAATAGCAAAATTACCTAGAATATTAACATGAGCTTGGGGTTGAACACAAAATCCTGAAGAGGACATTCAACACTTAAACAAAATAATTTGGATTAACTCAAATAAACAATACAGTAGAAGGTATCTAATTAAGAACTTAATAAACGTCAGCCCCATCAAAACAAAAAAAAAAAACAAACAAAAAAACTGGCTTTCTGGCCTTCTAAGAATAAGAAAACGTACTGAAACTGCCCCTTTGTATATGTGGACAACGAGCTGATTATAAACAAATGTGATACTAACCCTTATAGGCATTTGCGCGAGTGCTGCTGGGTGGTGGTGAGATATTAGGGCGGGGTGCGGTAGCCCGGCCCCCGGGGGCGGACCTGGTGCAAGTTCTGGAAATGGTGAGAGGGTGGGAGTCGCGGCCCATGCTTCGGGACCACCAGAGAAAAAGGCTGCCCCGAACTCCTCTGTGAAAGTGATTGATTGAAGGTGGGTGGTTTAATGCTATGAGGTGATGTGGTGGGGGTTATAAATGTGCGTGTACTGTGCTGGATTTAACGAGTGGTGGTGGTGATGTTAATGACAGCTACGATTATAGGTGGTGATAGAGGTGTATAGAGGAGTGCCCAGGATGAGAGACACAGGCTATGAAGATGCTTTGGGCTGCTTGGTACATGTGTGTAGGTAGGAGAGGGTATGATTGAATGAGATGGTTATAATTACGTGTTGTGATAAGGGCAGGTGCTGGTCATGCTTCTCTATAATCATCTGTTATCTTTGTTTTTGGAAAGTTGCACGACTTATCTTTTCCCATGTGGCGCTGTCAAGGTATCATGCATGTTCTCTCTCTGTCGACGTCTATAACTAACACCATGTGTCTCCCCGGTTGTCTCCAGTTTCTATAGAATCTTTCCGGTTATCTCCAGCTTCACCAGAATCTTTCCGTTTGCCTAGCTTCGAGAGAATCTTTCCGGTTGTCTCCAGCTTCTCCAGAATCCTTCCGGTTGTCTCCAGCAGTCTCAAGAATCTTTCCGTTTGTCCTGCACCACCAGAATCTTTCCAGTTGTCTCCAGCTTCTCCAGAATCTTTCCATTTCTCCAGCTTCTCCAGAATCTTCCCGTTTACCTCAAGTTGTTCCAAAATCTTTCCGTTTGTCTCCAGCATCTCCAAAATTTTTCGGTTTTCTCCAACTGCTCTAGAATCTTTCCGTTTGTCTCCAGTTTCTCCAAAATCTGTCCGTTTGTTTCCAGTTTCTCCAAAGTCTTTCCGTTTGTCATCCAGCTTCTACAGAATCTGTCGCCTGATAACAGATAACATGACCAACAATGATCATTGCCTTGTCTTTATGTAGGCAGTTACATTTCTGTGTGAATTGGCCTATTGCAGTACTTCAATTTTAATATTCTGAGCCGTTCAGTTCATTCCCAGCATTATACGTGATTGACAAGGATAATCATCATCGCACTCCGAACAGGTCCGTAGGTGCTCCGGTCTCCTCCTTAACATCTCCGCGTATATCAACGGATCGTACAAGTGCTTTGCATTCTACGTAGAAACCACATTTCTGTATCATGCTCTTGGTTCTTGCCTGTTTTCTGCCATACTTAAATTGTGTTCTCCTATTTAATTAAATTTCGCTGTAATTTATTGTATCCTAATCTCTAATAATCCGTTATTACAGCTTCGTTAATTTCTTGCAGTTCCACCAATTTCATTTCTCGTTGTTACTTTCCGGGCAAGTGAATTCCAGGGATGTAATCACATATCTCTTGTAATCTGTCGAAAAATGAACGATTATCTACCTTTTTCTGACGAAACTTGAAAGTTATTGCCCAGTCTGATATTACGAGAAGGGGTTGCGTTCGGGCGAATACCATCGCCAGCGGGCCCGATGGATCTTGGATGAAATTCCCACAAGAGAGTAATTTCTGTTCTTTTTTTTTGCGTGATCACGTTTCTCCAAGCTCACTCTAAATGCCGGACATATGTCTGAATCGTAAGTCCGGAACCAGGCTGCTGGCCAATTCAACAAGCACATGCCAGGAGTTGAGAATAAAATGGTCCTGGAGACACATCCTTGAGATGTCTGTATAGGTATGGACATTTAAGTCTCCCTAAGGGGTTAAATAATATGGGTTTGTTGTGTTATAGCGCCATCATATTTTACATGACTGAGAGAACGGACTGAGAGAGCAGGCGCGACTCCATGCGTCGAAACCGAGTCTGACCGTTTCTGATAAAGCACAGACATTTCTATTGAATGTCTTGAACAGGACAGACTTTTCCATTGTCTGTCTGATACTTTTACAGCGCACTCATGTCAGTCATCGTGTCTCATAAAGCACAAACATGTTTGTCATCGTGTTTTATACAGCGCACACATTTCCATTGTATGTCTTATACAGCACACACATTTCCATTGTATGTCTTATACAGCATAAACAATTCCATTGTATGTCTTATACAGGATATACATTTCCATTGATTGTCTTATTTAACACACAAATCTCCATCGAGCCTTTCTGTCCCACCTTGAATCCACGAAAATTGTGATCACCTTCTTTTTCTCTCCCCCGATGCCTCTCCCTCCATAACTATCGTCGCAGGCCTTTCATAAATTATTGACATTCACAAAGTGAGTCATCCTAGTTTACATCTCATGAAATTTCCAATGACCCAGTTGATGATGGGGTCACATGGGCAGCTCAGGCCAATGAAACAATCCTTGCCCTGAATGGGATTCAAACGCATTACCATATTGTCGGCAAGCCAGTGTCCTGACCACTGCGTTACCACGGTTCTTTTATGCGGAAAATGTGACAGAACTAACGAAAGAATAGATGGCATGTAAAGAAAGTAAAGTAAAATGTGACACAGACATGACATGAGATCAATAAAGGTAGCCGTGATATTAACGAAGGATGTGCTAATAACAGTAGTAAAATATGAATTTGACGTGCTTGAATTTTCGTCACTTTCTAAATAAACGAACACGCACACACACACGGCATGCTGGGTGAAGATTTTGGCCGGAAACGGAAGAGCAGCCATGTTGCAGAGTAAGATTTGAAAGCATTATGGGATACATACAGGCAAATAACATATGTAGATAATGAATTTGATGGTGAATAATGTTGGGTTGTGTATGGTTAATGTGACTGTTGATGTCAACACCATAGTAATCAAAACATTGCATAGAAATTGGTGAAATACACAATAGTATATAAATTATATGTTGTAAATTACACATAAGGTTTAAAAGTGGATAAAACTTTCTATGATTTTATAATCATGCCTTCCTAGCATTATATTGTATATGGTGCTAGACTCATGGATTCCTGGTCAGGACATTAGATGGATGATATTATCAGTATCACACCGAAAGCACAACCTCCCAGTAATTTACCAGGTTTCATTTAATGCAGATGGGGTCGACCCTAGATCCGTGTCTTCTTCCTTGGCAGCCTCATCTTCCAATGGAGCAGAGGTTTGCAATCAACTCAAACAAAGCTCTTCGAAGTCCCGTTCATTATTACCTGGAATTTGCATTTCGATGAAGTAGCAAGTCTTACGTCAACTCTTCTAAGTCGACTCTTACGACATGCTTAGTATGTTGTTATGTTATAGGTATGTGCTTTTTTGGTGGGTTGTCGTAATGCAGGGCCCTTGAGGTCACAAGAAACCCGGAAAGATGTGAACACAAAATCATTGAGCTGGCTGCTGTGTGTACAAGGCACTACGCAGATTCTTCAAGTACATGCATGGCAACACGTTGGCATATAGCACCTTTCTGTATGTTAATAGTTGGTAGTGTTTGCAGAAATAGACGAGTGTCGGCAAAGGTCTGCTTAATGTCAGAATAGAGGACATGTATTTAATGTGTTTATTACTTCAATGATGCGAATTAGAGCAGAAATCTATGAGCGTCCGACAAATTTCGGTCTAATGTCCGAATGGAGAACATGTCTTTAATGCGTTTATTACTTCAATGATGTGAATTAGAGAAGAAATAGATGACCGTTCGACAAATGTATATCTAATGTCAGCATAAACTACTTATTTTCAATTTGGTTCTTACTTCATTGATTTTAACAAAGGCAGGAATGAAAGAGCGTTCGATTAACTTTAACGTGTACCTAATGTTAGATGAAATCACTTGTCTTCAGTATGTGTCTTACATCATTTACGCCAACTTAGTCAGTATTTGGTCAGTATCTGTCTAATGTAAGATTAAACCACATGTGTCTTCAGTATGTTTCTTACATCATTTACGGCAGCTTAGTCAGAAATATAATATCGGTTTACAAATGTCTGTCTAATGTCTGATTAAATCATTTGTGTCTTCAATGCGCTTCTTACTTCATTTACGTCAGCTTATGAAATGCGGATTAGGGTTTTACAAATGCCCGTCTACTTTGAAATTAAATCACATGTGTCATTAATGTGTTTCTTACTTCATAAATGCCGACTAAGGCAGAAATGGAATAGCGCTTTGCAAATGTCCATCAAATATCAGAATAGCCAAAATGTATCCAGCGAATTTCTCACAACCCATGTGATAACACGCTCATAAATGGAATAGCGTTCTACAAGTGTCTATGTATTGTCGAGAACAGGCCTGTCGTGTCTCTATTGTATTTATCGTTTTACAAAAAGTCGACGTAGTCAGAAAGAGTATATAGTTTTGCAGGTTCATAATTCATATCAAAGTGTTGTGTTTTTTTCTTATTTTTACTGCTCTTATATCTACTTAGGAAGAAAAGGAATAGTTTTCTACTAATTTTCTGTCCAGTGTGAGAAAAGACCAATATATGTTGTAAATTTGTCATGTCACTGGGGCACAGCCATAGATACACTAGGAGACCAAGGTCCAGGCAATAAAAGTGAACTGTCGTGTTTGAGAATAGCTCGTATAGTTAAAAATATATGTTGTGTTGAAGTCGGGGTTATTGACTTAGGGGTTAGTGAAACGCAGTTTTACAGTTCCCCGACATACTGTGTCGAGGGTGAGAAATCAGCAGCGGATGACTGGGACAGCAGGACACTGCGTTGATTTCGATGGCATGAGGAAAGCAATGACAACCTACTTAATGTTAAATTGCCTAGAAAATTACAAACAGTTAATATATGATGGGGTTAATTGCAGCTTCCTGTATTGGAAAAGATGCAAACTTTTAATTTGTGTGGATGGATAACACTAATATTGAAGAAAACCTTTTGTATTGAAGGATAACTCTTGCATTTAAGGATAACACTTGTATTTAATGATACATTTTGTATTTAAGGATGCATTTTGTATGTAAGAGTAAGACTTGCATTGAAGGAAAACTCTTGTATGTAAGTTTAGCTTGTGTATCTAAGGATAACTCTTGTATTGTAAGATAGCTCTTGCATTGTAGAATAACTTTTGTATTGTAGGATAACTCTTGTACTCAAAGATATCTCTTCTATCGATGGGCAACTGTTGGTTAATGTGACATAATGTTTTCATGCTGTAAACACGCTCCTTTTTATATCGGGCTATGTGACAACCACAGACAGACGGATCCCTGCTGAAAATTACAAAATAAACAGAGTAGCAATCATTCTGAAAATTAAATGCACAATCAAGTTTTATAAAAGTACGGCGATTGCAGGATGAAATAGGAAGCAGTGAATATTTCATAGCTGTCTATTAATGTGGATTAATTATTATTATGTCGAGATAGACTCACGCGAAACCATGTGATAATGAATTATACTTACGTCCTGTGATGGGATGAATAATTGTGGCGGGATGGGCGGCCATGGGCTGTGGAGAACTTTGCTTAGGTTTCGTGACCTTTGTGTTCGACTTTGCGAACTCTAACCTCAAGGTCTGAGGTAGGTCAGGGTCAAATCGGACGCCCTGTTGTAATAAATAGGAGGATATTAATAGCATAGTCAAAATAATGTATTCCTTTAGTGAATGTAAACACATAAGTCACACACAATATGTTGCAAGATTTATTGCCTGGCATATCTCGCTGTAAATAAATCAGGCGCATTCTGCATGTACATATCAAATGATTCATTTATTCACTTCATATGATGTATTGTGCAGTCATGTATTAGACAAATCTGATTGAGTTACCCTATGACAGTAGACGGTACTACCTGCTTTCTGATAGCGCCGAATGTTGGGTCTTAGATATGACTGAGCTACCGTATGACAGTAGACGGTACTACCTGCTTCTGTTAGCGCCGAATGTTGGGTCTTAGATATGACTGAGCTACCGTATGACAGTAGACGGTACTACCTGCTTTCTGTTAGCGCCGAATGTTGGACGGCGCTTACCAAACCCGACACCCCACATTGTGACAACAGTTTCGGCCGTAGGGTCGCAATCGGGAGGGTACAAGCCTTATCCTGGTGTGTGGAAATGCATCCTTAAGACTAAATGTCATGGCAAGGACTGACCAGACCCTAAACCTTGGTCGGCAATTGGTCTGGGATCGAAGCTCCGACATGCGGACAGTTAGAGCATTGTTTTGCTGATCCGACAGCTTCTGCAGCTTGCCTTGTTCTAGATATATTGGTGTTACCTTTCCATTGGAGTACAGTAGTTAAACCGAAAGAGGGATCATGCTGCATGCGCAACACATGGTCTCTGAATTCAGCCCAGGTTAGGTGTTATGGAAAAGCTATTATGCCTTGTTTTAAAGCGCAGTAAGTATCGTCTGTCAAGACTTCAAGCTGCTAGTTAACGATGTATATAACTGCTTTCGACACCTTTCGAGATGCAGCGAAATGTGCCAGGTGCTAAATCGTGCAACATAATATTTATGACTTTTGTATTTAAATATCATGGCTGTATGGAAAGTAAAACATGAACTAAAAAACAATTGTTTTACTTATATAGAAGAGTTATGCAATTGTTTTATTACATGTTTATTGAAGAATTCTGCGATAATGAAAATAAGTGAAGTAAATGATAACCTGATCCTCCTTGATGAAACCTGATTCCAAACATTGGGGAAAGACAGAGATACTAAAATAATAATCACATCTCATCTCATCACATCTTCTTCCTCGTGTATCTTGCCGTGTCAATGTGACACATAAACAGCGGAGAGTGCCCGTTTATGGGCTTCATGTATCGAGATTCCCATGGACTCTGCTATTCCCTCCGTCCATCGTTTACAAGATCGGCCGCTTCTTCTAGTTTCATTTGCTCTGTACATAATTACTTGTTATGGTATACTGTTAGTTGGTAGCTTAGTTATGTGGCCTAACCATTTAACTTGCTGTTGCCTAATGCAATCTGGCGCTGCTGTAACTCCCCCCCCCCCCCCTTCCTCCCCAATTTAGTCCCTGTTTAATCATTTTTCTGATTTTTTTCCCTCTTCTTGATACATTGGGTATACTTCTGGGGAATCTCATTTCCGGTGCTGTAATTTTTCTTTTCTTTTTTCCCCCTGACATTGTTCAGGTTTGGCATTGGTAGCATAGAGTTGGTAGAAATATTGTGTTGGAGAGTACTTGTTTAGTATCTACTGATACGTGTTTGTTCATTAGTATTGGTCCCATTTGTCTATTGAGTTGATTTGCCTTATTGCATATATCCTCAATCTCGTCTTCTGATTACCCATTTGATGATATCATACTTTCTAAATACTTGAAGCTCTCTGCTTGTTCCAGGAGACGTTATTTTAGACGAATGTTTGCTTTCTTCTTCTTTGGTTGTGTCCATTACCTGTTTTATTGATGCTGATTTTCATATTGTGTTCCTTGCATACTTCGTTTAGTCTATTTACGCAGACTTGTAGTTCTGATTCTGATTTTGTAATTAGTGCTTATTAAAATAAGAATACAAAAAGCAAAAATAGTTTTCATGAAACTAGAAACATTGTGTAGGTCAAACAAATGAAACTTAGAAACATACATAGAAATTGACATACTAAGTGTAAATCATAACTACTGTATGGATCAGAAACACGGATACTGGTAAATCAATTACTTTTTTTGTTTGTTTTGTTTTTGTGTGCATAGCTATCCTATTTACATGACATCGCTGTCAACACCAGGACTGCTGTTGTTGATGTATTGGCAAGTTTACGTTCAGCAGTTTGCCATTGCTTTCTGAACAATCGGCTCCCATACCAACACGTTAAAACCTAGCGCGACACGGTCTGCTGCCATATCGGTCGCCGCCGTGTTTCTAAGGCAGGTAAACGGACTCACGAATCGCATCCGCAAGCCCGTAGGAGACCGACAGAGGACGTACTAGACAACATAATAATTGAAAACTATAGATAACGACAATGATTCGAACGTGTCACCACCAACTGACGACAACGCCTCGCTGCAGGAATAAGTGACTATAACTTACAAGTGTTATGTTGTTTAGTGCGTCCACCGGCTCTGTGGCACATATGTTATGGACGCAATTTTTAACAGCGCTTATCGCGTTCACAACACAACTGCGGTGGATTTGGAAGCAGACCGCCATGCGTTGGATTTTTTAAATACAGTGGTGTAAGAGCCTTTGGTTCAGAAAGCAATGGCAAACTACTGAACGTAAACTTGCCAAGAAATCACTAACAGCCAAAACAATTATTAGGTTGACTGCGCCGTCCTGTAAAGGATATGCAACTAATTAACTAACTTGTGCGTCTTCTAGTCACTAATTCTTTCCACTACTTTGATGAGCGCCAAACAACACGTGTGTCTCATCTCATCTCATCTCATCATGTTCCTCTTGTACCTTGCGGTGTCGAGGTGAAGTATAAACTTCGTGAGAGTGCCCGGTTATGGGCTTCGTATATCGACATTCCCATGGATTCTGTTATTCCCTCCGTCCAACGTTTACGTGGTCGGCCTCTTCCTCTGTTTCCATCTGGTCTGTACATCATTGCTTGTTGTGGCATGCTGTTGACTGGTAGCCTACTTGCATGGCCAAACAATTTGACTTGCTGCTTTCTAATAAAATCTAGAGCAGCTTTAACCCCCACTTTAGTCCTGATTTCTTCATTTCTGATCTTATCTCTTCTTGATACGTTGAGTATTCTTCTCAGGAACCTCATTTCTGTTGTTGTGATTTTTCTTTTCTCTTTTTCTGTCATTGTCCAGGTTTGGCATTGGTAGCATAGAGTTGGTAGGAAGATTGTGTTGTAAAGTGCTTTCTTAGTAGTTATTGATACATGTTTGTTCTTTAGTATTGGTGCCATTTGTCCAATGAGTTGATTTGCCTTATTGCACCTATTTTCGATCTCGTCTTCTGATCTGCCATTTGATGATATTATACTTCCTAGGTACTTGAAGCTCTTTACTTGTTTCAAGGGATGTTCGTTTAGGGAATTGTTGCTGTTTGTTCTTCTTTAGTTATAGTCATTACCTCTGTTTTGCTTGTGCTAATTTTCATGTTATGTTCCCTACACATTTCGTTTAGACTATTCATGTGGTCTTGTAATTCAGCTTCTGATTTTGCTATTAGTGCTTGGTCGTCCGCAAACAGGAGTTCTCTAATGGTTAGATTTGCAGATGGTTCTTCTGTGTTCTCGTCATGCGGTATTCTTGCTGTCTCTGCTTGGCTGGTTTCTTTACATATGTTGTCTATATATGTTATGAACAAGAGAGGGGACAGGACACAACCTTGTCGTACTCCAGATCTTATGGTGAAGGGTTCTGAGTGTTCTCCAGTTGCTCTCACTATGCATTCACTGTTGTTGTATAAACTTCTACATAGGTTTGTTAAACACGTGTGTATTTATGTAAAAACAATATTAATTGGTTCTTGGGCAGAGTAAAAGGACTATTTTATGACAGATTCACCATTTTGGAGGTGATGGAGAAATTTAAACAAATGATAGTGAATTAAAAGGCAAAGCAATATGATCGACTTCATTGCACCGGGTTTTATCCCATATTGTTCGGTCTGTTTCCGCAGAGCGGCCTGCAGTAAGCGTCGCACATTGCACCGGGTTTTATCCCACATTGCTAGGTCCGTTTCTGCAGCGCGGCCTGCAGTAAGGATCGCACATTGCACCGGGTTTTATCCCATATTGCTCGGTCAGTTTCTGCAGCGCTGCCTGCAGTAAGGGTCGCACATTGCACCGGGTTTTATCCCATATTGCTCGGTCTGTTTCTGCAGCGCTGCCTGCAGTAAGGGTCGCACATTGCACCGGGTTTTATTCCATATTGCTCGATCTGTTTCTACAGAGCGGCCTGCAGTAAGGGTCGCACATAAATTAAATCTTCAAATATTGACATGGACTCACAGTTAACCCAGCCTAAACTAGGTACCTGGAAACAGCATGGGCATGGATGGCAGCTGATGTGACACTGACCACGTGACACTTCGGGTGACGATTGGTCTATGAAAATGTGGGTTTAGCACCATATGCCCAATACGATGTCAAGCTTATATAAAGACCCATTATTTTCTTTCACGATGACTAATTACGCCGTAAAGCTTATACAAGGACCCATTATTTTCTTTTACGATGAAAAATTACCCATGAAAGCGTATAGAGGTACCCATTACTTTTTTTTTTAAACGATGAATGATTAAGCCGTAACGCTATACAAGGACTCGTTATTTTCTTTCACGATGAATAATTACGCACAAAAAGCGTATAGAAAAGTGGTTCTCAACCTGTTTTGGCCCATGCACCCCTTCACCATATGTTCAGTATGTCATTCTCTCTCCCCCCCCCCCCCCGCCCCCCTTTCCGTATTTCTTCAATATAAATCCCCCCGCCCCTACACAGTATACGTAAAAATGGAAGCTAAATTTAATAACGCATACTAGAACAAGTCTAGACGTCTACATAAAACGGTCTACTTACATTATAAAGCAAATTTCAGAAGTGCAAGAAGTACAGAACTCTAAAGTATAGAGGGAAACACAATATCAAGTAATCGGGTCTTGTATTAACGCGATATTGAAATAATCGTAACCCCCCCCCCCCCTCCCCACCGGCGAAACCCTAAAATTCCACCCGGTGGGGGGGGGGGAGGCATTCCCCACCGGTTGAGAACCACTGGTATAGAAGGTCTAATTACTTTCTTTTACAATGAATAATTATGCCGTAAAGCGTAAAGAAGGTTCCATTTCTCTCTTTTACTATGAAATATTACGTCGTAAAGCGTATAGAACAGTGGTTCTCAACCGGTGGGGTATCCCCACAGGGGGAATTTTAGGGTTTCTGGAAAGGGGGGGGGGGGGTGAATTAAGATTATTTCAAGATCGCATTAATACAAGAACCGATTGCTTGATATTGTTTTTCCCTCCAGATTTTACAGTTCTTTACTTTTCACCCTTATGAAATTCGTTTTATAACTAAGCAGACCCGCAAATCACGTTTTATGTAGACATCTAGACTTGTTCTAGTATGTGTTAATAAATTTAGCTTCCATTTTTATGTATACTGTGTAGGATGGGGGTTGGGGTGGAATTTATAAGGAGGAAATACGAAAAAGGGGGGGGGGGGTGACGTTCTGAACATATGGTGAAGGGGTGCATGGACCAAAAAAGGCTGAGAACCACTGGTATAGAAGGACCCATAATTTCCGTTTACAATGAATAAATAATAGGGTGAAGATGCGGAGGGAGCGGCAGGGGATGGAAAATATAGGATAGTCTGGCGCGGTTTGGTATGAGGGACTATATATCTATAGGGGATGAGTGGCCGAAGAGGAAGAACATGGGGATAATATTCGGCTTTATTCATTCATGTTGAAATGAAATACATGTTAGTGATTTTTATAAGAAGTTCATGTCCTCATCATCAGGTTCTCTCCCTCTATTTTTCTTCTTCTCTATTTTTCTCTTTCATTCGCTTGTTCTCTTTGTCTCTTTCCTATTTATCCCTCTCTCCTATCTCTCTCTCTTTCTCCTTCTTCACTCTCCCCGTCTCTCTTTGTTCACCTCCTCTCTTTTAGATGCTGAGTTATTTTTCTTCTTTTCCTACTGTCTTTTTCTCCCTCTCATAGCTTCCTCTCTCTTTCTCTTGCTTTCTCTTGCTCTCTCCTCTCTCTCTCTCTCTCTCTCTCTCTCTCTCTCTCTCTCTCTCTCTCTCTCTCTCTTTGTCTTTCTCCTCTCCTCCCCCTCTCTTTCACCCGCTCGTTTTCTCTCCCTTACTCTTTCCCCCACTCCTCTCTTTTCCCTCCATCTCCTACTCTATTTCCCCGCTTGCTTGCTTCATCTAATTTCTCTCCTCCTCTCTCTTTCCTCCTCTCCTCTCCCTCTTTTACTCCCCCTCTTTCGCTCTCCCTCCCCTTTCTCACCCTCACAAACACACACAAAGAAGAAGTGCTATTTTTCACCGTTGGAGCTTATTCAACCGAAATCATGCCATCTTTATTTTCTTTAATCTGAATCCTTTCAGCAATTCATGATGCCATGGCTCCTGTTTCGTTTCAAAAAATTATGTCCAATGAAAAAGTCGAGTTCCAAAGATCGGAATCTATTTTTATGTGTTAAAATCAACATTGAACTGATTCCATTTCTAACGATGGTCTGAGCGTTTTCTTGTCTTTTTAAACACTGCCCGTTTGGTTTCAAAGATTGGTTTGCATAATCGAGTGCACAAGATTCAAAGATTGGTGTGCATGACCTAGTGCACGAGATTCTAAGATTGGTTTCAGTGACCAGTGCACCAGATTAAAAGATTAGAGTACATGAACTAACGTGCATGCTTCAAAGGTTGGTTTGCCAGTCTTATAGCACACGACTCAAAGATTGATATGCGTGACATATTTCACAATATTCAAAGATTGGTTTGCATGACCTAGTGCACAAGATTGAAAAACTGGTTTTCATGGCCTAGTGCACAAGATTTAAAGATCGGTTTGCATGACCTAGTGCACAATATTCACAGATTGGTTTGCGTAACCCCTTGTGCCAAATTCATAGACTCGTTTGTATGACAAAGTGCACTAGATTCAAAGATGGGTGTACACGACCTAGTGCAGAAGATTCAACGATTGTTTTGCATGACCTAATGCAGACGATTGAAATATTGATGTGCATGACCTAACGCACAATATTCAAAGATTGATTTGCATGAACTGGTGCGCGAGATTCAAAGATTTGTTTACATGACGTAATGCACAATATTCAAAGATTGGTTTGCATGAACTAGTACACCGCTATCTGATTGAAAGTTCTCCTGGTCTTCCCTCGCAGTGTTGAGATTCTTGCAGAATTCCTTGCCGACCCCCTCCCCCCCCCCCCCCCCCCCCCCCAATCTCATTCTTTCCACATGTGGGCTTTCAATCTGTTCCCTCGCCTTCTCCACCTGGTCCCACAGGCCCACGGCCACCTCTCCATTGTCAGAAAGAGAGAGAAAATACACACATGGTAACAGTGTGACCCACACACATAAATATGCACAACACAATGACACAGACAGACAAACAAACACACACACACACACAAGGAAAAGAGAGAGAGGAGAGAGACAGAGAGAGACAGAGAGAGAGAGAGAGAAAATGAAAGCGAGAAAGACACATACAACCTAATAGCGCTAGCCACAAACACACACCACACACTAAGACAGCGAGATAGAGAGAGAGAGAGACAGACAGAGATAGAGAGAGAGACAGACATATACACAGAGAGAGAGAGAGAGATGGAGAAAGAGAGAAAGCGAGAGAGAAACAGAGAGAGAGAGAGAGAGAGAGAGAGAGAGAGAGAGAGAGAGAGGCACCCACCTGTAAGTCCTGTTTGGCTGTTTCTGCGGCTGTTCTAGAACTGAAAGTGACGAACCCTACAGGCTGTTTAGATAAGAAATAACATGAAAGATTTAGTATAGATACGTTTACCTAAAATAATGCATTCTTATTTAACAACAAAGCTTTGTTTAATTCTAAACTCTGGTAAATATAACAAATTAGATCACACAATTAAAGGTAAATGTACTAAAATAATGACATCTGGTAAACATAAAACAAAAATAAACGGATAATTAAAGTTAAGTATATTACAGTGGTTCTCAACCTTTTTTGGCCCGTGCCCCCCCCCCCTTCACCATATTTTCAGAACGTCATTCCCCGCCCCCTTCCTATAAAAAATTTGGCCCGTGCCCCCCTTCACCGTATTTTCAGAACGTCATTCCCTCCCTTTCATATTTCCTATCTAAATATCCCCCCACAGTATACGTAAAAATGGAAGGTAAATTTAATAGCATATACTGAAACAAGTCTAGACATCCACATAAAACATGATTTGTGGGTCTACTTACTTTATAAAATTAATTTTAGAAGGATGAGACGTACATAACTGTAAAGTATGAATGGAAAAACAATATCAAGTGATCGGTTCTTGTATTAACGCTAACTTGAAATGGTTTTCATTCCCCCCCCCCCCCCCCCCCTGGAAACCCTAAAATTCCCCCCTGGAAACCCTAAAATTCCCCCCTGGCGGGGGGGGGGGGGGGGAAATTCCCCACCGGTTGAGAACCACTGGTCTATTAAAATAATGAAATGTAATAACATTATAAAACAGATAATTATAGATAAGCTGACACAGTGAATGAACTTTAGTAAAATGTTATAACATATAATTAAGGACAAGTTGACTCCAAAATTAATTTCGTAAAGTGTTACTATTAATTATATACATGTTTACTAAAATGCGCCGGAGCTGTGGTAAAGAGGCAGTGAAAGCGTATCCCAGTTTCCAGGGTGACGATTTCTCGACATTAGCTGCAGACATTTTGTCTTGCTTTATTTTCGGTGGTATGAGGTGTCGATCGTTCAGAAAGTAATGGCGAAACTATTGAACATAAAATGTGCCCGGAAAATCGGCAAACAGAGGGGAAAATACAAATTCTGGGGTTGATTGCGACGTCCTGTAAAGGACATACACCTATGGGAAAAAACTAAAATTATGAACAGTGGAAAAAGGACAGGATTAATTGAAGATAACGTTGCGTTGGTGACCATGTCTTTCCACAGCTTTCTGTCTCTTGTCCTGCCAAGCATTTCTGATACCGACGTTCCTGCATGGCATGATGTTAAACATTCCAGTATCTTTTCTTTTGGTCTCCCCGTGCTTCTCTTCCCCTCCAATCTTCCCGGTGTGACGACATACTTCAGTTTTCCCCTTCTCACGACATGCCTAAAGATTGTCATGTCCTCTTCTAATGCGAGTAATTAGCTCTCTTTGTTAACTTCTTTCGAGACGTCTTCATTGCTCTTTCTTTCTGTCCACAGTGCTCTGATCATTCTTCTATCAAAACACATCTCCACAACTTCCGCGTAATTCTTAACTAGTCTGCTAATTGTCCATGATTCACTACCGTATATCAGGACTGGCTCATTATAAGAAATATAGTCTTAAAAGTCGAGAGGATCGACTTTGCACCGGGTTTTATCTCACATGGCTCGGTCTCTTTCCGCTGGTGGTCTGCTGAAAGCGTTGCACAAAGAACGAACTCCGTAGCTTCAGTGACGACTCCCAGGAGACTCCGAGAAAAATGCACTCGTGAACCAAAGACGTAGCTCGGAATCGAACCCACAACCTTCAGAGCGCAAGGCAAATGGCTTGACCACTTCGCCACAGATACTCCCTATATATATATATATATATATATATATATATATATATATATATATATATATATATATATATATATATATATATATATATATATATATATATATATAGGGTCTACTAAGTTCCGGTGAGGCGATACTTACTGATGTGTTTTTTCCATTTTTATTCGTGATTTTTAGAAGTGAACCTTCGTATCCCTGAAAAATATACAAATTGATTGTATTTATTATTGTTTACACTATTTCTTGTCTGCCTGTCAGTCAGTCAGTCTGTTTATTTGTCTGCCCATCCATCCTCCCGTTCATCCGTCCGCCTGTCTTGTCTGCAACTTTGTTTGTCTGTTTGGCTTACCGGCTGGGTTGGTTTCTGCATGTCAAGCTGTCTGGCTGTCAATCTCTACATCCGTCTACCCATCAGTCCCTCCAACCGTCGTCTAAAAGTCTGTCTCTCCGCCTGTCTGTATATTGGTCAACGAGTCCGGCTGTCTGTCTCTCTGTCCATCAGTCGCTGAATGTAAAGCTCCTTATGTCGTTCGCTCGTTCTTTGTCTGCCGGTCTATATGTCTGTTTGTCTGTATCACACACACATACATACACACACACATACATACATTATCATCAACATCTTCGTCATCATCATCATCATCTTCGTCATCATCATCATCATCTTCGTCATTCATCATCATCATCATCATCATCATCTTCATCATCATATTCATCATTATATTCATCTTCATCATTAACATCATCATCATCATCAGCATCAGCATCACATCAGCATCAACATCAGTATCAGCATCAACATCAGCATCAGCATCATCATAACCTTCATCTTCATCATCATCAACATTCTCATCTTCCACTTTTGCCATACATATTCTATAAAAAACTAAATATTGATGTTTGAGAATGTGAATACACACACACATACACACACACACACACACACACACACGCACACACACACGCTTACACACATCCACACGCTCACACACACACATCCACACGCTCACGCCTAATTCAAGAAAGGGGATTACACAAATAGAAACACATAGTATTATTTGGCGCTCACAGAAGAAGAAGAAGAAGAAGAAGAAGAAGAAGAAGAAGAAGAAGAAGAAGAAGAAGAAGAAGAAGAAGAAGAAGAAGAAGAAGAAGAAGAAGGAAATAGAGATTAGAAGACGCACGCACTAGACAACATAAAATTTGAAAGCTATAATAGTTACCGATCGGGATCGAACCTGTCGCCTCCAAATGACGACGGTGCCTCGCTGCAGGAACAAATGTACTTTGACGCACGACCAACTAGACTCTCCAAAAAAAAAAGTGAGGTGCCGTCGTCATTTGGAGGTGACAGGTTCGATCCCGATCAGTAACTATTATAGCTTTCAAATTTTATGTTGTCTAGTGCGTCTTCTAATCTCTATTTCCTTCCTCTTCTTCTTCTTCTTCTTCTTCTTCTTCTTCTTCTTCTTCTTCTTCTTCTTCTTCTTCTTCTTCTTCTCTTCTTCTTCTTCTTCTTCTTCTTCTTCTTCTTCTTCTTCTTCTTCTTCTTCTTCTTCTTCTTCTTCTTCTTCTTCTTCTTCTTCTTCTTCTGTGAGCGCCAAATAATACTATGTGTGTCTATTTATGTAATCGTCTTAGTGACCTCAACGGTTCTCCCCATTTATTTCAAGAAAGGGGGACGATCGCGTCTTGCGTGGTCCTGAAGCCAGTTTGAGTCTGCCAATCTGTGGTCCTAATTCCCTTCCCCCATTTTTGTTTTCCCCATGGAAACCCTAAAATTCCCCACCTGTTGAGAACCATTGTCCAAATACTTCTCTCAGGGAATAGAACTAATTCTCCACCGAACAGAAGCGGTCATCGCAACATCCAGGCCTCTCCGTCCCATCTCTTTAGATTGAGTTGAGCTGAGTAAAAAACGGACATCACAGCACTCAGTATATCCCCATTTTTGCTCCGTCCCCATCTTCAACAGCCATCGATGAGTCCCTCTGATAAAAAGCCATACTGGAGGGCAAGTTAAGGGCAAGCAAGCAAGAGGTAGAGAACAATACAAG
This sequence comes from Cepaea nemoralis, assembly GCA_014155875.1. Lineage (NCBI taxonomy): Eukaryota > Metazoa > Mollusca > Gastropoda > Stylommatophora > Helicidae > Cepaea > Cepaea nemoralis. The sequence continues at coordinate 132,529 of JACEFZ010027789.1, read as the reverse complement.
TGGCAAGATAACATTTAGAGATGAAAGAACATCAATCTGATATAATGTACAGTCAGTGCGAGAGACAGACAGTGTTGGAGATCCATTGCAGCCAACTTTCATTATGGAGACGGCACCTGATTGATTAATTGAGGATTCCCAATACTACTGGTACCAGTAGCAGTGTAATTATGTCTCCGTCTGACTTTTCCTCGGAGTCCTGGTCACTCCCTGCAGCACCATTCTCTCCAGGTATGGATGATTTATCTCTCGTCCACACCATTCACATGATCTCAGAGGGCCTCGACTATGTCCTTGTCTTATTGAGCATTACCACCTCACCCAGCAGTGTAGAACCAGCCAATGTGTCATCTCGATATTATTAAAACCAGCAATGCTGATACAATGACAGAAAAAGACCTACAAAAATGCGATTTTTATAAGCATGCATCTTTCCCATTGTAACATACGCCTGTGAGACATGGACACTTACTAATCAAGCTGAACAGCGCATAAATGCCTTTGAATATAAATGTTATAGACGAGTTTTAAGAATATCCTAGGTACAGAAGAAGAAAAAAATCATCCATACAAGATCTGAATATTGAAGAAGGTTGGCTAATAAAGACAATACAGCGAAATATTGTGGTCACTTGAAACATCATGAAAGTATGGAGAGAACAATAATGGAGGGGAATATGCATGGGAAGAGAGGAACAGGAAGACCAAAGAGAAGATGGGTGCAGGATGTGGCAGATGATCTCCAGATGGGTGTACCGGACGTGGGACATCTTGCTTATGACCGAGAATTTGTCCGGAAGGTTGTTATTGGAGCTATGTTCTGTAAGGTACATGCTCCTGAATGAATGAATGAATGAATGAATGAATGAATATTAAAAGAGAACTTAAGACTGTATTGGAGCTACAGTGGCATAGTAGTTAGCGGATTGACTGCCAAGAGTAAGGTCCAGGGTTCAATCTACAGCAAAGGCCAGGATTATTTCTTTCATCCATTTGGGCTCTGTGGTCGGCCCTTATTCATACAAAGTGGATACCAGACAGTATGAGAATTTTAGGGAACTGTCCGGGAAGGACAGGCGACGAGGAACGGTAGTGCTCACCTCACCTCATAAATCATGGCCTAGACTATATGAAGGCTAAGCACTTCGCACCACTACGACGGTATTTAATATGTAAGTTTAGTGTACGTTAGTTTAGTCGACGGATCAACATCACGGAACACGGGTGTAACCCATAAGTGCTCCGTTCTACTCCTAACTTAAGCCTGGGTCCGGACAATTTCAGCTCAGTGCATGAACTACGTAACAACAGCGAGGATCTCGAAATAATTTGGGTAGATTTTTAACTCGAAATTTTGCCCGGGCAGTGCCATTAGGCTACTCTTTTTCAATTTCCGACTGGCATGGGATTTTCTACGTGCGCCACAATACACACGGGAGTCCGATCTCACTACCCAGAGAGCAGGGGAACATTTTGTTACTGGAAGTCCACGTGAAAAAATCCCGGTCCCTCACCGAGGCTTGAACCCGGGCCCTCCAGCACTCAAGGCGGACACCATACCTCGAGACCACTCAGCCCCCTCCCCCATTTACTATGTAAGTAAAGCAAATAACACAAGACACTTCCTTTGTTTCCAATTCATGCTGGATGGACCTGTTATGACTTGCGCATTGGTTTGTCTGCCCGCCCATGGCATACTTTGCATTTTCCTTAGAAATCACATTTGCCACGCCCTGAGATGTTTCTCAGCTTCTCTGCTTAATGTCCATGTTTTACATGCATACAACAGTATAGGTTTTATATATAACTGGCCTTGTGACGAATGGGTTACAAACGCAATTCGTAATTCCACAGGCGTCATTCGAAACATGGCTACGGGCGATTTGGAAGCAGACCGCCTTTGCCCTGGTTTTAATACAATGGTATGGGCGCACGTCGTTCTGAAAGCATTGGCAATCTACTAAAAGTAAACTTGCCAATAAATTAAAAACAGTCCCCCAAAAATTATGGGGTTGAGTCGACGTCCTGTAAATGATAAGCAACTAAGTTTATATATAGCATGTAAGAGCTCTTTTTTGTTAATTGCAGCTGATAGCTTTTTATTGGTCAGTATGTTTTCCATCTGGCAAAAGGCTACCTTTGAAGGTTACTTTTGATGATTCTAATGGCTACATCAAAGACCATGGTCCAATTTTTAAATAGTGATATGCAGAAATCGTAGAGTTGAATGTTGTTAACTACATATAGACAATGCACCTAGCAGATGTACATTTAGCATCCTGCCTTGATATTAATCAACCAGTCAGGTGCCGTCTCCACAATGAAGGTTGGTTGCAAAGGATCCCCAAAATTGTATGCCTCTAGCCTTGAATGTACATTCTGTCAGATTGCTGTTCGTTCATCTCTTGATGTCATCTTCCCACTTGTATCGTTGCCTTGATAAATACATTCTGAAGTATTAATAAACACTTATACAAGTGAAAGAAAAAAAAGTAAAGAAAACACCATACCTTGTAGGCTCTGAACAGCAAGTAAAGTTCCCTGGGCTTAGCGTCCATAGGCAACCCACTGACAAACAGTGTTCGTACCTGTGAGAGAGACAGTCAGACAAAATACATGACATCTTTGGTGTCAGCTGACTGAGCAGTGTAAGGTATTATACTGGTAATTAAGTAGATGTGCGAGTAGGTAGGTAAGTAAGTAAGCAAACATGTAGGTAGTAAACTGGAAAGTAAGTAAGTAAGTAAGTAAGTAAGTAAGTAAGTGAGAGAGTAAGTAAAAAGTACGCCAGTATGTAAGTATATTAGTAAATACGTCAGTAAATAAGTAGGTAAGTTAGTAAGTTATTAAGAAAGAAAATTTTATTAATTAGTAAGTTAGTTGTATATAGTTAACAGGATTTCGCATTCAACCCCAGCAAGTTTTGGCTGAGCGTGATTTCTTGGCAAGTATACGTTCAGTAGTTTGCCATTGCTTTCTGAACGACCGGCACTTTTACCATTTTCATAAAAAAAACCAACGCTAAGCTGTCTGCTGCGAAATCTCCAACAGCTGTGTTTCGAACGCGGTATGCGGAATTACGAATTGTATATTTATATAAGTAAATAAGTACATACGTAAAGGGCCCTCTTTACTCGCTTTAAGGAACAATACGCATATGGTGCTATACCCATATATTTACAGACAAATCGGCGCTGGGTGGGTGTTGTGGTGAGTATCCCACCGGCCGCCTTTCCTTCCTAAACATTTACTTGTACCCGTTTGAGGCTGGGTCGACCAGGGAGATGATACTTGTACTCACTTCAAAATATACAGTTTTTATAGGTCGATCAGGGAGATGATACTTGTACTCACTTCAAAATATACAGTTTTTCTAGGTCGATCAGGGAGATGATACTTGTACTCACTTCAAAATATACAGTTTTTGTAGGTCGATCAAGGAGAAGATACTTGCATTCACTTCAAAATTTAAAGTTATTCTATCTAGGTCGATCAGGGAGATGATACATGCATTCACTTCAAAATGTAGAGTTTTTGTAGGTCGACCAGGGAGAAGATACTTGTACTCACTTCAAACTTTACACTATCTAACAATTTTCTAGCGCTGGTAGATCACGTTTGGGGTGATCATTGATGTTTAGTGTTCATGGATTATTGATGGCAAACGTGGAAATGGATGATGTTAATGATGAAGATGATGATGATGATGATAATGATGTAGGTTATGATGATGATGGTAGACACACACTCAAGCACCCATAGAGCAAATTCCATTACTTACCCTGACAATTATTGAATGGGACAGACATAACTACAAAAATTAGATTTTTAAGAGCATGCATCTTTCCTATTGCAACATACGCCTGTGAGACCTGGACACTTACTAAACAAGCTGAACAGTGCATAAATGCCTTTGAATATAAATGTTATAAATGGGTTCTAAGAATATCTTGGATAAAGAAAAGAACACATACATCAATACTTCAAGAACTGAATATTGAAGAAGGTTGGCTACTAAAGACGATAAAACAAAGACAATTGAAATATTTTGGTCACTTGAAACATCACGAAAGTTTGGAGAGAACAATAATGGAGGGGTATATGCCTGGGAAGAGAGGAAGAGGAAGGCCAAAGAGAAGATGGGTGCAGGATGTGGCGGATGATCTCCAGATGGGTGTATTGGACGCGGGACATCTTGCTTATGATCGAGAGGTTTTCCGGAAGGTTGTTACGGGAACGAGGTTCTGCAAAGGACATGCTACTGAATGAATGAATGACCCTGACACAATCTCTCTCTCTCTCTCTCTCTCTCTCTCTCTCTCTCTCTCTCTCTCTCTCTCTCTCACACACACACACAAACTATACCGCTCTCTCACACACACTCTATCTCTCTCTCACACACATACACTATTTCTCTCGCACACACATACACACATAGAGATGACCATACTCTCTCTCTCTCTCTCTCTCTCTCTCTCTCTCTCTCTCTCACACACACACACAGACACAGACACACGCGCGCACACACACACACTATCTCACACACACACACGCACACTCTCTCTCCTCACACTATCTTGCTAACATATACACACAATCCCTCTTAAACACACTGTCTCTCTCACACACACGATCCCTCTTACACACACTGTCTCTCACACACACAAGCACAAACACATACATACATATACATGTGAGAGAGCCGTGGTATTAAAGTGTTTAAAACGCCAGCATGCTTAAACAGTTGTCCTGGTTCAAATCCCTAACATGGGAAGGACTATTTTCTCTGACCAGTGTTTCTCTTTGGGGTCGCCCAGTCTCATAAATTAAAATTGGGTATCAGACAAGTTCCCTGGCATTGTATGAGAAGGAGATGCGACGAGGAAGGAACTGCCCAACCCATCTATTGTACTGTCCGTCCGTCCGTCCGTCTGTCTGTCCGTCCGTTCGTCCGTATGTTTGTCTGAAGTTAATCTTACTGCAGATGTTGGCTGTGCGGGCAACAAACCAGTTCGTATGGACTCAATACATCACAGATCCATGTAACGACTCAAAAAGATTGTGTGTATCTATAATGTGCTCATTGAAAACATTACTAAACACTCGGCCAAAACGAGTGAAGCCAGACAAAGAGCAAAGTAGGGTGTCAAAGAAGAATAGAAACCAACAAAGAACTGGTATCGTCTACAGCAAAACGTTGAGGGAGATAGTGAAGAGAGGATTTACGCACTTATAAAGTGAATGCTTCCACGTTGCAGTGAGAACACTCTCAGGATTATCTAACTACATAACCACAATGGATTTTCAGAAAAAATAGATTATGAATTAGATTCAATGTGATTTGCGGATTTTTAACAGTGTCTGCCCATATCTCTCTATTTCCATAGTGTACTTATTAAGACAGAGAAAAACCAATGAGGAAGTCGTACAAGAAACAAATGAAAACCGTAAACTGATTAGATAAATTAGACGCAGACAGTCACAATTCTTTGGGTACGTTATAAAAGAAATAAACTGGAGAACTGGAGAATTTGGTAACAGCTGGCAAAAAAATAAGGGAAAAAGAACAAAGGGAAGGCAGATAGGTAAAATTCTGGATAGCTTGAGACAAAACAGAACACAGAGTCCATCCACGAATTGGCTGATCGTGTGAGTTTATCGTCATGATACATGATGGATGAACTTGTTAAGACCCTAAAGCACAACATAAAACAAATCAACGTACCGAGGTCAGCATGGCCGAATGGATGAGAACGCGCCTTCTTAAACTTCGGTTGTGCTAATGCAGAGACAGTAAATTCAACCCCTACACGGGTCAGCTGGACTAAAATGTTATCTTCTTGTCATTGACTTGGAGACGCTAATTACAAATAACACAGAAGTCGGAGTGTACTGGATCAACAGTGTGCACAAGTATCTGCTGTGTCGCTACTTGAACATGACATTTTCCTTGTTCTTCTTGATCTTCATAGGTTTGGCACCTGTCCATCCTAAGAGCAGAAAGTCTTTGATTTCTTGACTCTGTTTAGGTGTGATTCCTGGTAATATTTTCCTTTCGCTGTCGGAACTTCACTATGATATCGTCTAGCCTGGCCCTTTCAGAATATAAGCTTAGTACGAACATGCCTTTAACTGATTCAGTGTCAAAGGATAATATATCGCAAACTGTGACCTCCCATTTTGACATGTCACTGTCATCGTATTATTTGTTTTTCTTCGTGGCATCGTTCGTAATTTTAATGCTCAGTGGTGCTCAATGAAAGAAAAATTACATTACAATACTTGTTCATTTCATTGTGCACCTACTCTGTATTTTGCACCGAATCAGTTAATTACTTCCCGCCATCCTGAACTCTTGTTGATTCTTTCGCAGACTTTTCCTCTGGGACAACTGGCCCAATATGTACTTTTACAATGAATTAACTCCAGCCAGGAACTACTAACAGTAATGCATTAAACATGTTAGAAAATAACGTACTGTTTGCACAAAGTGAGTATTACCGCTTTGTGTGTTTTGCGCCCTGTGAGTTCTTCCTGCAAGCTGTGAGGCAAATTCTTTTTGTTAGTTCCATGTCATTTGAAGGAAGTGGTAATCACTGGACTCACACCTTGCTGTCTTGACAGATGACAGTGTGTTACACTGTGCTTCCTTGCTGTCTTGACATACGACAGTGTGTTGCATTGTGCTTCCTTGCTGTCTTGACAGACGACAGTTTGTTGCACTGTGCTTACTTGCTGTCTTGACAGACGACAGTGTATTACACTGTGCTTCATTTCTGTCTTGACAGACGACAGTGTGTTACACTGTGCTTTAAAAAAAAACACGAAAAAAACAACAACAACGCATACTAACTACAACCCATGGCGGGGACCAAGGATGGAATTATACCTCTTCATAGCACAACGCCTGGGCTGAATTGTAAGAGACCATATGTTGCCTACGCAGCATGATCCCTCTTTCAGCCTGCCTAAGTTACTCAAGTGGAAAGGTGACACCAAACGTCGGGTACACGATAAGCTGCAGAAGCTGCCGGATCAGCAAAGCAATGTTCTAACTGTCCGCCTGTCGGAGCTTCGATCCTAGACTAGTTGCCTGCCAAGGCTTAAAACCTGGTATGTCCTGTCATGGCATTTAGTCTTAAGCTACATGAGAGATTCAACGTAGAGATGGCCATAATCTATACTTTTTTACAATTGCTATTTTAAGGCCCTCGTTGTTCACTGTGCTACATTAACCGCAACTACTCAATTGTCATCGTGATGTTTCTTGCTTCTTGTTTCCTGGAGACGGCTGTAACCTGCTTCCTTACAATGTAATCCGATCACACGGAGGTCAGCATGGCAGAACGGATAATAGAGTTTGTTCTTAAACATCCGGTGTGCTGATGCCGAGGTAGCGGGTTCAATAATCCCTACAACTGTCAGTTGGACTAAAATGTTGACTTCTCGTCCTTGACTTGGGGAAGTAAATTACAAGTTCCTCATCAGTCGGGATGGGATTGGCCTCCTGATGGCGAGGGACACTGGTGATTAGGAAAGTTAATTCACACGGAAAAGTGTCTTTAACAACGCTTGATCTCAAAGCGAGCGTACGGAAAAAAAACAACAACAACCCAGAAATGAACAAATAAGATCACACGTTTAGAAATCTGATAGATTACATTCATGTTTCGAGTACAAGAATGAGCTGCGTAGCAATCTAAACACACAATAAGAAATCTGCTACTTGAAAGTCAAGCCTCAAACGGCATTTACTTAACTAAGGGATCTTGTTAGATCGGGTAAATTATTTCCGAAAGAGAATTACAGAACTCCTTTGTGTATCAGTAAGGAATACAAGCAGGCTCCCTGGTATAGTAGTTAACGACTTTCTCCGTAATCCCGTATATTCTCGTGAGTAACGCAGCTGCGCGAGAATCGGCAGCGGTTCCCGCCGCGCTGGTAACTTACGGGGTATGTGAGCCAGTCACTCAGAAAGCAATGACAAACTACAGAGCGTAATATTGCCTAGTACATCAACAGCAGCTGAAAACTGCTGGTGTTGACTGCAACGTCCTGTAAGGGATATGCACCATTAAAAAAAAAAAGAATACAAACTGCTTTCATATTGTCAGCGCCAGAAGATGGAAGAAAATCTAAAGAACATAAGAAAATCATCATCATCATCATCAAGTGCCGTGCCGGCTGGCGTAGGCGTTCATGGCTCTCCATAGATCTCGGTCTTTGGTTTTCTGGATCAACTCTGCTGCTGATATTCCTCCATGCCACCGTCTCAATCCATCCAGCATCACTTCTCTTGGTCTACCTCTGCCTCTCTTCCCCTCGATCTTTCCAGTTGTTACGATGTTCTCCAATGCCTCTCTTCTCATCACATGACCGAGGAAAGCTGTTTGTCTCTGTCTTATTGTTGTATATAATGTTCTAGTTTCATTAGTGTCACATGCCTATGTTCAGTGGCATTAAGGTGAGTGGCCGAACAAGATAAACAGTTCACGAGATAAAATAGGGCGGATAGTAAGTCCCCCAGAGGGCGTAAATGAGAAGACAGTAAGTGAAAGGGGGAGCTGAGAAGAGGTCAGCTGGCTAGGATGCTGGTAGGCAGGCAGTTGGAGCAGTGAGGTTGTGTGTTGTGTGTGAAGCATTGTGGGGGATAGAATTGTTTAAAAAGACAGGGACAAAGATTGACGGGGCAGTTGAGGTTTAAACTCCGAGCTGAGGGGGAGTTGAGTCTAGACCGGACCAGGAGAAGGTCGTGGTCTGAGAAAGTGAAGAAGTGTGACGGAGTTCTGAAGATAACTCCGCACTGTGGGTTCCAGGGATAGTGAGTGGAATTCGAGACCCATAGTGGGTTCCTTTGAGTCGGGCCTAGAGAGAGGCTAGTATACCTGTCGTGTGGGACGAGATTTTAGTAGCCTTGAGAGGTAGTGTTATTCGAAGTGTCCCATTGGGATGGAGATATATTCTTAGAGAATTATTGTTCCTGGATTTATATGCTACATGTGTCTGTGTTAATTCAGAATTAAAGGAATATTATGTGCACAATCAACGCTTGTTCACTGACTGGTGATTTGGTGGCGATGCATCTTGGTTAATCGGTTGTTAAACATCACACTTTACAAGGACATACCCTAGACACAACCATAGCCACTCTATCTGTCACTTAGTCAACATTCACTTTGTGTCAATTAGCCTGTTTCAGGCAGTCGTCGTTAGTTACTCTGACAGTCCAAGGAATTCGCAACATTCGTCTCAGGAACCACATCTCTGTTGCTTCTAATTTCTTCTTAATTTGTTCATTTACATTCCAAGATTCACTGCCATACAGCAAAACTGGTTCTACATAGCATTTCAGCACTCTCTTTCTTACATTCAGTGATAGTGACTTATTGCATAAGATACTCTTCATTTTCTGAAATGCGGCTTTTGCCTGCCCTATTCTGCTCCTAATCTCTGTTGTACATCTTCCATCTGATGTTATAAATGCCCCTAGGTATCTAAAATTATCAACTTGGTTAAGGATTTTCCCTTCTATTTCTATGTCACATTTTGGTGTCACCATTTTCTTTGAATTACCATTGTTACTGTTTTCTTGATATTCAAGGAGAGTCCTTTCCTTGCACTCTCTGTTACTACAACGTCTAATAATTGTTGTAGGTCTGTTGAATTATCCGCCACCAATACTGTGTCATCTGCATAGCGTATATTATTTATATTATAACCTCCAACTAGTATTCCTGGCATCTCTTTGATCTCTCTCATTATTACTTCGCTATACAGGGAGAAAAGATCTGGTGACAAGACACACCCTTGTCGTACTCCTAGCTTTATCTGTTCGTAACTACCCTCTTTATTTCCCATTTTAATTGCTGCTACTTGGTTCCAGTAAATATTCTTTATTATTCTTAAATCTTTTCCATCAGTGTTGATATCTTCCAACATTTTAATCAGTTCATCATGTTTTACTTTATCAAATGCCTTAGTATAATCTATGAAGCACAAATATATGTCTCTCTGTTTCTCTATTGACCTTTCTATTAGTGTCCGTAATGTATAAATTGCATTGTTTGTGCCCTTTCCTTCCACAAATCCGATACTGTTCTTCACTAATTTCCATTTTTCTTTTCTTTTTGGTTCTTCTCATTATGATTCTGAGTAGAAGCTTAGTGATATGGTTTATAAGGTTAATTGTACGAAAATCTTCACAATCAATTGCTCCTGGTCTTTTTGGTATAGCTATAAATACAGATTTCAGCATATCACTGGGTAAATATCCACTGCTGTAAATATCATTCAACATTTTGGTTAATATATCTACTCCAAATTCTCCCAATACTTCTAATTCTTCTATTGTGATTTCATCTGGCCCAGCTGTTTTTCCTTTCTTAATACGTTTCATAGCGTCAGCGACTTCTTCTTTCAGAATAGGTGGACCTTCTAAGTTACTATCTTCTGTTAATTCTGCCCTTTCTCCATCATATAATTCTCTTATATACTCATTCCACCTCTTCATTATAGCATCTTCCTCTAATATTATCTTTCCTGTTTTTGATTTCAAACACCCTGTATTTATTCTTATTTTTCTTCCTGTAAGCTCACTGATTTGTCTGTGCATATTTTTTGTATCTTTAATAGAATTTAATTTTTTAAGTTAATTAATAAGAAAATACAACATAAAAAATGAGAAAACAAAAAGAAAACCATGTATTCCAAAATTGTAAAATCAACACCTGCGAGATTAGATGCTCCAACAGAGCTGCCGACTTAAGATCCGGCATCCAAGACCGAGTAAGAAATGATGTTACCAGACAGACAGTGGGATCAACATCTTGTGTCACATCTATTGAAAGGCAGAACATCGAGTGGTTTGGTCATCTCGTTAGAATTATCATCATTAATTACTAGCACAATACTCTGTCCAGAAATGAATGCCTTCATTCTCGATCAATTATTTTGAAAACTGTCTGTTGCATCGTTATGAGATGTTTCCTGTCGTCTTATATTTACCCCCACCCAAGGAATATGTATTTGATTTGCATATAAAAGCAACTTAAGAAAGTGGCGACATTTCTTTGATGTTTTAGTAAAAACTAGTGATTTCTGGCTAACAAACTTGGTTTACAGTAAAGCCCCGTTCCACTACGCGAGGCTCTTGTCATAAGGCCAATCCAATGTCCCACGAACAAATTAACTATTCAACGTTAATGTTTCCATGTGAAGTTGTAATACATTTAATAATGTGCACTTCATCTCTGACCCGTAAATTGTATACCGCATATAAACAAACGTTGAAATCTGCTGTACAATCTCCAGAACAAAAATTGTTTTTGTTGGGTGGACATAATGATACGGTTATATGTTAAATCTCATCATTTTCCCTCAGCTGGCTACTGAGATATGGAATTTTATATTGGGGCAGAGAAAAGTAAACAGACTATAGCACTACAACAAAGATCTGACACGAGAGCAAAGAGGCATCCCAGAAGAAAATGGATAGACGACATTAAAGACATGGTACAATCACCAATGCCATCCATCGGACACTCGATGACAAAAGTGGAGGATGAAGATGATGATGGTGTTTAAAATAAAACACATGCACACCAGCACACACTAATTCAAAAATAAAGAAAAAGAGAGATCGAGAGCAAACAGGCGACGCTTATAAAGAACTATTACTCATCATAAGTCACACGCAGTCGTGGAGTTACACCTCCTGATCCTGGCCTACATTTGGCATAATGTCTTAAGTAAATAGAACGGCTAGCATTGCTTGTGGACATATATATTAGATTATAGGGACTACCGAAGAGCTGGTGAACTCAGTGTAATCAAATACAGGCCACCGTAGACTTAACCAGCACGGGATGGCACATACCAACACTGCCTAATGTGGATACATCCATTACCGTTCATTGGCCTTGTTTTTGCATGTGCAGTCTTTGCTTTGCTGCTGATTTGTGGTGCAGCTTCTGTCTAGGTAGTCAGAGCGTAGTGGTAAGTGCGCTGGCTTGTCAAGTCAGAATGCCCGAAGAGGTAGCTCTCATTCTTCCTCACGAGCAAACACATACCTATTTTAAATTTACTGTGTAAAATGTGACAAGTGGCAAATCGATGGGAAGAGAACAAGGGTAATGCAGGGAAGTAAATACCTGGATGGCTTGGTCACGTGGTATGGTCGTGACAGGAACACAGAGCTGATCCACCGACTCTGGTGATCGAGTGAGATGGCGAAACATGACCGCCCACGCTTATCGGCAATGGCACATGATGAAAGAATGAAAATGCGACGTTTGTTTGCCATGTCTCATTATGACCCATTCATTGATACGTTTAAACTTGTTTTAATACAACTAAGTGTGTATAAGAATACCTGGAGTATTACATACTTTCTATTGAAATATTTTAGCATGCATGAGAGTGGATAATTACTACACCACCACCACCACCACCACCATCACCATCATCATCATCATCATCATCATCATCATCATCATCATCATCATCATCATCATCATCATCATCATCATCATCATCAAGTAATGTGTAGGCAATTGCACCTTGCCATAAATGTTATATTGTCATAAGTGTATATGAATGCATTTGTGGTATAAACAAATGATAAAATACATCAATTAATAAAAGGTTCCTATTTTCCTACCAACATGGCTCTGGGGTGAAGCCAGTATTATAACCTGGCATCATCATAAACAATGTCGTTAAGGTGGGTGGTCATGATTCGACATTTCTCACGATCATCAGTCTCTAGTCCATGTATTCTACCCACGTACTTGTCTCTCAAACCTTAGTTACAGCTTTTTTTCATGTTCATGAAAATAGTTCAAGGACAAAACATGAAGATACATATCCTAATGACTTAGTCATATGGGATAATTGGCACAAGATTACACCCAAACTTTGGTGATCGTGCAAGATGGCGAAACATAACTGAACACATGATGATGATGATGATGATGAGCCAGATTTGTAGCATGGACTACGTTAGATAATAAAAATCTTGAGTTACAGCCTACGATGGGTGTACGTGTAGTATTCTGTTGTGATAATTTGGCTGTGTCCAGCTTGTGCCGCGTGGTCTAGTGTTTGCACACCCGCTTCCGGGTCCGGTCAAGGATATGCACTACTGACGAGCTCAAACGAGAGCGAAACTCGAGTCTAGTGCTTCCACATTGACGTGGATAGGCCTTAGGTTCATACCAGAGTGTGATCAGCGTTGCCAGTAGTGGGTTGTGCTCACAATTTTAAAATCTCAAATCCCTAAACAACAAATAAATCTATACGTTAGATAAATCAGTGCCAAACAATAAAAGTAGGTTAGGACCAAACACGGTACACAATCAAATGAACAAGTATTATAATGTACATTTCCATTCAAGAACAAGAAGGGAGATGGAATGGATAAGAGCGCCCGCTCTGATGCCGAGGTAGGGAGTTCAAAACCTACAACGGTCGCTGGTCTAAAATGTTAAACTCTTGTCCTTGACTTTTTTCTTTTTTTTTTGCATATCCTTTACAGGACATAGCTGTCAACACCAGCATCTTTCAGCTATATGTTGATTTCTTGGCAAGATTACGCTCAGTAGTTTGCCATTGCTTAGGGACGTAAATTAAATGTTCCTCACAGGTCAGGATCAGTCTGCCTGATGGCGACAGACACCGGTAATACTGAAATCAGTTGATTTAGTTGAAATTGTAAGGAAGGATTGCGTTTGAGTTCAAAGCGAGAGAACGCAAAGAAGAAGAGGAAGAAGCAGCAGCAGCAGAAGAAGAAGAAGTAGTAGAAGAAATGAAGAAGAAGATGAAGAAGAAGAAGAAGAAGAAGAAGAAGAAGAAGAAGAAGAAGAAGAAGAAGAAGAAGAAGAAGAAGAAGAAGAAGAAGAAGAAGAAGAAAAAGAAGAAGAAGAAGAAGAAGAAGAAAAAGAAGAAGAAGAAGAAGAAGAAGAAGAAGAAGAAGAAGAGGAAGAAGAAGAAGAAGAAGAAGAAGAAGAAGAAGAAGAAGAAGAAGAAGAAGAGGAAGGAGAAGAAGAAGAAGAAGAAGAGAAGTTTAGTTATTTCCATATTTATTTGTCTTGGCTGTGGAGCAGCATGTTATCAGAACAAAGACTTAAGCCCCCGACGCAGATAAAAGCTTACCAGATTTCTGCCTAACAACTGTATAACATTAGCGCTTCCAAAAATACATCTGCAACGCGTGTTTAAACAAGACAGTCAAATATGCTTTGAATTTAGCAAACATACCCGTCTTCTCGAATTACGTCTATATCAATCTACATACACATGCCGTGTGTAATTCTGTGGGATTTTATGGGAATCTATGGTGGCATAGTAGTTAGCGCGCTTGCTTGCTTACCAACTCTGCAGGCTGGCCTCAATCCGGGTAGTCAAAGGATTTGTTTTTACGTCAGTAAGGCTCTGGGAGTAGTCAAAGGATTTGTTTTTACGTCAGCAGGGCTCTGGGAGTAGTCAAAGGGTGCATTGTTACGTCAGTAGGGCTCTGGTCGTAGTCAAAGGATGTATTTTGTATGTCAGTAGGGCTGTGGGAGTAGTCAAAGGATGTATTTTTACGTCAGTAGGCCTCTGGGAGTTGTCAAAGGATGTATGCTTAAGTCAGTAGGGCTTTGGGAGTAATCAAAGGATGTATATTTACGTCATTAGGGCTCCGGGACAAGTCAAAGGATGCATCTTTACGTCAGTAGGGCACTGGGAATATTTAAAGGATGCATTTTTACGTCAATGGGGCCCTGGGAGTAGTCACAAGATGTATTTTTACGTTAGTAGGGCCCTCGGAAGGGGTTTAACGTCTTCTCCGTAATCCCTATACTCTCGTGTGTAACGTGACGTGCACAAGAATCGGTAGCGGTTCTCTCCGTGTCGGTAACTTACGGGGTATGTGAGCCGGTCGCTCAGAAAGCAATGGCAAACTACTGAGGGTAATCTTTGCCAAGAAATCAACAATCAGATGAAGATGCTGATGTTGATAGCGACGTCCTGTAAATGATAAGCGAATAGAAAAAAAAAGGGGGGGGGGGGGGTTGGGGAATCTGGGAGTAGTCAAAGGATGTATCTTTATGTCAGTAGGGACTCTAGGGGTAGTCAAGGATGTATATTTACGTCAGTAGGGCCCTCTAGAGCTTTGGGGGTAGCCGATATGGCTGAAAGGATAAGAGCACTCTCTCATAAATTCCGGCTGCGCTGATGGTGAGGTTGAAGGTTAAATCCATACCCGGACTATTAAGCTGCGCTTACATGTTGACTCCTAGTTCAGAAAGCAGTGGCAAACTGCTGGACGTAAAATTACTTAGAAAATCATTCTGGGATTAATTACAGCGTCCTGCAAAAGACTCTAAAGGACTCTGGGGCGTAGCTTTACTTGTTTAAATTGGTGTTGTTGTTATTCTAATGTTGGAGAGTTGTCAAGGCTTGACAGACCAGTACGTATCTCCAGGAGGTGTAGTTGGTTGGCAGCGGTTGCGGTAATGAAATGAAGGGGTTACATTTGTGGACCTATGAGCCACCTGTTATTGAATTATATTATACTGGACAAGGGTAAAGATGGTTGTTTGCCTTTGCTTTCTCTCTTGGCAGTGACCATACTGGTCCTTGCTAAGAGATGCTCTGGTTATGTATAACCACTGTCCCTTTCAATGGATGCTCTCGTTATGGATAACCACTGTCCCTGTAAAGACATCCTCTGGCTTCCGTGGCGAAGTTCTGGTCTTAACCTACAACTGGGAAACATCTAATGGCAGTGGGCATGTCGTTTCTGTCGAACATGGGAAAAACTTCATTGGCCGAAAGAAAAACGAATGGGACATTCCATCAGGAAAAAAAAAGTCAACACCATGAATTGAAACTCTAAATTAGGCTTGGGATATTGAGATTTTATGGACTGGTTATGACGACAAATACACTTGAAATCTTCATCATAATCATTATCGTGTGCTGATAGTTCAGTTTAGTCAACAGATGAACATGGCGGCATACGGGTGTAACCCATACGTGCTCCGTTCTGACGTGATGCTCCTGAGTCCGGAGAATCTCAGCTGAGTGCTCGAACTCCGTAGCACCAGCGAGAATCCTGAAATACTTTGGGTAGATTTTTAACTCGAAATTTTGCAAGGGCAGCGCCGTTAGGCTACTCTTTTACGATCTCCAACTGCCAAGGGATTTTTCACGTGCGCAACAATAAACACGGCCGTCCGATCTAACTACCCAGAGACCAGGGGAAACTTTGTTACTAGAAGTTCACGTGAAATAATCCCGGTCCTCACCGGAGCTTGAACCTGGGACTCCCAGCACTCGAGGCGGACACCATACCTCAAGACCGCTCGGATAATGGAGAGAGAACGGGTAGTTCTGCAGCACCGTCTCATAAAGATGGCACTCTGGTTTCGGGTCAGGAGAAATGTTTTCACGTCAGCCTCACTCCGATTGATGCAGGCCTTTTTCTTTGACTAGCGACTTGAACGACACTCGACTGAACTTCAGATTTCAAACCCACGGCCTTCCAGTCGTACACATTCAACCGGCCAACGAACAAACCGGCCATCCAAAAACAACCAACAAGCCAACCACTCTCCCACCTATCAACCAACCAACCAAACAATCAACCAACAATCCCACAAATCAATCAAACAACCAAAGAACCATCCAACCATCCAACCAAACAACCATCCAGCCAACCAACCGACCAATCAACCCTCCCCCACATACACACACTAACCAACCACCCATCCATTCAACCAGCCAACCAACCAACCAACCAACCAACCAACCAGCCAACCAACCAACCAACCAACCAACCAACCACCAACCAACCAACCAATTCACCCTGTTGACTTAAATAAAAGCCGTTAGCTGGAATATCCGCCTTCTTTATTGACAATCAGACATCAATATTAATCAGTTCAAAGAAAGTAGCAGCCAACTTAAGCTTGTTGACATCTCCATAAAGTCTGTCTCCAAATGGAGCGGGTGTAGGAAGATAACAGCCAGTAACTGACCATACATCAGAGTCATCTACTGACGCTTTCTTGACAAGCCTGAGCAGACTTTACTCAGCGTCGCAGCTAATATGTCTGCCCATCCAAATATAGAACACTAACAGAAAAGCGGACATCCGTATTTGCGCATGTCTGTCTGCGTAGTCCCGGTATACAGTATAAATCCCGGTAGTCATTTTACACAGATTGAAAATAAATACCCAAACATATGTCCCAATTTCAGATTCATAGATTTGCATCTATCCTGGTATTACTTGTATATCAGTTCACTTATTAGCGACGCTCACTATGCTGGTCCGATGATTGCGGGTTCCAATTCACATTGGTTCTCCGAAGGTTGTGTTCGATTCCTGTCTGCGTCGTTCCGTTTACTAGTATACTCTTCTAGGAAACTCCTAGGGGTCGTCACTGGAGCTACGGAGTTGGTGCACCGTGCGACGCTTTCGGCAGGCCAACCTGTAGAAAGAGACCGAGCCATGTGGGATGACACCTGGCGCAATGAAGTCGATCAACTTACGTTTTAACCCCTTTTATTCGCACCGAAGAGTTGTAAAATAAATTACTTGTGCTTCCCTGCGGACCCAGCTTAACACGGGTACCAAGAATTGCCTTGAGAAGTTAAGGCGGAAGGAGATTTATTGACCACATCACACGCCGAATGACGATTGGCCAATAAAAGTGTTAGCGCCATAAGCTTAATACACTCCAGGTGTATAAAAAAAAGAGCTCTGTACTTATCTTTTTTCCTTTTGTTCCCGGATAACCAGAGATTCCAATATAAACAATGAGATGAGATGATTTGAGTTTGGGTGTGATAAGATAAAATGAAATGAGTTGAGTTGAGCTGAGATGAGATTAGGTGAGCTGAGTTGAGACGAGCTGAGTTGAGTTGAGTTGATGAGTTAAGATGAGTTGAGCTGAACTGAGTTGAGCTGAGATGTGTTCAGCTGAGTTGAGATAAGTTGCGCTGAGTTGAGTTGAGTTTAGCAGAGATGAGATGTGCTGAATTGAGCTGAATCGAGCTGAGTTGAGTTGAGTTGCGTTGATTTGAGTTGAGATAAGCTGAGTTGAGTTGCGTTGAGCTGAGTTGCGTTGAGATGAATTGAGATGAGGTGAGTTGAGCTGCGTTGCGCTGATTAGATGAGAGTAAAAAAATACATAACAGAATTCGAGACATTCCCAAACGCGTTCCGTTCCCATCTTCAACTATCAGCGAAGAGCCAAAATACTAATGCTACAATCTGTGGTTATACAAACAATATGGGAAATAAATATAAAGCCACTGATTATCACTTAAAACAGGCAAAGGAAAGAGAAACATTTCGACAAGTCTAGCCATGGAGAAATAGAAAGATACAGTGTGGGGGAGTCTTATCCGTTGTCTGTGAATTAACGATTTCTGCGTCCACAGTTCATGAGAGATTTTATCCTGGATATTAAACTTAACTTATGAAACATGAATTTGAAATCGGAACTTGAAAATGAAACTTGTCATTAACCTCACAAACATCTTCAAAACATTTATTATATGAAGTCAGGCAAGATGGGTCTGTCATACAAATGCCCTGTTTTCCATGTCATACGAGTCATTTGTTACAAATTACGAGGGTAAGTTAATAAGTAGGTCACAAATGGCTGTAGAAAAATAATTAATTATGATTACAATTTGAAACCAGTTTATTTTTATACATACATTGTCCCTTTGTGTCTCAACATTATTTCGACCAATATTGATGCACGTATACCATTGTTTTATCAGTCCTCCCAAACCGGCTGCTTAGAACTGCGAGCACCATTTTCTAAACCACGTTTTCACTTCACATTCAACTTCTGCATCATTCACGAAATGTCTCCCGCCAAGGTGGGTTTTCAGTATACTTAGCCCCTAGCGATTTCCCATAAAGCGGTGCATAGCTGGGCAGAAAAAGTTACGAGGGCGAGTCAATAAATAAGTCACACAGTTCTGTGGGATGGCAGGTAAATGGATACAAGGCACGCAATTCCATGCTGCCGGTTTGGGAGGACTGATAAAACGATGGGATAAGTGCATCGATGTTGGTGGAAATTATTTTGAGAAATAAAGGGACAATGTATGTATAAAAATAAACTAGTTTCAAGTTGTTATCATAGTCAGCTATTTTTCTACTGCCATTTATGACTTACTTATTAACTTACCCTCGTATTATAAGTCCATGCTACGACACCAGAAAACAATTTTTATAAATATTTAAAACACATTGTTTTTTCCCCCCACACGCTTGCTTTGAACTCAAGAGTAGTACATATATACTACTTCTAGTAGCACTGGACTAAATTTTGCATGTGGATAAGCTTTCCTTATTACCACTGTCCCCGGCCATCAGGCGAACCCACTCCGACTTCAGAGATACTTTTAATTTACGTTTTAGTCCAACTGTCCGGTGTAGGGGTTGGATCCCTTACCTCGGCATCATCAAATGAGATGATTGAGAAAGTGCTTTCGTATCCATTCTGTCATATGTTTCAGAGCACACACCTTTCATGTGTAGCAAGATCGGGTTGTGCACCGTGGACCATTTGGAAGTCAGTGAAGAATACTAGATTTGTGTCACTTTGTGTTTGTTTTTTCTGTGCTGAAGAAGTCTTTGGCCGCAACGTCCATTTTCTTACTTGTAATCGTGTTCTAGCAAAGCTCACAATCTACTTCTAGTTTTCTGGTGGTTCATTCAATCAGTGAAGAAGAACATCGGGTTCTGTGAACTTATCTATTACGTTTTGAGATTATAACAAGAATCGCTATGGCGAAGGTAGCCTTTTGCAAGATTAAAATATACTGACCAATAAAAAGACGTCAGTTGCAACGAGAAAAATGTTGTGGAAGCGCTACATAGAACGTGTACTTTTGTATGGATGTGGAATGTGGACAATGAGCAGACAAGCTGAAAAAAAAATATAATGGCAGTGGAAATGTGCTTTCTGGAGAAAATGCACAGAATATAAAGGACAGACAGAAAAGCCAATGAGCAAGTCCCAAAAGAAGAAGATGAAAACTGTAAACTGATTAAAGAAATTAGGCGCAGACAGCAAACTTTAATTTAGGCACGTTATGAGGAGACATAAACTAGAGAACTCGGTGACAACTGGCAATATTGATGGGAATAGAACAAAAGGAAGGCAAAGAAGTAAATATATGGATGGCTTTAACACTTGTCATGGTCGAGACAAGAACACAGATCTTATCCATGATTCAGTTTTTCAAGAGTTGAAGATACGATTTCAGTTTTTGTTTAATGTCGTTTTAGCCGCCAATGTCTTCCCTTACTCACGCTAACCCAGATTTTGTCTTATAGTTGTCACACTGTCTAACTTACAGATTCTTTCACCGTCACTGTTACTTCTTGCTCAAACTAGCCTAACTCTAAATGTCTTATGTTTGTCACAATCTACGACTTTTAGCCCTTTTCTTTGGTCTGTAATTCTTCTATTTACCTGTTGATGATTTGTCCTGTATTGTTCTATTTACCTGTTGATGTTTTGACCTGCATTGTTTTATTTATCTGTTGATGTTTTTTCAGGAATTGTTATATTTGCCTGATCATGTTTTGTCCGTCGTTGTTCTATGTATCTGTTGATTTTTGTCCAGCATTGTTATATTCACCTGTTGATATTTTGACCGTCAATATTCTATTTATCTGCTGATGTTTTGTCCGTCGTTGTTCTATTTATCTGTTGATATTTTATCCGTCAAAGTTCAATTTACCTGATGATATTTTGTCAGGCATTGATTTATTTACCAGTTCATGTTATGTCCGGCATTCTTATGTTTACCTGATCATGTTTTCTTCGTCATTGTTTTATTCCCCCATTGTCCCCAATTGTTCTATTTACCTGTTCATGTTGAGCAATCATGGCCAGAAAATTTTCCCGTAGAACCGGATCCATATCAAGAGTGCTGTCCCCTGAAGAGTTGTCGTCCATGTTTGTTCTTGCTGCTTGTAACACCAATGAGCCAAGTTGTGAAATGGAAACTCCTTGAATTTATTTACAATGCTTGATCACTAATCCAGTGAAAACATTACAAGAGTCTGCACTGTTTTGTCTTTACAAAATTCACAAAATGTGTAGGATCCGTGGAAATTTAGAAAACGCACTTTATATAGGTTGTCTTAGCTTCAAATGTAAGGAAATACTAGAATGAGTCAGTGCACGCTCTTTATTGCACAAGGCTTTACTCTATATGGATGAGTTTTCTCTCTCTCTCTCTCTCTTTCTCTCCAGCCTCCCTTTCTCTCCCCTCTCTCCATCATCACTCTCTCTCCATTCTCCCTCTCTCTCCCCATCTCTTTTCCCTCCACGCTCCCTCACTCTCTTTCACTCCATCTGTCTTCATTCTCCCCATATCTCTCTCTACACCTCTCTCGATCCTCCCTCTCTCTCCGCTCCCTCTCTCTCGCCCCTCTCGCCCCTCTCTCTCACTCCCTCTCTCCGCTCCCTCTCTCTCTCTCTCTCGCCTCTATCTCTCTCTATCTCTGTCCTCAATCTCTACTCCTTCTCTCAGTTATCCCTCTCTCCTTATCCCCTCTCTCTCTCTCCACCATCCATCTCTCTCTTCATCCTACTCTGTGTGTGCACAAAGTCAATCCGCCTGCGCCGAGAGCATAGCACAAATCACCAAACCCGCAGATTCCAGCTATACCCCAGGTGTCACAGGACATTGTACATTCGTGAACCTTAACTGCACAGTCCAAACAAGAGCCGGCGATCTTCAGAGCTAAGGACCGAGGGTTTGACGACGTGACCACCAAACCACATCATCCAGTACAATATATGATACGTGGACAAAGAGCAGACACACTGCCAATGGCAGTGAAAATATGGTTTGTGTCGAACATGTAAAAGATTGCATAGAATGACAGAAAAACCAACGAGCAAGTCCTACAAGAAACGCATGTAACAGTAAATTGATTCAAGAAATTCGGCGCAGACATTTGAGGTTTTTTACTCTCCTTCTGAGAAGAAAACACTGATAAATTTAGTGACAGCTCGCAAGACTGATAGTAAAAGAGGAATCTGAAGAGAAAAAAAACATATATGAATGACTTGGTCACATGACTTAATCGAGACAAGAACACAGAGCAAATCCATGATTGCTGTGACCATCTGAGATAGCGAACTATGATCACCCCCCTGATCGACATGGCACATGATGATGATAATAGTTTCATATTTTTCATGAAGTGACATATTTTAAAATAGTAACTAGTGGCGTGGAGAACAGTGCATCCATATACACGGCAACTTTAACATTCCATCCATCATCCATCATGTGCCATGCCGGTAAGCGTGGGCGGTCATGATTCGCCATTTCACTCGATCACTAGAGTCGTGGATCAGCTCAGTGTTCTTGTCTTCGACCATGCCACGTGGTCAAGCCATCCAGGTATTTACTTCTCTGTTTTTCCCATGTTCTCTTCCCCTCGATCGTGCCAGTTGTCACCAAGTTCTCTAATTTAGTTCTTCTATTAACACTTCCTAACAAATGTTGACTGTCTACACCTAATTTCTTTAATCAGTTTACAATTTTCATGTGTTTCTTGTAGAACTTGGTCATTAGATTTTCTATATGTCTATGGTACTTTTTGTATTCACTTTAAAAACCACATTTCCACAGCCATCAGACGTTTTTGTTTTAGCTTGACTGCTAATTGTCCACGCTTCACATCCATACACAAGTACAGGCTTCATGTAGCACTTCAACACTTTTTCTCGTAGCAATTCACATCTTTTTATTGGTCAGTATGTTTTTCATAGTGCAAAAGGCTACTTTCGCCATGGCGATTCTTGTTCTAATCTAACTGCAACATTAACTAGGCACAACTGGCCAGATTAAAGAAGCTATTTTGGTTCAAACTCATCATGGATGCAATCAAGTTTTCATTTGAAATGTGAACTAATTGCTGTTTATATTTCCCTCCTGTTCCTCTTCTTCTGCACTTCATCCCACATTGAAGGATAAGTCCTCAACCATACATCGCCTAGCCGTCCTATCATTTGCTATCTCCTGCAGATTCCTCTCAACTATGGCCTCACAAAAGTATTCATCTCTTTCTGTAATTCTCTACTTCAAGTGTTTATGTCGTTTTCCTTGTGGGTTCCACACAAGAGAGTGTCTAGTTATATTGTCCTCAGGTTTTCTCAGCGTGTGTCCTATCCAGCGCCAGCATGTTTTCTTCAGCTCTTGGTTCACAGGGATTTTGATTAGTTCTCTCCGTGAGCTCTACATTGGTGACTGCCATACAATTTTATTTCCTATGCACTCAGGCGGTGTGCAGATATGCTCATTATCTATCAGCAACAGCTGAAGTTGACTTCGTCGATTGTGTAGTGTTTGTTTGTTCTTTAGCAAACACAGAGAGACATGCTGATATTCTGTCACCGTAGAGTATGCGTCGTCAGTAACTGTAACATGTTGTATAAACACTCTTATATTTAGATAGTATCTCTAAGTTCCTTAGTATCTAGCCGAAAGAATTTAAAGTTTATTTTTCCGGATACATTTTCAGATCTTGCTTGGTACCACTGAGTTTTTTTTTCCAAGACGATGTCTTATGGCGCGGAAAGGAGTCAACACACTAACTGGTCCATGCCGTTGGAGATCGCAATTTATGGAGAAGCATGCTCGCCCACGCCAACCGGCAAGAAACTAGACAATGATGATGATGGCCAGATATGGCGGGGAGTCTCAAGATTAATGACGTGAAAGATTATGTTAGAAATTCTTCCGGAGTCGTATGTTTTTGACAGTATCGCCAGATAACTAGAAAAGCTTGAAATTCGACACTGCCTAGTCAACAATTCAGGTACTTCATAAGCAATTAACTTTTAATGGCGTGAGAGCCAGTATTTCACATCATTCTATAAATCACATCTTTGCAGCTTTCACATAATTCTTCAGTTTTCTGTTAATTGTCCATGATAATGACTCCCTAAATCAGGGTTGGTTCAAAATATACCTATAAGAACGCTTTTTTCTGAAATAGATTGTTAATAATAAAGTGCAGAGAATATTCTGATGTATTTATACTGACTGACTGAAAGTCGGAGAAGGACTAAACCGTTGAAATTAGGGGAACTGAACAGACTTGACATCAAGGCAACGAAAGCAGAAAACAGCACCAAAACAGTAAAACGCAGATATCGCAAGAAGCGTAAACAGCTGAAAAATCACTCCAGCCCATGTAACAAGAAATCAACATAAGACGGTAGGTGAAACACGCCAACAAAACGACAGTGCATCGGGACTTGAACATCTTTTGTCTCAAACTGGAAGGCGTATAAGACTTGGTAATGATGGTATTAATACTGATCACATTTGATAGAAGGAACAGGTAGATTATAAGCATTAACCCGTAATAGAAAGTATGTGTTCTCTTTTATTTAACACTGAATGGCATTCTTGATATGATGATGGTACTAATGCTGTCAATTGCAATGAGAAGAAGATTGTTGGAGTGCTACATAGAACTTATACTTGCGTATGAATGTAAAACATGAACGGCGAGCAGACACGCCGGAAAACATCTGATGGCAGTAGAAATGTTGTTTATGTGGAAAATGTAAAGAATACCATGGACAGACAGTAAAAAAAATGAGCTATTTCTATAAGAAACAAATGAAAACCGTAAACTGATTAGAGAAATTAAACACAGTCAGTCAACGTTATTAGAAGAAATAAACTAGTGAACTTGTTGATAACTGGCAAGACTGAGGGGAAAGAACAAGGGAAAGCAGATAAGTAAATATCTGGATGGCTTGACCACATGGCATGGCCGAGACAAGAAAAGGAGCTGGACCACGACTCTGGTGATCGTGTAAGATGACGTAACATGACCACTCACGCTTATCGTCACAGCACATGGTGATGACTGATTCTGATAATATTTTATAGAAGGATCGGGTAGATTATAAACATTAACCCTTGATAGAAAGTATGTGTTCTCTGTTATTTAGTACTGAATGGCATTCTAGATATTCTTCGTTAAATATAGAAAATCGAGATAACAGTTTTCGTTCTCTCGCAGACATATAGAGCAACCACAGAGATAGCAAGAAACAAAGTTCATATACAGAGGTGCACACTAAACGTAACAGTATTTAATCGTATCTGGTTATACCATATGTGTTTGATTTCATCTTATCTGTGGTTTGAATAACACACGCAGTCATGTGTTGACTATCACAGCATTGTAAAAGCAAAGTAGCAACAGGGAATTGTGTCGACACAAACCGACCCTACACAAATACCTACAAGCTAAACCTGTTTAGCGTTACAGAACTGCACATTTTCAAGCTTTTTTTTTTGGTAGTAAATTTAATTAATGGTAGGTTATAATTTAGGGATGTCCCTGGGGAAGTATATGGTTTGTAATTTTATAACGATCCGCGCTCGATGGATGGTATGGGGAAGTATATGGAGCATATTTTTAGAACGATCCGAATACGATGGATGGTATGGGGAAGTATATGGAGCATATTTTTATAACGATCCGTACACGATGGATGGTATGGGGAAGTATATGGAGCATATTTTTAGAATGATCCGTACACGATGGATGGTATGGGGAAGTATATGGAGCATATTTTTAGAACGATCCGAATACGATGGATGGTGTGGGGAAGTATATGGAGCATATTTTTAGAACGATCCGTACACGATGGATGGTATGGGGAAGTATATGGAGCATATTTTTAGAACGATCCGAATACGATGGATGGTGTGGGGAAGTATATGGTGCATAATGTTAGAAAGATCTGCGCTGGGTGCATGATGTGGCTGTGAGATCGTCTTTATTTCCATTAGAAATGTCCCGGTACCCATCTAAGGCTGGGGCGACCTGAAAGCCCAGGTCACTCAAATTTGTGTGTTTGTTGCGTCGCTGGCTTTGGCCTCTAGTGTACTAGATTGATATTTGCATGTTGATTAGTTTTTTTCTATTACCAGTATCCCTCGCCGTCCCCATTCCAACTTCTGAGATACTTGTAATTTACGTCCCCAAGTCCAGGACGAGAAGTTAGCATTTTAATTCACCTGACCGGTGTAGGGGTTGAACACAATATCTCGGCGTCAGGAGGCCCTCAGTTTATAAGCTTTCGCTCTTATCCAATAGACCATGCTGACATCTGGTTGCTGAAGTAAATTCACGCTCTCATAGGGGATTTGAACACTGAACCAGCGGGTGAGCGGGCAGGCGTGAGAGCCATTGTGTTACCGTGGCGCCCTACTGCAGTTATTTCCACTCCTGGTTCCTGGTAGTACAATGTATCTTACAGTTGCTGCTCATACTTCAGTAGGTTGGTTGCTTAGTTGGTTGGATGGCTGGTTGGTGGGTCACTCGGTCGGCTGGTTGATTGGTCCAGTCGGTCAGTCGGTCCGTCGGTTGGTTGATTGTTTGCTTGGTTAGTCAGTCGGTCAATCGATTTGTTGGCTGGTCGGACCGTGGATTGGTCGGTCGATTGGTTGGGCGGTTGGCTTATTGTGGTTCTTCTAGGAGCTCACGTCAAGCCTTTCATTTAGTTATTCACAATTAATTAGATTTTACAGCTAAACTTTCTACACGATGAGTTCGCCAGTCACACGTCAAACCTTCCTGAGTCGCCTACTACGACACGCATGGTTGGTAACAGTATTCTTATTACTTGCTTCCGCTAAGTGTCCCGGTAACACACGGATGCAAAAATGAGTTAAGTCATAATAAAACAAACACGCTTCAAGCTAACACCTATGACATATAAATTTAAAATCCACTAGATTTCGTAATAAGTAATTTCTTAGTTACGCCAAAGTAAAAACATTTAGCGATCCTCGAAATATAAATTCCTTATTCACAAATCCTCACTAAATGTGTGAATCCTGTACAGCGAACAGAAAGTCGAAAACAAAAACTAATCGAATATATTAATTTGATCGTTTTTGATACACTACCGCCTGGTCAGTAATCACGTGAATGAGCAGTCAAAGAATGCAGATGTACACCCGGTCTCACATCTTCTACAACACCCGATGACAAAACCGCTCATTGGTACGTTCCTGTGTCACTAAAAGCTAACAGTTGCTCTCAAACTATTACCAAAACACCCCTATATTGTATTTGGTTTTTGTTTTTTTTCCAAGAGAGGGCAATGAAGATATCTTTAAAGTTAACTCATAAAGAGAGCTGTCTACTCGTAGTAGAAGAAAACAGTCCACATATTTGAAGGAGAAAGGTGGAGGATGTCGCGGGCAAGCTGGAGAGGAGGAGAAGCTGGAGAGGAGGAGAAGCTGGAGAGGAGGAGAAGCTGGAGAGGTGGAGCAGCAGTGAGAGATCTAGAGACACAATGCTAGACAGATTGACATCATGGCATTGAGGAATATCAGTATTGGAAATGATTGACATCAGTAGAGACGGAAGTCTGTGGATAGACATGATCACCAACGCCACATAGCCTGGATTATAATAACAAGAAGAAGACAATTTGTATTTAAACCGTTATCCTCTTCGGAGAACAAACACCTTCAAATTGATAGCTTATTCACAGGATTATTAATCTTAGCCAGTGATGGACCCTAACATAACTTCTCTTTGATATTGAACTGCGTAGGGGTATTGGTGTAATCGAATCGAATATCCGGGAAGGATAACCGGATCAACAAAAGCTCCCAGAAGTAGGATTTGTCGACCGAAAGACCGCAGCTTTGCTGTAAACTGACACAGTATAATTGCGCCCGAAACAGCAAATATATCATGCGATGTTCGAAGAAGAATATATCTAAAAACATAACGCCTGGCCATTAATTGGAAACAAAATACACTGTCATTACTGTACTTGGCTACACTAGGAATTCCCGAATAAAAACCCCTCAGTATAAACCGGGGATAAGCGTCAGTAAGCGAAATACGCAGCCTCATCGTCGCAAGCAGAAACAGAAACACTATAGAGGCCATACATATAGGCAATCGAAGAGATCGACGGTTGAACGGGGCCGAGAAACATGATTTTCAGAACTTGAATTGGATTGGATTGGAAGTGGAATCAAGGTTAGACTTATGTTTGTTTGAAAGAGATCAAAATCTTACAATTTAAATAATAATTTGTCCCACGGCAGGTTCTTGCCATTGGTCTGTGGTGTGTTCAACGTCAGCACATTTTGTGTGCCTGAATACACGGAGGAATAATAATTATCTCAACGGACAACTAGTATAATAAACATTCCCTTAACTGGCACATTAGTTTTGGTCAGTCATGTACTGTTAAATATTGCACATTTTTCATACATTTATAATGCATATTGTTTCTGTTGATGTCTAATATTAGCTTCATACTTGATGTATTCATACAATAATGTATGAGAGCAGATAGATAAGAATGGCGGAATGTTGGACGGGACTGCGTGTCCAATTCTTAACACTTTTGGGGGGAAAAAGTGCGTTCTTTCGTTCGTTCACTTTCGCAGACGAATAATGGACATCTGCGGGTGCCAGATCCGGACTGTAGGTCGGGTGTTTAAAAGTTTTTCAGCTCCAACCATCCAAAAGGTGTATTGAACCACTAAGCTGTATGTGTGTTGTATAACACAAGTTACAACCATTAAAAAGGGTGTATTGAACCACTAGCTACGTGTGTGTGTGGGGGTGTGTGTGTGGGTCTGTGTGTGTGTGTGTGTGTGATAACACAAAGTCCAACTATCCGTAATGTTTATTGAATCACCTGCTATATATATATATATATATATATATATATATATATATATATATATATATATATATATATATATATATATATGTGTGTGTGTGTGTGTGTATGCGTGTGCGTGTGTTAGAGAGAGAGAGAGAGAGAGAGAGAGAGAGAGAGAGAGAGAGAGAGAGAGAGAGTTTTAGCTGTCACACACACCCTCATGGCTGGGACCGCTAGCGTTGAACAGCTCTCGTAAGTTTTCTGCCAGTTCATAAATAATCACAAATGGGTTGTTTGGCACTAAAAGAAATGGAAGAAAGAAGTAGGAACTAGAGGAGGCACTAGACTACAGTAAAAGTTTAAAGCCATAGTTACAGACAGGAATTCGAACCTGTCAACTCCAATTGACGACCACGCCTTATTGTAGGAACAAGTGTTCTTCGACGCATGGCCAACTAGGTTTTAGAGTGGCTTGAGAAGTAGAGTCACAAACTGCATCATAGAGATGATTGAGTTCTAGCAGAAACACATCCTGTGTTTGCACAACAACACAATGGTTGTGATTTTCCTTGTGAAAGAGGACCGTTTTCACTTTGATGTTGGTGGGAAGGTTGAAAGTACGCCTGGCCACGGGTAGATACGAGTCTTTCAGCCTGGATGGAATCTGTCTTTTTTATGTTGCATATCCCTTGCAGGACGTTGCAGTCAGCACCATCATTTTTCAGCTGATGTTGATGTACTAGACAAATTTTACGTTTAGTAGGTTGCCATCGATTTCTGAACGACCGGCTCCCATACCAACACGTTATAACATAACGCGACACGGTCTGCTGCACAAATCGGTCGCGGCTGCGTTTCGAACGCCTGGTAAGGGCTCACGACCAGCGTTTGCAATCCATGGAGACCGGTTGGAATCTGTCTAGAGGAAGCAAATCTTACACAGAAGCATACCCAATCGGACACATTGAACTTCTGGGTGCATAACTTGTTGTGACCTATTCCCTCGAAAGAGGAACCAAGAAGAAGAAGAATCTAATGTCCGCATCCAGAATCCATCTATCCAGCAATGTCCTTTTCAACTAACACTGAATCCAGGAACCCGTCGACACGATAGATTGAGAACCCTCGATGAAAGGGAGACAACGTTGACGGCACACACCCACACACCCACCCCCCCCCCCCCACACACACTCATACACCAAAAAGGAGCCCAAAGTTAACTTATGGCTGGAGAAAGGGATGTACGGGTAGAGCCTACATGCGTGACAGCCATGGGAGAAAGGCAAACTCTGACAGAGATTACTGTTTGTTCTGGCCGGCCGGGCAGGTTAGCGTTGTGTCAGTTGTCATGTGCGTGGTTGTGGAGCAGTAGGGGCGGAGGGAGACATTTGGGAGTCGGTCGAGTGAATTGAGCACTTTGGACCTAGTTGAGTTGAGTCAAGAACCGACATAACAGCACTCGGGGCATTCCGATACGGGCTCCATTCGCATCTTAAACAACCAGCGAAGAGCCCCAATACTAATAGGAAGGGTATTGCAGTTAACTTTTAGGGTGGGTATTGCAGTTAACGTTTAGGGTGGGTGTTGCAGTTAACTTTTAGTGCCGTTGTCTCTGGGTACAGTGTGGTCAAAAACCGTCAGAGGCAAGAATCCAGGTTGAGACTCATTTGGTTCATAACAGCAGCAGGTGGACAGACAGATACACAGACATACAAAAAGAAAGAAAGACAAACAGTCAGACACTCAGAAGGACAGACTTGCAGGAAACGGACAGACAAACAGTTAACAGACAGACAGACAGACAGACAGACAGACAGACAGACAGACAGACAGACAGACAGGTAGGGAGGTATGAACGGACGAACGGACAGACAGACAGACAGACAGACAGACAGACAGACAGACAGGCAGGCAGGCAGGCAGACAGGCAGACAGGTAGACAGAACGAACGAACGAACGAACGAACGAACAAACAAACTTTATTTTAAAAGGGTAACAAATTGGGCACGCAGGCCCGTCTTACATTCGGCCCTTTCGATCACGCATCTTTCATTCATCAAATGTGCATGTTACATTTACATAGGGGAAAAAAAAACATTTTCAAATATATGTTGTAAGCATAAACAATGCATATTACGCATGGTACATTCACATGGAAAAAAAAACAGATTGTCAAAAGAAAGTTGTAAACATAAACAGTGCATATTGCAATGTTGTGAGACACATCCCCCATCCACCCTCACACCCCGTAGCCAACCACACATCCCTCAATAAGACACCCACACATCCCCCACCCACCTCACCCCCACCCACCTACACATACCTCCACGCACTCACACAGACTCAGGAAAACATACATGCCGCCACCCACCCACTGACCCCCACCCACACACATTTCCCCACCCACACATACATCCCCCACCCATTCCATAACCGACACGCACACACCCACCCACATATTCTCCACCGCACACCCACACACCCGCAACCACCCAGCAAAACACACATCACAAAACCACATACACATACCCCCGTCAACCCACACATCCCGCACCTATCCACACATACATCCCGCACCCTCACACTCACAATTTTCCCCACCCACCCACACACACATCAGCCAACCTACATCCACTCACTCACCCAATATCCGCCACTTCTCAACTACACATCCCCCATCTATACACACATCCCCACCCACAAACACATCTCCCCACCTGCCCACACATATCCCCCACCCATAAACACCCAAAAAACACACACCTCCCACCCACATATACCCCACCCACACACATCCGCCGCTCACACACATCTTCCCACAAACACACACCCAAACCATACACTCATCTCTCTCACACATCCACCCACTCATGTACTCATCCATCAACCACTCACACCCAAACACCACAAACCCGCCCATCAACACATACATCTCTCATCTACCCTGACGGGCAGGCAGGCAGGCAGGCAGGCAGGCAGGCAGGTAGGTAGGTAGGTAGGTAGGTAGATAGATAGATAGATAGATAGGTAGGTAGGTAGGTAGGTATGTAGGTAGGTATGTAGGTAGATAGATAGATAGATAGATAGATAGATAGATAGGTAGGTAGGTAGATAGATAGATAGATAGATAGATAGATCACTATATACGTGCCTCGTGAAGTATATTCATTCCCGAGGAATAAGATCATATTTATAGAACTATAATGCCACGATCAGTAATTAAGCACTCATGCCCACTCGCCCTCAGAATTCAGTGAGTCCTGTGTCTACCCACATGTCTGTCTGTCACTGTCGTTAGTCTACTTGTCACACGGCCTGGAACTATCTGCACACTATATGCACTTATTGTGTAAATAGTCTTCAATGTATGCACATTGGGCCCGTGATTTTTCCCGGCAGAAATATAATATTAGAACCGTGTGCGCCTGTCTCTGTGTGTTGACTGGGTCGGTTTATTTAAGTTTCGCATTTTTTAAAAAAATGCTTTACTTTATTATTTAAATATGAGTCACGTTAAGTGGATTCGGCCGTTATACCAATCTATATTTACGTCTATATGAATTTATTTAAGTTTTTGGGTACTTTACTAACGGCAGATGGGAGATCTGTTAAGGAAGTTAAATGCAGACTAGCCCAAGCAAAGGCTGTATTTCCCAAGATGAAGAATATTATCTGAAATGTATCTTTGTCAATTGAGATAAGGGCAAGAGTTATTAAGAGCTGTGTTGGGCGTATCTACGGAAGCGAATCATGAACAACTAGCAGACAAGTGAAGACTTATATGGAATCTGCAAAGATATGGTTTATAGAAGAATGATGAGGATATCGTGGACTGATAGAAAGACCAATGAAGATATCTTGAAAGGAGTGAACTCATCATCAGAAATTGTTCTTCATATCAGAAGCAGACAATCTACATTCTTTGGGCGTGTCATGACAAGGGGAAAGCCGGAGTATGTCGTCACAACAGGAAAGTTGCAGGGGAGAAGAGGAAGGATGAGGCCAAGAGAGAAAATACCGGACAGTTCGACATCAGGACGTGGAGGACCAGTCAGTATGTTTTTATTTTAGCTCGCCGTCTTTGAACTCAAGCGTAGTCAGTCTATAACAGTGTGCCCTGTTATAGTGATTATATGGCATTATAAGGCTAGTAGAATTTAAAATAGCTGCTGCGCAATGTAAAGATTAGTTAGTAGGCAGTGCACGGGTGAGCACCGTTGCTTGAGGTGGCAATGAGCGTGTCGTAAGGTGACGACAAGTTAGTTACGGGACAGAAAGCGTTTTACCATCGCGTAGATAAGCAGCACAATTGGTTCCATCTGGTATGACTTGGTTTAAGCATGTTTAAGTATGGGAATAGGAGAACATTGCCTTTTGTAAACCTGTGGACATTTGTATGCCAACT
Source organism: Cepaea nemoralis (assembly GCA_014155875.1). NCBI lineage: Eukaryota > Metazoa > Mollusca > Gastropoda > Stylommatophora > Helicidae > Cepaea > Cepaea nemoralis. Next base: position 99,412 of record JACEFZ010027789.1, on the reverse strand, counting down.
TGGTACACCATATTGGAACACTACCCTTTTGGTATAATAAACGACAAAACTTAGATGCTGCAGACTTTTCTTCACATCAATTGAATTGAGAGTTGACTTTGAGAAATGCACCTCCACACCCTATACAACACAGCCTTTGGCTCCCCTGCCGCTCTGCTATACATACACAGTACTTCTAATAGCACTGGACTGAATTTTGCGTGTGGATTAGCTTTCCCTATTACCAGTGTCCCTCACCATCAGGCAAACTAACTACGACTTCAGAGGTACTTGTAATTTACGTACCGAAGTTAATGACGAAAAATCAACATTTTAGTCCAGCTGACCTGTGTAGGGATTGAAACTGCTACCACGGCATCAGCACACCGGATGTTTAAGAGTGAGCGCTCTTATCCATTCAGCAATGCTGATTTCTTCTTCTGGTTCCATTTTAGTTTATTTCTCCTTGTAACGTGTACAACTAAACGGCCTACATCTTTTTTCTCCCTGTAACGTGTACAACGTGAAGATCTACGTCTTATGTTTCTAACCAGTTGACAGTTTTGGTTTGTTGCTTAACTTGCTGCCTCAATCATTGTTCTGTCCGTTCATTATAGTCTTCCAAATCAAAGGCAGCCATTTATTGATTTAGTTTGTTGTATATCCTTTACAGGACATAACAGCCAATTCTAGAATTTTTTGGCTGATTGTGATCTCTTGCCAATTTTACGTTCAGTAATTTGCCATTGCTTTCTGAACGACCAGGACTTATACAATTTTCATAAAAAACCAACGCGAGGCGGTCGGCACATTCATGGTACTTCAGCAAAATAAAAGATATAGCTCCTTCTCAAAGGATGTGCTAGAGGGGCAGGTGATGGCATCTCACCTGCCTTCAAGCTGTTCTAAATCTGTACATGAAACACACTTGTGAAACATGAAAGCAGTGTTCTGTTCATCAATTCAAGGCTAAGTCAATATACAGAAATCCACATCCTACTCAACAGAGTGCGCCAGTATTTGGTTCGGCAGTTTGAATGTATAATTTGCTTCCCTTGTCTAAATCCATTTATGGGGAAGTCGGGTAAAACGTAATGTAAATATATGAAATACAAACAGTTAAGTACGTGTAGCTCCTGCGAAAAGATGAGACATACTAAACATGGACATCTTGTACATACCTTACAACTGACTCCATGAAAAGTTAGTTGCATTTCCTTTACAGGACGTAGCAGTCATCCCGTCATATTTTGGCTGTTCGTGATTTCTTGGCAAGTTTACATTCAATAGTTTGCCATTGCTTTCTGAACGACAGGAACCCATACCATTTTTAGATGTACACAAAATTCAAGATTGGTGACTCAGCCATGTGCACATGTGGTTTAGCGTCGCAGACAGCAGAGCACACACTCCAGGACAGCCCAAACTACAACATATCCAGGCGAACCTTCTGGCCCAGAGAGACAACAGTGGAAGATAAACTCTATGGACCACTGAGTGAACTAAAAATGACTATTAGATTCATACAAGAGACAACATTGCAGTTATAGACATATATCAAGCGAACGAAAGAAGAAGAAGAAGAAGAAGAAGAAGAAGAAGAAGAAGAAGAAGAAGAAGAAGAAGAAGAAGAAGAAGAAGAAGAAGAAGAAGAAGAAGAAGAAGAAGAAAGAAGAAGAAGAAGAAGAAGAAGAAGAAGAAGAAGAAGAAGAAGAAGAAGAAGAAGAAGAAGAAGAAGAAAAAAAGAAGAAGAAGAAGAAGAAGAAGAAGAAGAAGAAGAAGAAGAAGAAGAAGAAGAAGAAGAAGGATCCAGTTCAGTTTTGAAAGATGCTCTTTGTCTATAAACGTTGAGTCCAATTCAGCTGCATAAGTGCCAAATATGAAATGTTTGGCCAAAGATGTGCAAACAGTCAGGTATATGTAACGTTCTGTGTGTCGTCTAGCTTGGTACGTGGATAATGTTAACATCTGGCGCACTAGCAAAGTTGACAGCGGGCTGCGTTGGTATTGTCATGTGCACAGTTGGAGTGCGGGTTCTAAGCTCTATAGGCTCGTCGCTTGTGAAAATAAGGAAAAGATTGGCCACATATTCCTCCTTGCTCTCGGCCTACAAAATGTGATAGTGTTATCTTATTACAGACCCATTGCTGGAATCTGCTTCGGAACAATTTATTATTATTATTATTATTATTATTATTATTATATATTATTATTATTATTATATTATTATTATTATTATTATATTTTAACTTAGGGAATTGACGTAATGTGGTAGTTAGACAGTCGGCTGCCGGTCTGGATCTCATGAGTTCGAAACCGCAACCGGGTGAATTTGTTTTAATTGACATATGTATGTGCAAGGTGTATGCATGTATGTTGATGTGCGTAGATGTATGTATGTGCGCTCACACACATCAGTCCACCCAGACTTTAGGATTCTCTTGGAACACACATACAGGAGCACAGAAATTAAGTTTCACACATCATTGCTCTTTAATATTCGTTCAACCCATTGACTAGCACGCACTCATGGATGTTACGGACATCCACCTGGGCACTCCTTCTTAGTTTTCACTCTCGGACCACCAACACATCTCCCGCCTTGCATTTCTGCCCTTTTCTTCAGGTACAACTTTCACTCATTTACCTGGGATCTTCATTCGACCGCTACTATCCCTACCCCGGTCCCCAAAACACCACAGCAAGCTTAAATTCATGTTAGTATCACAGCCTGGGATTCTTAGATAAGTTCCAAATATTTTTTGTTTGTCCAGTTTGCATTGCCTCTTCCTTGGTCTCATGTTTTCATCTGTTTATCCTCCTCATCCCGTTCTCCATGATTAAATGTTGTATTGTGTGAATGTAGTTGTTTGCTGATGAACGCTAGCCGCGGCAACGTTCTGTATGTTTGGTAATTCTGTAAAGCTGCTTTACTTTGTGTTATTTTATATTCTTTTCATACACGAGAACATATTTTATATGGCTGTTAACAAATTCGTGCCAACAAAAAATTAGGTTTGGACCAAACAAAAATGGAAGCCGGAAAATGGGAAGATGGGTGACGATGTAATATTCTGTTATGATAATTTGGCCGTCTCCAGCGTGTGCCGCGTGGTTACACACCCGCTTCAAACGCCAGTGATCCGGGGTTTGTTTCCGGGTCTGGTCAAGGATATCCACTACTGACGAGCTCAAACTAGAGCAAAACAGTTGTTAATATGGTAACAAGCATGTTGTATTATATAACAAATTAAAGGTGGTTGCACAGGGACAACTACTGTTATAAGCCAATGGCAAATACGGGAAGTCGCTTAAGACGATTTATCCGCTATGGCCCTTCACCTGTTAAAACCCTCTTTGTTCTCTTCATAGAGCAGCGGAAGTATAATGACATTTTCCAAATTCGATGAAGCGAAATTCCAGCGCCAAAGTGTCATTAAACGTATACAAAACGGCTAACAGTAATAACCAGGTAACATAATCCTCGCATTTTCCTGGTTTTGTTCGATGACACGGTTAGGGGATTTCGATTTGAAGCTCGGTATGAGAGTTCCCGGTCATTTTGTCGAAATGAGAGCAATTATCACTTGGTTCCTTAGCAACACTTAGCCCGAGGAGAAACAACGATGGCCATAGGTGATTCATGTAATCGATTACAGCTAGTGACACGGCAGCTACTTTCGATATCGATTAACCTTATAGCATATGTCAAGGTGTGGATGTTCTAGCGTATGTTGAAAAAAAGGGGGGGGGGGGATTGGATGTTCTAGCGAAAGTTAAGTTGTAAATGTTCTAGCGATCGTTGAAATGTACATGCTCTAGGGGTATTATATTATTATTATTATGAATCTTATGGCGGATGTTGGGGTGTGAATCTTTCAGGGAATATCAAAGTGCGGAAATACTAGGGAATATCAAAGTGTGGAAAAACTCGAAAATATCAAAGTGTGGAAATACTAGGGAATATCAAAGTGTGGAAATACTAGGGAATATCAAAGTGTGGAAAAACTATAAAATATCAAAGTGTGGAAATACTAGGGAATATCAAAGTGTGGAAATACTAGAGAATATCAAAGTGTGGAAAAACTAGAAAATATCAAAGTGTGGAAATACTAGGGAATATCAAAGTGTGGAAATACTAGGAAATATTAATGTGTGGAAATACTAGGGAATATCAATGTGTGGAAAAACTAGAAAATATCAAAGTGTGGAAATACTAGAAAATATCAAAGTGTGGAAATACTAGGGAATATAAAAGTGTGGAAATACTAGGGAATATAAAAGTGTGGAAATACTAGGGAATATCAAAGTGTGGAAATACTAGGGAATATCAAAGTGTGGAAATACTAGGGAATATCAAAGTGTGGAAATACTAGGGAATATCAAAGTGTGGAAATACTAGGGAATATCAAAGTGTGGAAATACTAGGGAAT
>JACEFZ010027789.1:65000-90000 GCA_014155875.1 Cepaea nemoralis | reverse complement strand
TACTAACGTAACACTTGCCTAGTACATCAACAGCAGCTGAAAAATGCTGGTGTTGCCTGCAACGTCCCGTAAGGGATACGCAACAAATTTTTATGTGGAGAGAATGATATGGTGGTTCTTGGCGAATCTCAAAACTGAGAGGGAAGGCCAGGAGAACTTTTAATCAGATGGCAGTTGGAACCATTAGCAGAATTACTCTTCGCTGGCTGTTGAACGAGGGGACGGAGCACGCGTCGGAATATGATGCGTACAGTGATGTCGTTTCTTAGCTATACTCAACACAACTCTGTAACTAACAAGTGTAAAGTCATAGCGTGTTGACTAGATGCATCTGCCTGCTCGAATGCCACAGGTTCAATACTCATCGAGGCGGGTTTGAATGTGTAAGTGCCCCAGCCAAAACTGTGTACCACGAAATGTCTTGGGAAGGAAAGGCGGCTTGCCTGATATTGACACAGCGCCCACTGATTGCCCATTGACCTGTACAAGCATGGGTACAGTGCCAAATGTCAAACGAGATTTAGGTTGCATATACAGGATCGTTATTTATTTATGTATTCAGTATGGCGAGGGTTTCATAGGATGCTTTTGCTATTCTTTCTTTCTTTCTTTCTTTCTTTCTTTCTTTCTTTCTTTCTTTCTTTCTTTCTTTCTTTCTTTCTGTCTTTCTTTCTTTCTTTCTTTCTTTCTTTCTTTCTTTCTGTCTTTCTTTCTGTCTTCCTTCCTTCCTGTCTGTCTGTCTGCCTGTCTGCCTGTCTGTCTGTCTGTCTGTGCTCTGTGCCGTTATGCTTGTTTAATTATTGGTTTACAAGCTAGGGCCCGCTCGGTGGCTTAGTATGCTGAGATGTAGTGGGTTATTAGGGTGTTGATGACGTCGTCGCTCCATCTATTTCATGGTATTTCGCTGCCTCTTGTCAGTTGTATGCTCTCGCTGCTGGCAAGGTGCTTGCGATATAGGCAGTAAATGACATTTTTTACAGTATTGTTTATGTTGTATGAAAGCTGGAGTATGTCCTCATAACGGGAAATCTGGATGGGAATGAGAAGCAGGGTCAGAAAACCAAGAGAGAAGTTCCTGGACAGCTGGACGTCATGGCATAGAGGGACATCGGTATCAGAAATGATCGGCAGCACAAGAGACAAGGCCGTGGAGAGACATGGTCGCCAACGCCACACGGCATCGACTATAAGAAGAAGATACGATACAATAACTAAGAGGCATATAACCTGTGTGTTACATGGACCAGCAAGGAAGCAAAGAATGATACCACTGCACCCTATCAGATACGTCGTAAGAAGCGATTAAGGAAGGGTTGTGTTTAGGGCTGGCTACCGCACTGTGTAGAAAGATTCAACCACATCATCCGACTATCAATGAACACGTCACATAAAGGTGAAGACCAATGTTACATCGGCACTACTGTATGGGCCTGAAACACGGAGAACAACTACAGGAATTACAAACATTCACTAATTAGTGCGTTGTGCAAAATAATGGGAATAGAATGGTATGACAGAATCACCAATGTAGAGCTCACGGAGAGAACTACACACAGCCCAATGGATAAAGTGGTGAGGAAAAGCCCTGTCGCTGGACACACACGGAGGAAACCTGAGGACATAATAACTAGATGCTCTCTTGTCTGGGGCCCACACAGCATACGAAATAAGGGAGACACACAAACACATGGAGAAGACACTTATAGACATAGATGAATAATAAAGGGAAGACACGGGGGAGTTGCAGTTGACAGCAAATGATAGGACGTCTTGGTGCAGTTTGGTTGAGGGCCTATGATGCCCCAATGGGCGATAACAGCACAAGGAGAAGAAGACATATACCACATGATCACTTTAAATTTTAATTCGTAACTCCGAAGTTTGTAATTGAGAAGAGGTTTCCCGTTGTTAATTGTTACTTTGGTCATTACAATTCTCTTTGTTGTCATCTACCTCCTGCCTGCCTTCATCTGTTGTTAATTGTTACTTTGGTCATTACAATTCTCTTTGTTTTCATCTCCCTCCTGCCTGCCTTCATCTGTTGTTAATTGTTACTTTGGTCGATCCCATTCTTTTTGTTTTTATCTGCCTCTCGCCTGGCTTCATCTTTTATTAATTGTACCAGGCAAGAACAGGTAATTCTTGTTCAAGTGTCTTTCCATTCACTGTTATCGTCAAAATTGACTTGACGCTATCTTCGTTACTGTTTGGAGATATTTGATTTCTGTGTAGCTTAACAATTATAGAATGGAAATGTCAGGCAGCTCCATAACCATAGTACAGGCTGATCTGTTTGATGGAAGTAATCATGATGCTGATGAAATAATTACTGCAGACACGAAGACACATTGAGATTAAAGCAGGTATGTGCCTTAAGCATTGGCCTACGTTCAAAAACGTTTAGAATTATATGACTGAAATGCTGGAATACTATCAAATACAATAGAAATATATGACTGAAATGCTAAAACACCGTCGAAACCGTTTAGAAATGTATGACTGAAATTCTGGAATACCGTTGAAAACGTTTAGAAATATATGACTGAAATTCAAGTTTGGAAATATCGACTCCAAAAGACATTAATGCATTCTGAAATGTTTATATAGTTCCTAAACGTTGCTATGCAATCGGAAACGTCCAGAATTATCGGCCCGAAATGATGGATTCCGAGAGAAATTTTTCAAAATATCGGTTTCAAATGCTGGAATACTATTGAACACGTTTAGAAATTTCGGCTAAAATCCTGCAATACAATCGTTAACGTTTAGAAATGTCGGCTAAAATTCTGCAATGAATACAGACACATTTAGAAATACCGGTCCCAAGTATTTTCCTAAATTAAACAACATGGTTTGAAATATTGATCACGAAACAATATATCTGAAATGTTTATCAATCACACTCATCTCATACTATCATCTTGTTTCTCTTGTACATTTTGGTGTTGAGGTTAAGCAAAACAGCGGGAGAGTGTCCGTTTATGGGCTTAATATATCGAGATTCCTTTGGACTAAGTTATTCCCACTGTCCGTCGTTTACATATCCCCAAATGCTCCAATGCAATCATACATTTTAAGAATGTATACCCCGAGGTAGACCAAGAAGACGGTGGAGAGATAATATATATACAGACCTACAAGCACTTGGAATCAACGACTAGCAAGAGAAGGTCAACTGGAGAGACGAATGGAGACGGATTGTATCTGCAGCAAAGAATCTCAATGGCTCGGAACGCTGAAGAAGAAGAAGAAGAAGAAGAAGAAGAAGAAGAAGAAGAAGAAGAAGAAGAAGAAGAAGAAGAAGAAGAAGAAGAAGAAGAAGAAGAAGAAGAAGAAGAAGAAGTTACACTCAAATGCTACAATTCATTTAAAAACCTTTATAAATATATGTTACAGATGTTCCGATGACTTCATAAACGTTTAGAAATATCGTTACGAAATGCTGCAATGAAATCGCAAAAGCCAAGGAATTTCGATCCGAAATGCTGAAATAAAATCAGAAACGAATAAAAACATTGGCCCAGAATGCTGTAAGGAAATCTGTGACATTTAGAATTATTGGTACCAAATGCTGGAATACGATCGAAAACATGTAGATATTATTTATCTAGTCCGAATGAGGCAACGCAATAGAAAACGCAAAGAAATATGAATCCCTAAAACTTTGAAAATTTGAAACATTCAGAAATATCGATCACAACCGCTGTAATACAATAAAAAAACGCCCTGAACTATCAGCATAAAATACTGACCTGCCAACCTTTAAGAGTTAATCTTACCTTCTGCAATTGTTTTGCCTGTGGGTAAGCATTGCTGCTAACACTGTCAGGTTTATCAGATCATCGCGAGACTCGACGAAATTGACAACGTGACTTATCTACATCTTCAGAAACGTGTTGAAATTTGTGTCTGTACATAACGCCAACGGCCTGCCATACCATGACGTTTATAGACCTTGGCTTGTGCTTATCTGCAAGTTTTGTCTGGACAAGTAAGTAAGGAATCTATGATGTGGATGTGTGAGGGATTCAGATTTACATTCCGAAGAGAAATAAGTAATGAGGTGGTGAAGAAACCGGAAGCACCCGTGATGTAGTTTCTTTCAGAAGAGTTGAGTTGGGTCAAGAACTGAATTCACAGCACTTAGGACATTCCATACGTGCTCCGTCCTCATCAGCAACAGCCAGCGAAGAGTCCCAATAATAGTGATACCAGGAGCAGTCTAATTATGTGCCCGTCTGGTCTTCCGGGGGTTTTGAGTGTCGGCCAGGGTCTCCGGCCACTCCATGCAGCACTACTGCCTCCGTAATTGTAGTAACATGTTTAGAATTTCTTGGATGTAGAATAAAACAGACGCCAAGGTCAGGAGAGATACAGATAATGCAAGATCATCCAAGAAGACGGTGAAAATAAAATGACGCATGCAACAGAAGCGGTTGAAACGACAAAGAAGCCTTACCTGGCAAAGTTGTTGTAGTAGAATAATAAGAAGAATAAGAACGAGTAGAAAAGGAAGAATGAGTAGTAGGGATATTAGGAGTAGTTGAGGTAGTAGTAGTAGTCGTAGTAGTAGTAGTAGTAGTAGTAGTAGTAGTAGTAGTAGTAGTAGTACTTGTAGCAGTAGCAGGAGTAGTAGTAATAGAAGTAGTAGTAGTAGCAGTAGCAGTAGTAGTAGTAGTAGTAGTAGTAGTAGTAGTAGTAGCAGCAGCATTAGTAGTAGTAGTAGTAGTAGTAGTAGTAGTAGTAGTAGTAGTAGTAGTAGTAGGGATATTAGTAGTAGTTGAGGTAGTAGTAGGAGTCGTAGTAGTAGTAGTAGTAGTAGTAGTAGTACTTGTAGAAGTAGTAGCAGTAGTAGTAGTTGTAGTAGCAGTAGTAGTAGTTGTTGTTGTTGTTGTAGTAGTAGTAGCAGTAGTAGTAATAGTAGTAGTAGTAGTAGTAGTAGTAGTAGTAGTAGTAACAGTAGTAGTAGTAGTAGTAGTAGTAGTAGTAGTAGTAGTAGTAGTAGTAGTAGTAGTAGTAGTAGAAGAAGAAGAAGAAGAAGAAGAAGAAGAAGAAGAAGAAGAAGAAGAAGAAGAAGAAGAAGAAAGAAGAACAGACACACTCACACACTCATACAAACACTCACTCACCCGCATACACATAATATCTGTTGTAAAAAAAAAATTTCTCTCAACTCCCGAGATTCTTAAATCAGGAGACAATAATACGACACCCACACACACACACACAATCAAGCACCCACGCGTACACGCGTTGTCTTGTGTAGAAATGAAATTCTCAAATGTGCATGCAAATATCTTCTAGCTTTATACACATGGGATATTATATTTCCCGTTATTCATAAATACAGCAGAAGCGTGTCACGTAGACATATACATTCTACACCACACAGCCGAGCATCACTTCCTGGCATATATGGACAATATTGACACTTCAGGAGATCATTGACCTCCTGCAAAGGCGTCGGCGATGAGATAATCTTCTTTGAGATAACACATTATCTGTGATTTTGAGATAGGACAAGTGTAGGCGCGTCAACGCAATATGAATCAAGAGGTCTCAGCAATAAGGCAACTTGTTTGGAGGGATTATAAATCGAGAACGGTAAATGAATCGTTTCCATGCAAGTGTCATGGCATATTACTGACGACGCAATGAACACAAGCGAAATAACATCCTGGTAAATGGGAATATTTTTAAACAAGTGAATCACTACAGCTGTATCGGAACAGTCATAACATTTGATTGGAGACGGGGAGGGGGAAGGGGATTGCCTTGTAGAGATTAGAGCAAGAATAACTATGGTAAAGGCAGTCTTTTGCAAGATGGAAAACATACTGACCACTAAAATGTCAACTGTAAAGAGAACAAGAGTTTTGAAGTGCTGAACGCAAGTTAGTTGTACATCCTTTACAGTACGCCGCAGTCAGCATCAACATTGTTCGGCTGTTTGTGATTTTGTGGCAAGTTTACGTTCAGTAGTTTGCCATTGCGTTCTGAACGACGGCACCCATACCATTGTATGGAAACCAACGCAAGGCGGTCTGCTGCTAAATAGCCCTCAGCTGTGTTTCGAACGCGGTATGCGGGATTACGTATTGCGTTCGTAAGCCATTCGCTGCAGAGCCGGTTGAAGTGCTACATAGAACATACACTGTTTTGTGCATGGAAAACATGGAAAATGAGCAGATACGCTGAGAAACATCTAATGGCAGTAGATATGTGGTTTCTGTGGAAAATGCAATAAATATCATTGACGGACAGGAAGAATCATGAAAACATCCTACAAGACACACATGAAAAACAGGTAAATTATTTAGAGAAATTGGGTCTAGATATTCAAGATGGTTAGACACATTACGGGAAGAAATAAGCTTGAAAATTTACTGAAAACTGGCAAACTGGATAGAAAGAGAGCAAGGGGAAGGCGTGTAGAGAAATACCTGGATGACCTGGTCACGTGGCATAAATGGAGCGTGAAAGCAGAAATGCTCCAAGTCTCTGGTTATTCTGTGAGGTGGCTAACTATGACCGGTCAGGTTTATCGGCATGGCACATTATATTAATGAATGAAAAAGAAATATAATTTATGAGGGTGAGTCGACCTCGAATAAATGTTGCGAGGAAAAATATCTCTCGATGGGGATTTGTTAAAGGGACCATGGGACCAAATACAGCCAAAACTGAAGTAATGCAAGTTAACAGATTTCCTGGTCCACAAAGTATGCTGATAAAAGGAACTAAGTATGCTGATAAATAACACTAAAGTATACTGATAAATAGCACTAAGTATACTGACAAAAGGCACAAAGTATAGTGATAACTAGCACATCCCTGAAACAAGTAAAACAATTCACATATCTTGAAAGTATGATCACAGAAGATGGCAGATTGGACAGATAAATCGAAATCATATGTCAAAAAGCAAGTGCACTTACATATCAACTATCACCCATACTGAAACATCCAAATATACCCATGTCCGCAAAGCGACATATAATAAATGGCACATTCACACCAACCCTGAGCTACCAATGTCAAACATGGACATTATCCAAATCACACTTACGTAAAATCGACATCTGCGAGATGAAATGCTTGAGGAGAGCTACCATCTTAACAATCCAAGGCCGAGTAAGAAAGTTTGGTATCAGACAGACAGAATGGAATCAACACCTTGTGCCACATTTATTAAAAGACAGAAGATCAAATATATTTGGCCATCTAGTTAAAATGCAATACCTTCAACTACCAGCACTGGCCATACATTAAAGACCATCTGCGACGACAGCAAGAGGATGCCCGAGAAGAACATTAATTGACGACATCAAAGACATTGTACAATCACACGGAATGACACTATCCAGTGCCTCCAACAGGGTGCTGCAGCGCAAATATTCCCCTCCCCCGCCCCAGGACGTTTGACGGCAAAAGTGAAAGATAAAGATGATGACCATGATGATGATGATGACCATAGGACCAGCAGGTGAGTGCATAAGTTATTGGGTACCACGGTTCCTAATCTGTGTACAAACAGCTACTAAAGGACGTTGCTATAAATGACAGGTTGAGTTTCTAGGTAAATTGGTTACATTGTGCTTCAAATACAAAGGCATAATAACTATATCCCATGGTGGTAGCGAATGCGAATGATCAGACCAAATGGCGCTCGCTGTAAATGTTCTTCCGCAATGGATGCATGTGAACACGTGGTCATTTCCACCATCAAGCACTATCTGACGTCCCACACGATCTGTGCGTGACCTATCTGCAGACAGTTTCTTCTTTGTCTTTATTCTATTTTTGATCTTTGTCCTCCATGCAACACGATCAGCGCCGACTTGCTCCCAAAGTGCAATTATGTAAAAACGCCGCATATAGCTCACTGAGTGCAAACAGATTTCATGTGATAAATAGGATGCCATTAATTTACACACTGCAAGTCAATCTTAATATCCGCTTGTCTGTCTTAATTCTCTGTATTATTGTAAGAGTGATATTCCAAGGCCACAGGTGAAGAGCATGTTCCAAAGTCAATGTCGCAGGTGAGTCGAGTTCGTTATAGTTACAACGGGGTCATTTGTAGCGCTGTGTCTAGCACAAGCAGAATGGTGGTCGTGTGTTCCAATCCCTTCAGAAGCAGAGGAGGTGTTTTACTTTGACCTGGGCAGCCATGTCGATCCATCTTTAAATGCACACCTTAGCGTTGGATGTGGCGATGGGGGTTAAGAATGCAATTCGTAATTTCGCATACCGCGTTTGAAACACAGCTGAGGGCGATTTAGAAGCAGGCCGCCTTGAGTTGGTTTCCATAAAATGGTATGAGTGCTGTGGTTAAGAAAGCAATGGCAACCTACTGAACGTAAAACTTGACCAGGAATCACAGGCAGCCAAACAATGCTGGAGTTGACTGCCACGTCGTGTGAAGTATATGCAACTAACGTAACCGCCTTATAGTGACCAGCTCACCGGTTCCCACAAGCCTGGACACACAAGGGGCCATCAGCATATACCAGGGGTCTCCGTGGGGAGGTTTTTGAGCAGCCTGCTTCAACCTACGAAGAGTATTAGTTCGATTCCGGGATACGTCTTTCGGTTCACAAGTCTTTGGTGGAGCTACGGAATTCGTGTTTTGTGCTACGCTTTCGGGAGGCCGCACTGCGGAAGGTAACCGAGCATTATGGGATAACAACCAGGTGCAATAAGTCGACTCTCTGGCCTTTTACACCCTTTTCCCCCAGGATATACCCAGCACGCCTCATTGAGTGGAAATAGGTTAATTAACTCTAATTTATATATCCTGTACACGACGCCGTAGTCAACTCCAAATGTATGTTGTTTTTTACTGTTTGCGATTTCTTAACAGATTTACGTTCAGTAGTTTGCCATTGTTTTCTCAACCAGTGTTCATACCATCGTATGAAACCTAGTGCAAGATGGTCTGCTTCCAAACCGTCCTTGGTTGTGTTTCGAACGCGGTATGCGGAATTGCGAATTGCGTTCGTAATTCGTCGCCACGGCGCCGTCTTACCTTTGTTTTTGTTTGTTCGCATATCCTTTTACAGGACAACGCTGTCAACATCAGCATCTTTCACCTGATTGTTAATTTCTTGGCAAGATTACGCTCAGTAGTTTGCCATTGCTTTCTGAGCGACCAACTCACATACCCCGTAAGTTACCGACGCGGAGAGAACAGCTATCAATTTTCGCGAACGTCACGTTACTCACGAGAGTATACGGGATTACAGAGATATAATACCTAGATAAGGGAGACTACCTTTGTTTACTGATACTAAAACGCCGTTTCCTGTCGATTTTGTTGTTCTGCTGATAAAGATTCCGGTGGTAACGTTTGCCGGCGTCAGTGTAATTTCTCTACCCGTCACATTTTGTGTTTCATTCGGAATACCGTCAAAACTCCACGGCATCAAATATTCATTCATCGATACCATATGGGTTTACTTATTCCGTCTCTGTTTACTTTGTTCTGTTTGTATTCTCGAGTGCCTGCTTTGTACAGACCCAACAGGAAAATTCAGAGTTTCATTTGTGTGTAGTCTGTATTGGGATAGTGTTCACAGATTTGGAGGTCATGGCACGCCACCTGTTCCCCTGTGAACTCAGGCCTACAAAATGTAATGGTGCGAACACATTTACACACAGTAGGTTCCTGCCAATTGAAATGATTTGATTGACGTTGTACAGTAGCCAGAGAAAAAGGCACACTGTATGCTGAGCATAGCAGCCGTTGGTGGACACCTGCATGTATCGTCATCATTATCTCCAGTAGTTTGGAGGCATGGTCGAATAGATAAGAACGCGTGTTCTTAAACATCCGGTGTGCTGATGTCGAGGTAAGGGATTCAACCCCTACACCGGACAGTTGGACTAAAATTTTGACGTCATGTAATTGACTTGGGGACGTAAATTGCAAGTACCTATGAAGTCGGAGTGGGTTTGGAGTGACACTGGTAATAGAAAAAGCTAATCCAAGCGCGAAATTCAGTCCAGTACTATTAGGAGTAGTGTGTTTGGACGACGCTTGAGTTCAAAGCGAGCAAGGCAACGACAATACAAAAAAATCCAGCAGTGTGTACAGTGCAGAGCTTTGCCCCGATAACACTTTTCCCCAATTACTTTTTATCATAAGTTTAATGTCCTGTCTGTGTTGTTGTCGTGTGGAAATTATCGCTATCGTTGTGAATCCTTCTACATTCTGGGCTTCCTCTTGTCTGTCTCTTCTGTACACTTACCTCCATAATGATCTATTCTAGACTTTCATGTATTTGTACATGCCCAACATCCTTCATTTTCCTCATTTATATTTAACGTTAAAAGCCAAAATCCTTGGATATTTCTATCTGATTGATATATCTGCTTGATTATTGAGTTGAGTTGAGTTGAGTAGCACTGGGTCAAGAACCTACACCCCAGCACTCGGGACATTCTCACACGTGCTCCATCCTCCTCTTCAACAGCCAGCGACGAGTCTCAATACTAATGGTACCAGTAGCAGTCTGATTAAATGTCCGTGTGCATTATTCTCTCAAAGCCGTGATAATCTACCGGTTCTGCTGCACTATAAACATGATTCAAGAGGACTAGTTTGTCTTTCCGTCCATTGAATGGTTAACACTTTTCAGTAACATTTATATTTGAAGGCATATATGTGTCAGGGCACGCGGTTGTTTTGAGAAAACGAACCAGAAGATAGGTTTGCAAGCTTGACTGCGGCAGGGAGCCGATAAAAACTGGACATCCTGAATGTCCTTAGGGAGGATGGACAAGTAGATGATTCAAGCGTTTGATCTGATACTGCAAGATTTGTGACCAGACTGCAAGAACTTTGACCAGACTGCCAGAACTTTGACCAGACTGTCAGAAATTTGACCAGACTGTCAGAAATTTGACCAGACTGTCAGAACTTTGACCAGACTGTCAGAACGTTGACGGGACTTCAAGAATTTGACCAGATTACCATAACTTTGACCATACTGCAAGAACTGTGTCCAGACTGTCAGAACTTTGACCACACTACCAGAATTTTGACCAGACTGCCAGTAATGTGACCATACTGCAAGAACTTTGACCAGACTGCAAGAACTGTGACCAGACTGCCATAACTTTGACCAGACTACCAGAACTTTGACCAGGCCGCCAGAAATTATTTGACCAGAATGTCAGAACGTTGTCCAGACTGCAAGAACTTTGACCAGATTACCATAATTTTGACCAGACTGCAAGAACTGTGTCCAGACTGACAGAAGGTTGACCAGAGTGCAAGAATTTTGACCAGATTATCAGAAATTTGACCAGACTGCAAGAACTTTGACCAGATTACCATAATTTCGACCAAACTGCAAGAACTGTGTCTAGACTGCCAGAACTTTGACCATACTATCAGAACTTTGGCCCGGCTCTCAGAAATGTGACCAGACTGCCAGGACTTTGACCAGACTGCAAGAACTGTGTCCAGACTGCCATAACTGTGACCATACTGCCAGAACTTTGACCAGACTGTCCAAATTTTGACGAAACTGTCAGAACTTTGACCAGACTACAAGAACTGTGACCAGACTGCCTGAACTTTTACCAGACTGCCAGAACTTTGACCAGACTGCCAGAACTTTGACCATACTGTCAGAAATTTGACCAGACTGTCAGAACTTTGAACAGACTGCAAGAACCGTGTCCAGACTGCAAGAACTGTGACCAGACTGTCAGAACTTTGACCAGTGTCCGAAATTTGACCAGACTGTTAGAACATTGACTAGACTGTCAGAACTTTGACCAGACTGCAATAACTTTGACCAGACTGTCAGAAATTTGACCAGACTGTCAGAACTTTGAACAGACTGCCAGGACTTTGACCATGCCGCAAGAACACTTTGACCAGACTGTCAGAAATTTGACCACACTGTCAGAAATTTGACAAAACTACAAGAACTTGTCTTCGAATGTCCGTAACTGTTTGTCTTTAAATGTCTGTAATTATTTAGCCTTTTAAGTCTGTTACTATCTGTCTCTTATGTCTGTTTCTGTTTTGGATGTCTGCTACTGGTTGTCTTTCATTGTCAGTAAGTGGTTGGCTTAAATTTGTTCGTCCATAATTAATCCAAGACATTGGCATGCCTGATTATATTTTTTTTTTGCATTTTGTGGAGTTTTGTTTTATTATTTTGTAGATTCTATTACTCCTTGCAGCCAGGTCTACAAACATGTGATGATGCAAAAATTTCACATACCATAAGGCGAGCTTTTTTTTTTTTTTTTGTTATTAGGTTGCAAATGCAGATTTTATTTTTTGGGAGGGGAGGGGGGGGGGGGGCGTTAGGGTGAGTTAAACTTATATCTAGTCGACGTATGTGCTACTACTTTTAGTACACTCAATTGATTTTAGCGTGTGGATTAGCTTTCCTTATTACAAGTGTCCCTCGTTGTCAGGCCGTCTTACTCCGACGTCTGAGGCACTTGTAATTTACATCCCAAAGTCAAGGGCGAGAACTCAACATTTTAGTTCAACTGACTGGCGTAAGGTTGAACCTCGGCATCAGCACTTCGGAAGTTCACGAGTGAGAGTTCTCATCCATTCGGGCATGCAGGCCTCCTATATTAGATTTATAATGATTTTCGATCTGTTTCTATCTGCTGAAGTTCATCTATAGATTGATCTATTACTACATTCGTGCTTCTGGTAATTTTTCATTTAATTGATAATCTTTCTGTACACGTTAAGCTTGCTAGAGCTTTCACATCTCCTACAGCAAACATTCTTCCATTTTAATGAGAATGTCAAGGGTTATCCGTGGTAATCTAAGGATAACATTAAGATAAACATATGTTATCCATAGTTTTCTATCACCTCGTTTATTTTTATCAACTGTTTCTCTTGTTGTTCCTACATTAAGTAATGTCACATAGAACCCGTTTTAACATACGTCTGCGAATCCTGTACAATTAGTAAAGAAGTTTAGAAAAAACATGGAAGCCTTGGAGATGTGGTTTTATAGAAGAATGTTGAACATTAATCGGACAGCCAAAATGATCAATCAGGAAGTTGTCAGGGAAGCTGAGTCGCAAAGACAACTTATCACAAACATCTGACAGAGGTAGTCATCGTTTGTTGGCCACGTTATGAGAAGACAAAAACTGGAACATGTTGTGACAACCAGAAAGATTTGCGGAAAGAAAGATAGAGAAAGGCACCATGAGAAGTTTCTTGACAGTCTTGTGTCATGGCACGGAAGGGAGTCAACATGCGAACTGATCCATGCCATCGGAGATCGTAATTTGTGGAGAAGCATGAAGGCCCACGCCAGCCGGCAAGGCACTATATGATGGTAATGGTATTCATTGTAATGCTCGCATAGTTTACAGTGAATTAGAATTTTTCTGTTTTGTGTTTCTTTGAGCCAAATGTCCGGGTTTACGCAGACAGGTTCTTAGAATAATTTTGACCAAAGAGAATAATAATAATGCTACTCTACAAAATATAAACACCTAAGATAAATGGCTCACAGATAGTATCAAATTTTGGAAACTGAAATACTCTGGCCGTTTTAAATGTCACAGGAACTTGCAACGCCAAAGCTGATGTGAAGGACGATGGGAAACCATCGCAATATCCTCACAAGAATACGTTTCTAGGTGTGTCACAAATCGAGAATAGAGTGATACGTTCAGAGAAAACGTGACAGTTTGTGTATCAAATAACCTCACATGACATAACATTGTAAGCGTCTACATACACGTCTGAGACGTCATTTAAGATTTGTCATTTAAGATTTTACGTTTTGTTTTCTATGTTTTACGGCAACAATTCAATCTGATGTATGAAACCATGGAAGATTTATTCTCTGTTCTATCAAATCACGAGGCAACCATACTCTGCGCAATGAAACCGTGAACCATTCATTCTCTGTTCTATCAAACTATTAGCAGTTCATTCTTTGCGCTATGAAACCATGAGCATAATGAAATCATGAGCCATTCATTCTCTGCGATATCAAACCAACCATGAGCCATTCATTCTCTGCCTTATCAAACCATGAGCCATTCATTCTCTGCGCTATCAAACCATGAGCCATTCATTCTCTGCGCTATCAAACCAAACATGAGCCATTCATTCTCTGCTCTATCAGACCATGAGGCATTCATTTTCTGTTCTATCAAACATCGAATTATTACACAATCTGCTTTATAAAACAATCTGAAAATATTTATTCTGATCCCACCGAACAACCAAGCAAAGATTGAATTAGATCTGGCATAGACTGGGGTTATCGCCCAGTTTGTCAGGTTATCATCTAGTTCGGGGGTGGCCAACCTTTTCAGCAGGCGGGCCAAATTTCAGAAATAATATGTCCTGCCGGGCCAAGCACCTAATTTTCTTTGTTAAATTAAAGTAACCAAGCAAGCGTGCTACAGCTTCGACCACGTCGTCGTTTCCCACTCCGCGGGCCGTAACATGACTACTGGCGGGCCGCATGCGGCCTGCGGGCCTCGTGTTGGTCACCCATGATCTAGTTTATTCAATCACACCATTTGACAATAATACAACCACATATATCAAATAACTTTCGAATTTGTTCAATCAGCCAATTAGTAATAAATACATCAGATTTATCATACAATCATAAAATCATTCAATCTGATCGATCAAAGAATCATGCTTCTCAACCAATCTAATCGATCGAAGAGTATGGAAATCATTCAATTTGATCAATAAACAATCATGCTTTCAGCTAGTCTAATCTATCAAACAATAAGTGAATCATTCAATTTGATCGATAAACAATCATGCTTTCAGCCAGTCTAATCTATCAAACAATAAGTGAATCATTCAATTTGATCGATAAACAATCATGCTTTCAGCCAGTCTAATCTATCAAACAATAAGTGAATCATTCAATTTGATCAATAAACAATCATGCTTTCAGCTAGTCTAATCTATCAAACAATAAGTGAATCATTCAATTTGATCGATAAACAATCATGCTTTCAGCTAGTCTAATCTATCAAACAATAAGTGAATCATTCAATTTGAATCGATAAACAGATCATGCTTTCAGCTAGTCTAATCTATCAAACAATAAGTGAATCATTCAATTTGATCGATAAACAATCATGCTTTCAGCTAGTCTAATCTATCAAACAATAAGTGAATCATTCAATTTGATCGATAAACAATCATGCTTTCAGCTAGTCTAATCTATCAAACAATAAGTGAATCATTCAATTTGATCGATAAACAATCATGCTTTCAGCTAGTCTAATCTATCAAACAATAAGTGAATCATTCAATTTGATCGATAAACAATCATGCTTTCAGCCAGTCTAATCTATCAAACAATAAGTGAATCATTCAATTTGATCGATAAACAATCATGCTTTCAGCCAGTCTAATCTATCAAACAATAAGTGAATCATTCAACTCGATCAATCCATCAATTTGGCTGTTATCTAATATGATCTATAAAACAATAAGGGGCTCATTAAGAGGTGTGGCCAAACAAGAACACTATACAGGAAGCCAAAGAAAATTAATAAACCAACACAGAACTGGTGGCGTGAGCCGTTACATTCTGCAAGATTTACTGAGGACGTCACAGTGCACTTATAAACTGAATGGCCCGATATGCAATGATATGTCGACTTACTAACGAAGTAACTAACTATTAAATATGACCGATAAAACAATAATGCTATCGGACAATCTAATCTATCAAACAATAAGGCGATCATCCAATCAGCTATATTGCTATCTAACAACAAGACACCAGCAAACAAGCAAGAACTTACCTCTAGGACCGAAGTGCCCCCAGTATGTAGAAGCTGCAAGCACAAATAAACAAAACACAATTATTACACTTGACAGTCGTGTACAATTTTAGCAATTAAAACAAGAAATATGAATGACTTACAGATCATAAATATGTTTAGGGACAAGTGGGGAAGGTACTCACAACAAACATATACATACATGTTAAAATCAGCTTCTTAAAGTATATGAAGAATTAATTGTATTGTTAAGCAAGTAGAACTATTATTAGGCGTTGTAGCAATAGCAGCATTAGAAGAAGTAGTATAAGTAGTAGTAGTAGTGGTAGTTGTAGTAGTAGTAGTAGTATAGTAGGAGTAGTAGTAGCAGGAGGAGGAGTAGTAGTAGTAGTATAGTAGGAGTGGTAGTAGCAGGAGGAGGAGTAGTAGTAGTAGTATAGTAGGAGTGGTAGTAGCAGGAGGAGGAGTAGTAGTAGTAGTAGTAGTAGTAGTAGTAGTAGTGGTAGTTGTAGTAGTAGTAGTAGTATAGTAGGAGTGGTAGTAGCAGGAGGAGGAGGAGTAGTAGTAGGAGTAGTTGAAAAGGTAGTAGTAGTAGCAGTGGTGCAGTAGGAATGATAATAATACCATTAAAGGTACTACTACTACTACTACTACTACTACTACTACTACTACTACTACTACTACTACTACTACTACTACTACTACTACTACTACAACTACTACTACTACTACTGCTGCTGCTGCTGCTGCTGTTGCTGTTACTGCTTCAGTTTCTTCCTCGTCTTCTCTTCCTGTCCCTCCGCTCCTTCTTCTTATTCTTCTTCGTCAAATTTCTCTACATCATATGCTGTACGCGTAATGTTTTCCGAAAATAATAAAGGTGTAATTTAGAAATAAAAACAAGGTTTAAAATTCCTTTTCGACGAGCCGTTTCCATCTCCCCCGTGCTCAAACACTGGGACTAAATATCGATACATTACTACAGCGTTTCACAACTACCACACAACGAAACATAGAAATAATACAGTTAATCACATGAACCCCAGGACTCAACAAGTTGAGAACCAGTGTGGTATAACCCACAACACTTTGATATTTCCACTCGTGATGCACAACAGGACATCCATTTCTATCTGCGTCACTTCACGGGGAGCTGCCACTCCTTTGTGTTTACCAAATGCTCACTGTTTTTATGCTTTTGTCTGCCACTTCGTTGCCTTCTTCCTTTTCTTGCTCTACGGTTGCAGCTTGTTCATTCATATATCTCGCACCCAAGGTTCTGTTATTGTAATCTTTCTGTGATCTAAACAAGGGGATGCATGGAATGCCAAGCACATCAGACTGAGACACATACAAGCTAATGTGTTTCTATGGGATGGATAACGTGGATGAAGACGCTCTGTGCATTGATCTGTTATTATTATTTTTTTTTTAAAACTTTCACTCACTTTGAGCTCAAACGTAGTCCATACACGGTACTACTACTGCTAGTGCACTGGGAGGATGTTTGCGTGTGGATTAGCTTTCCCTATTACCACTACCCCCTCACCATCAGGCCAACCCATTCGACTGCATTACGTGTCCAAGTCAAGGACGAGAAGTTAGCAAATTAGTCCAACTGACAGGTGTAGGGACTGAACCTGCTACCTTGGCATCCGCACACCGGATGAACAAGAACGATAATTCTAATCCATTCGGCCTTGCTGACCCCGCCTGTTAGTATAACATTATGCTTACTCAACATTATCACGTGCCATGTCGATTACCTTGGCGGTTATGGTTCGTCATTTCACACACTCATTACTACAGTCTTGAACCAGGTCTGTGTTCCTGCCCCATGTATGCCATGTTGCCAAGATATCCAGGTATTTATCTCTCTGGCGTCCTCTTGCTGTGTTTCTCATGATTTTTTTTCCGGTTGTCACTAAGTTATCTAGTTTATTACTCTTCATAACTTGCCCAAACAATCTTGACTGTGCACATTTAATTTATCTAAAAAATGTACGGTTTTCATTTATTGCTTGTTGGATGGTTTTCAGTCTTCAGCTATTCTTGTGATAAATATCAGTTATATGACGTCGCATTCAACCCCAGCATATTTTGGCTGTTTGTGATTTATACGAAAGTTTACGTCAGTAGTTTGCTTTCTGAACGACCGGCACTCATACCATTGTATGAAAATCAACGCAAGGCGGTCTGCTTCCAAATAACTCGCAGCTGTGTTTCGAGAGCGGTATGAGGGATTACGAATTGCGTCCGTAACTCCTTCGCCACAGAGCTGGCTTGTGGTTTTTTTTTACTGTTTTCCCTAGAAACCCCACTTTCCACTGACATATGTATCTCAGCTTGTCTGCTTATTGTCTATGCTGTGCATGTATAAAACAGTATAGGTTCGATATAGTGCTCTAACACCATCTGCAAGGGACAGCTTTCCATGGGTCAGTAGTAATGATTGGCATACACAGAGGTAAAGAAAAGAAATAGAGGTATGTGGACACTCTAAAAACAGTTGAACGTCCTTTTATAGAAATCAGCCTAGGCAATGTTTAGCTGTATGTGATTTTGTAGGCAATTTTACGTTTAGTAGTTGGCCATTGTTTTCTGAACGGCACATGCTCATACCATTGTGAAATTCAACGTAATGCAGTCTGCTTCCAAATCGCGTGTGCCTGACTTCGAAGTCGCTATGCCAGTATAGCGAGATAAAAGACAACAGAAACAATGAGCGCTATGTTCACAACGTGATTCGCCCTGCCGACTTGAAGTGAACAAACAAATGCATATCTTTATGTCCCTGCCTGGATTTTTATTATTTCACAGATTTTTGCCGTTCTAGTGAATTCCTTTTAATGCGGTTTTCTGGCTAACTTCGCGTGTAATTTCATTATTTCTGCCTGTGCTTGCGTTTCTTCTTAGCACAGAATCAAAATTTTGGTTTCTTAATTTGCAACTATTGTTGCATCAAAAATAGAATATGAATTGCCAAAAATGCTTTCAGCATCATGAAATCAGTATTAATATCTTGAGAGATTAACAACTCATTAAAAATGAGAGTTGTTAAAAGTTATGTATATATAACACTTCTATATGGCGCGGAAGCCTGGACAATTAATAAGCAATTAGAAAGTCGAACAGCGACTCTGGAGATATGGATGTTCAGGAGAATATGTCGTATTTCATGAAAAGAAAAACAATCAAATTTAGAGGTTCTAGAAAATCTGGGTATGAAAAGAGTTTGATGAAATAAAAAAAAATAAAAATAGAGGCAAATGAAATATTTAGGCTACGTTAAAAGACATAACAGTCTTATAAAAACCATGCTGGAGGGTAAGGCTTAAGGCAAGCGAGCAAATGATAGACAACGACACAAGTGGGAAGATGACATCGTGAGATAGACGAACATCAGTCTAACAGTATGTATACTCAAGGCGAGAGACAGACAGTGCTGGAGATCCATTGCAGCCCACCTTCATTGTAGACATGGCACATTATTGATCAATTGACCGTTCCTTGTGGATAGACTGAGTTGAAACACAACTTTCTGAGGTGAAACACATTTCTGATTTGAAACACCTTTCTGAGCTGAACCACAACTTTCTGAGCTGAAACACAATTTTATGAGTTGACAAACAACGTTATGAGCTAAAACACAATGTTTGGTTATGTTATGTTTTCTGCATCTGTTTCCGCTCAGTGATTGAAACGTCACAAACCAAAAATACGAATTCTCGGCTTTCCCTATCATTTCAAGTTTTCATTTGTCTTCATTTCTCGAACTTCCTGTTTTTGTTTCAATGTCCTAGTTATTCTTTTCATTGTCTGAGTTCTTAAGTTGTTAAAACATAGAAATCATTTAAAAAAGTAAATCGTCTCGTCAGGTTCATTCTGCAGAATTATATCATACGAAATACGTGGATTTCTTTCAAAATGCTATTTTTTTTTGGTGTGAAAATTGATATTTGTGTTTGTGTCCACATTAACTGTTGCGATTTGCAATTCAGAAAATGGCGGA
This sequence comes from Cepaea nemoralis, assembly GCA_014155875.1. Taxonomy (NCBI): domain Eukaryota; kingdom Metazoa; phylum Mollusca; class Gastropoda; order Stylommatophora; family Helicidae; genus Cepaea; species Cepaea nemoralis. Next base: position 70,208 of record JACEFZ010027789.1, on the reverse strand, counting down.
CGACAACTTGCCAGCTCTTCGGCGGCTGCCTTGTGACATAGTGAGTGTGCGGGCTGCTTGTGTGTTCGGCAAGCTGTCGTCATCGACAATATACTGCATGTTGAAGTGAAGAAAGGCGAGGCCACTGTTTCATTCACGAGTTCACGTGGGCATTGACGAGCAATTGGTGTGGTTTTCGCCAGCACAGTAAGTGAATGAGTTATAATTTGGCTGTGAGTTAAGTATTTCAGCCAAAAAAATAAAAAAAGCCACTTATTAACTTCATTTGATCTATAGCTCTGGAATATGTACCTGCAGATTTGCAGCCAAATATGCCAGGCAATAAACTGTACAATGTATTGTTTGTGGCTCTGTGTTTACATTAACTGAAGGAATGCACTATTCTGAATAATCTGTATGTGTTGTGTACTCGTGTTTGGATGTTTTATTCTACTGACACATCGGTTTCTTGGTGCTCTCGGAAATTGAATAACAAAGACACAAACAATATATTGCACAATTTATTGTCTGGCATATTTCGATGCATCTCTCAGATACATGCTGCAGAAATAAGACACCATTAAGCTAAAGCAATAAGGCAAACCCTTGAAGCACAAATATATAAAACACATATTCATAACTAACTTGAATTGTCTGCCATATTAATTTTACCTTGACTATCATGTCTGTTTGTTTGCTTTGTAAATGAATGGCAATTGCCTCTTCCAGTTTTAACATGTGTCCATCTATTGTTTGTGTCTTGGTTATTCACATACATTACGGCAAAACATTATGTTGAATTTCTCGAGAATGTTCTACCCCATGGCTTTTCTAACTTATAAAGATGTCGTAGGAGGCTATAAAGAATGGTTAGCTTGCGATTGGGTACATCATATGAAAAGACTCTTAGGTGTAAACTACACGCGGTCATAAACACGTCAACAAAAGGATTTGGGTGTGTTGGGGGAAGCGAGCTGTACTGAGTAGGGAGAAAAAGAACAAGAAGAAGAAGTGGATGAAGAGGCGGAGGAAGAAGAAGAAGCAGAAGAGGAGGAGGAGGAAAACGATGAGATGAAGGGGAAGAAGATTAAGAAGAAGAGTGACAAGGAGTAGGAATTTAAGAAGAAGAAGAAGAAGAAGAAGAAGAAGAAGAAGAAGAAGAAGAAGAAGAAGAAGAAGAAGAAGAAGAAGAAGACGAGAAGGAGGAGGAGGAGAAGGAGGAGGAGGAGGAGGAGACGAAGAAGAAGAAGAAGAAGAAGAAGAAGAAGAAGAAGAAGAAGAAGAAGAAGAAGAAGAAGAAGAAGAAGAAGAAGAAGAAGAAGAAACTTTCAAACATAAACTTACTTTCATTTTTGTTATTAAAAATTGCTCAAGGACATCTCTTATATAGCTTGTCTTTTACATTCCACATACTAAAACATTACTTGTCTACGCTCTCCACATCTACAATTATCTGTCTTAAAGAGTAATTAACTGCACATAAGTTTCATGTGATTACATCCATAAGAACCGATCTTCTGGTATTCTGGTATTACATTGTTGTAAATTCCCTTGTCCCCACGTTATTCCCATCTCTCCATGTTGACAGACATTGTGGTCGGCATTACACTCTTCTTTTACACTCATGTTTATGACTTGTTGCACACAGACCCATTATCTTTATGAGATCGTATATCTATATTAATTTCGTCCCCAGCTCATCCGCTCTGGCTACCCCGATTTAATGAATTAGCTTCCTACGATCAGCTACTCTCATCAGTCTTTTACATAAAATGTCTCTCATTCTTCGATTTCTCTCTGTCTCTCTCGCTTGGTCTCCCTTTCCCTCTCTCTTTCTCTCTTTCGCGCGCTCTCTCTCGCGCTCTCTCTCTCGCTCTCTCTCTCTCTTTTTCGACTCTCTCTCTCCCTTTCTATCTCTTTCTCTCCCCCTCTCTCTCTCTTTCCTGCACTCAATCGTTTTCTGAAACTCTCAGTGATTCAATCAAACTTTTGTGATCTGTGAAATCAATGCAGACAGTAAACAGAATCCAGTGTTGAAGCTTTTAAGCAACGAACGAATGAAAAGATCTGAAATGTGTTTTCCCCACTTTTCTAAGTCTTAAACGGCAGAAAATAATTACAGCATAAGGGGAAAGGACATTACAAAATGCTTGCTTTCCATAGAAATTAATGTGTGTAATATTTTAATCATAGGACATGGGATTTTTACGCTGAAAAATATTAACAACATTAAATGTCGGCTTTTTCAGCGTCCTATTTTGTGCTTCCACTTTCCTTGCGTGGCGCAATGCATTGTCGATCAGAAAAATTTACTGTTCATATTGTGTATACTGCCAACAGGGTCATTCCTCTTATAGCACCAGTATGAAATTGTCTGCACCAAAACAAGTATAGAATGCCAAGTGGAGGCTGTAGGGCGTGTGGTTTTATGTAAGAAGATTGTTGAGAATATCGTAGACAGAAGTAGAAAACATACATCTGAGGTACTGAACAGAGTTGAAAAATAATACTGTGGTACTGGATAGAGTGTCGGTCTCCCTGGCCTAGGTGTTAAACGAATTTCTCTGTAATCCGGTTTATCTACGTGGGGTAACATAGCGCGCGAGAATTGGTAGCGGTTCTCGCCGCGTTGATGACTTACGGGATAATTGAGTCGGCTCGCTCAGAAAGCAATGGCAAACTACTGAGCGTAATCTTGCCAAGAAATCTACAACAGCGGTAAAATGCTGGTGTTGACAGCGATGTCCTGTAAAGGATATGAAAAAAAATTGATAGAGTAGAAAAGAAGAAAAATAACACCGAGGTATTAAAACTGAGGTACTAACAGTAAGGTACTAACACTGAGGTACTGGACACAGCCTATCGTAGCAAAGGAGTTACGGATGCAGTGTGTAATCCCGTATACCCGCGTTCGAACACAGCTATGGGCGATGTGGCTACAGACGGCCTGGTGTTGGATTTTTCTGAAAATGGTATGGGTGCCGGTCGTTCAGAAAACAATGGCAAACAACTGAAAGTAAAGTTGCCAAGAAATCACGAAAAGCCGGAAAAAAATGCTGGGGTTGACTGCGACGTCCTGTAAAGGATAAGCAACGGATTTAAGTGGACAGAATAGAATAATAACACTGAGATACTGGAGAGGGTTGAAAGATACCACTAAGGTGCAGGGTAGAGTTGAAAAATAACCCTGAGGTACTGGACAGAGTAGAAAAATAACAGCGAGGTACTGGACAGAGTAGAAAAATAATTCCGAGGTACTGGACATAGTAGAAAAATACCACAGAGGTACTGGAAATAGTTGAAAATTAACAATGATGTATTGGAGAGGGATGAAAGTCACACCGAGGTACTAGACAGAGTAGAAAAATAACCCTGAGGTAGTGGACAGAATTGAAAAAATAACTCCAAGGTACTGGACAGAGTAGAAAAATAAAACCGAGGTATTGCCTAATCTTTCCAGAACATTCCTAGGTACCCATTTTAGCCTGTGTCTCGACGGAGATTCGAATAAACGACTACCAGCTACCCTGGCATAAGTGCTAACCACTGCGCCATTAGGATACCTAGATACATCTATGTCTAAGTAATCACCGTGTACGTGCATACTGCTCCACGACCTGGTGTTATGCCGACAGTTTTATCCCTTCTTCTGTAGATTTCCAGGCAGCTCCCCAATTCGATCCACTTATTTTTCTCACTCTGGTGCGCCAGCGGAATCACGTATTGTAATTGGAACCTTTGTTTGGATTTTCTTGTGTCCCTATTGCTAATTCTTGGCGCACAAGAGACGGTCACGGAGAAATAACCAATGAAATGTTAGAACGGTGAAAGATTCTTCTGCTTGTTCTTTTCATTATGGTTTCTTGTGGGAAGTTCTAACACGTATTTCCACGGAACTTATCCTACAGTTAATTTTCCGGTCATAACTTCTTGCTACTTGAGAAAATGTTTTCATTGTTTCGATATATTTTCTGTATAATTGTTTAAAGTAAATTGATATCTGACCTGTTTGTTTGTCGCTTTATATATATATATATATATATATATATATATATATATATATATATATATATATATATATATATATATATATATATATATATATACACTAGCTGACCCGGCCCGGCTTCGCCCAGGCTCTGGAGGGGATCTATCTATCTATCAGTCTGTCTGTCTGCTTGTTTGTCTGTCTGTCTGGCTGACCCGGCCCGGCTTCACCCAGTCCCTGGTGGGGAGCATCTCATTTAATTCATATAAGTAGTCATATAAGCTCTCCCGTTCCCGACTATCTGTCTGTCTGTCTATCTGTCTGTCTGTCTGTCTGACCCGGCCCGGCTTCACCCAGTCCCTGGTGGGGAGCATCTCATTTAATTCATATACGTAGTCATATAAGCTCTCCCGTTCCCGACTGTCTGTCTGTCTATCTGTCTGCCTGTCTGACCCGGCCCGGCTTCACCCAGTCCCTGGTAGGGAGCATGTCATTTAATTCATATAAGTAGTCAAATAAGCTTCCGTTCCCGACTATCTGTCTGTCTGTCTATCTATCTGACCCGGCGTGGTTTCGCCCAGCTCCTGGCGCACAGTAACTTAAAAGAATGTCCTTCCACACACCATTCATTATTTTTAATGAAAACTGTTTTTAATCACCGACATGATAGTTGATAAGTTCTTTAAGCAGGAAAAGATGGGTTACAATGTTATGCATTATGCATTATTTTTATGAAAACTTTGAAAATGCCTTAAAGATTATATCATTATTTATTATAACTCATATGCCTGAAAATAACTATAGACAAAGAGTTTAACAATATCGCAAGTAAGTCCAACAATATGACTATAAAGTATATAGAAATGTTATTAAAAGTTATGCCCCTTGAAATAACTTTTCTAGAGTGAAGTCCCCCTGCTATATAGAAATTATATAATGAAAAATGAAAAAGTAAATGTTATTAAATAAGTAGAAGATTTTACACTAAGAAACTATTATAGTCGGTTGCACAGGAATGAAAGGAAGACGTGTAGAAAATTTCATCTCAATCGGATGTACCGTTATCGAACGCATCCAATACAAAGCTACCCACAAACACACAAAACCACAAAACCACATACACTCTGTTTTATATATATATATATATATATATATATATATATATATATATATATATATATATATATATATATATATATATATGAGTGTGCGTGTGTGTGTGTATGTGTACGTATGTTGGG
>JACEFZ010027789.1:0-60000 GCA_014155875.1 Cepaea nemoralis | reverse complement strand
CCATAGCACAAAGCCTGGGCTAAAATATAGAGATCATGTGTTGCCCATGCAGCATGATCCCTCTCTCGGCCTGCCTAGTTTACTCCAGAGGAAAGGCAACACCCCTACATCTGGAACAAGACAAGCTGCAGAAGCTGCCGGATCAGCAAAGCAATGCTCTAACTGTCCGCCTGTCGGAGCTTCGATCCTAGACCAGTCGCCAACCAAGGCTTAGGGCCTGGTCCGCCCTGCCATGACATTTTGTCCTTTAGCTTGCATTTCCTCGCACCAGGGTAAGGCTTGTACCCTCCCAATTGCGCTCTTCCGCCCGAAGCCGTTGGCACAATGTGGGGTGTCGGGTTTGGTAAGCGCCGCCCAACGTTCAGCGCTAACAGAAACCAGGTAGTACCGTCTACTGTTATACGGTAGCTCAGTCATATCTGACTAAGACCTGACTTTTTGATGATGATATATATATATATATATATATATATATATATATATATATATATATATATATATATATATATATACTTAATGAGCGATATATATATATATATATATATATATATATATATATATACTTAATGAGCGAACACCCCCCCCCCCCCCCCCCCTCCACCTCCAGCTGACTGACAGAGACCCCTGAACTAGAACCCCTAAACCCCTGACGCAATCCTCACCCTGCCCCTGCCTACAAGACTTCCTGAAAACACCAGCTCGCACATTGACTAAATCACCCAGCGGAATGCCGACACACAGATCATATAAGACGCTGTTTAGTACCGACGTGGGCTTACACCACTTCCTTCCTGTCTGCTTTTTATACCACGCCACAATTTCCTATCCAAGTTTTATCTCCTTTGTTAGAGCGGGGATCGAATGAGAAACACACGGGTAAGCTGGCTTGGATTAGAACCTGAATTTCTTGTGATTATATTCCTTGACATTGTTCTTATGGGCGCCAGAAGGAAACTGGAATCTGGTATTAATCTGGGTTGAAAAAATGCACGATGGATAGAAGGCAGGGGTGATAGAAGAGGGAATTTAAAGTTCACGCGCAAGGCATTCGGGTCGACCTGGTTTAAATGTGAATAGTAAACGAGAAATAAAGGAACAATGATGATAGAATCTCCGTTGGATAACTGCTCTATCGGTATGAAAAATATGGAGTTGTAACGATGCATATTCTATATGGCATTGTGTCAATCTCTCTATCTACCATCATTGGACAGAATCATCATCAAATTAATATCCTTTTTTGGGGCAGACTCAGTCACAGGATTATTAATCTGAGCCAATGATGGACCCTAATATAACTTAAATTCTGAGGTTGAACGGGGTAGGGATAATGTAACGTATAATCAAATCAAACTCCATCACATCGTATTTCAATGTTTTTTCTTGTTTCATACAAGATTTCTAGTTTTGCTGTAACGCAAAAAAGGCCTAACAGCTACTGGTTTCACGATTTCTAAGAATCGTTGTTACAGAACTCCGAGAAAAAAACATAGGATGCTCCGTCTTCCCGCAGCAGATGTAAACTGTAGACCCTGATTGTTCCATTAACAAATGGTTGTAACGGGGACACCGCTGGTGAAGTGTTCAGTCCGATGCTTCCCGCTCAGAAAGCCAGGGGATTTTGATGGTTCGAGTGCCGTTTACTCCATGACTCCAGGGGGTCATCGCAGGAGCTACTGAGTTCGTGCTATGTGCTATTACCGTTTATCTTATCTGGGTTATCATGTGCCATGTCGATACACGTGGGCAGTCATGTTTCGCATCTCATGCGATCACCAGAGACGTTAATCAGATCACTGGCCTTGTTTGACCATACCACATGGCCAAGCCATACAGGTATTTACTTCTCTGCTTTCTCCTTGTTCGTTTCCCCTCAATCTTTCCAGTTTTCACCAAGGTCTCCAATTTATTTCTTCTCATAACATGTCCAAAACATTTTGACCGTCTACGTCTAATTTCTCTAATCAATTTATCATTAGCATTATTATATCTGTGCGCCTGTGGGATCAGATGGAGAAGGTGGAGGAACAGATCGAGAACCCGTATGGAGAAAGGACAAGATTGCAGGGAATTGGCAGGGTCTCTGGTAGAATCTCAAATCTGTGAGGGAAGACCAGAAGAACTTTCAATCACATGGCGGTTGTAACGATTAGTAGTGCGACTTTTCGATGGCTGTTGAACAAGGGGATGGAGCGCATATGGGAATGTGTTGAGTGCAGTGATGTCGGTTCTTAACTCAACTCAACTCAACTCAGCTTTATTATTTCTGCGATACAAACCACTTGCTATTAAAGACGATAAAACAAAGAAAATTGAAATATTTTGGTCACTTGAAACGTCACGAAAGTTTGGAGAGAACAATATTGGAAGGAAATATGCCTGGGAAGAGAGGAAGAGGAAGGCCAAAGAGAAGATGGGTGCAGGATGTGGCGGATGATCTCCAGATGGGTGTATCAGACGCGGGACATCTTGCTTATGATCGAGAGGTTTTCCGGTAGGTTGTTATGGCAGCGAGGTTCTGCAAAAGACATGCTACTGAATGAATGAATACTAACCACATCACCGATCGAGAGCCGAGTTGTCTGTAACAGTGTGATGCTAGCACCATATACCTTGCCGAGTCACCCAGCCTGCAGTCGATATAAGAGAAGTCGTGGGGAATAAAGGCGGCTGGCGTGGTAATGATCGCTAAAAAGATTCATCTAAACGAACACCCCTTGAATCATGCTAAGAGCTTCAAGTACTTAGGAAGTACAATATCATGAAATGGCAAATCAGAAAACGAGATCAAGAATATATGCAATAAGGCAAACCAACTCATTGGACAAATGGCACCGATACTAAAGAACAAACACACATCAATAGATACTGTAAAAAGAAAATCACCCTACAAAACAATCTTCTTACCAACTCTATGCTTCCAATGCCAATACTGCACAATAATAGAAAAAGAGGAAAAAAAAATTACAAGGACGGAAATGAGATTCCCAATTAGAATACTCAATGTATCAAGAAGAGAGAACAATCAGAAATGAAGAAATCAGGACTAAAGTGGGGGTTATAGCAGCGCTAAATTTCATCAGAAAACAGACAGGTAAATGGTTTGGCCATGTAACTAGGTTACCAATTAACACTATACCCCAACAAGCAATGATCAATCAGAAGAAAAGGCCGGTCAGGTAAAAGATGGACAGAGGGAATAACAGAGTCCATGGGAATTTCGATACATGAAGCTTATAAACGGACGCTCTCCCGCTGGTTTTGCTTCACCTCAACATCGTAAGGTAAAGAGCAACAAGATGAGATGAGATGCGATGAGACCGATCGAGTGCCCACTAGTTTACAAATCCAAGGCTAGCAACATATATCCCATAAACTTTACAACGCTACAAGAGCTCTTTACTTAAGTGACTACACACCCAGTACATCTACCGGTTTGAACATGGAAACTTTACTTTGTTTTACCATGCCTGGCCCGTGTAACATCCCATAATATTTTCTGCTACAATTCTTTTATGAGACTAGAGGTCAGCGTGGCCGAACGATTTAACACAGCCTACACTTCCAACACGCTGACGGCGGGGTAGTGTGTGCAAGCGATAGCAAATTATTGAACGTAAAATTGTTCAGTAAATCAACCTGGGAATGATCATAACGTCCTGCACAGAATGTGTAACATTTTATTTTTGTTTTTACGTCGATATCGAAGGTCGTCGTGGCTGATAGGTCTAACACACTAACACTTTCTTTTCTGAAGGCGAAGTAGTGGGTTCATTCCAAACTTCGCCCTTTTAGACTCTAATACTGTTGAAGGTAAAATTGTCCAGCACATCACAAACAGCGAACATGGACTGGAGTTGATTGCGTCGTCCTGCAAAGGAAATGCAATGCTGTATAGATCGACTCCCAAGCCACGCTTTTTATATAGAAAGCATCCTGTTGTTACAGAAGTTTTCGATCCCAGGATCATGTAAACGGCAGGCGAGGGTACAAACCAATACACAAAAGTGACTCCAGCTGAATAATTGCCAAGTGGCAATGCACTGTATTTCCTGTCTTCGTGAGAGCACCCCCACATCTATTCTCTGACGTAGGCTGCTCTCTTTTGTTGATGAAAATCTCAGATCTGAACACCATGTTGCACTTTCTTAATCCCACTGCGTGTTGATCTAAGGAAAGCATTCTCGTATGCAGCAGTAATGCATTCTATGTTTGCAAGTAACATTAGACATTAAGGCTGTTTTTACGGTAAATAACCCCAGCTCTCCATATGATTCTGACTTTCACCGCGCCAGTAGGCGAGCGAAAGAAAACTAACGAGTGAGACAAGAACTAGCCGAATTTAGGATCAGACAAGAGGAGTAAGGCTGTTGCAAGGCAATACAACCTCGTATAAATAATGTATTAGTCAGGGACAATAACTCAATCTACTCTTTGCGTGCGGTTACGGTTCTTACTGCAACATTGACGAACGTTTACTGGGGTAAATGTTGCGAGCTATCGCCAGTTCACTCCCCTGAAATATATCAAGTGTTGTTTCTTACCACTAATGGCTGAACAAACTAGGCCCGTCTAAAGGTAGTTCGTAAATAAATTCACACGCATTTTTGGCGAGCGTAGAAGTAGGAGAAATAACTCTTTCTTTCTTCTACATCTATGAGGGCCAAATAATACTAAATAGACTATCTAGCTATGTGTCTAAGTATAATTATTCCTGCATCCCGTTGGGGTAATCATAGCTTTCTATGTTTATGTTGCCTTGTGTGTCCCCAGTCTATTATTCTTTCTCATTCTTTCTTCTACTTCAGTGACGTCAAACAATACCTACAAATTTAAATATGACATGACTTAGTGGCGACAAAATATTCCCCAATTGATATTTCAGGGTAAGACAAGGAAAGCTTCCACATTTTGTGGCTGGTCATGTTCCAAATCTTCCTGTTAACAACAAATTCTGTTGGTCTATAGAACAAGAATCGCCATGGCGAAAGTAGCCTTTAGCAAGATGAAAAACATTCTGACCAATAAAAAGATGTCAATTGAAACGAGAATAAGAGTGTTGAGGGGATACATAGAGCCTGTTCTTTTGTATGGATGTGAAACTTGGAAAATGTGCAGTCAAGCTGAAAAACATTTGATGGCTACAGAAATGTGGTTTCTGAGGAAAATTCAAAGAGTACCATGGACAGATAGAAAAACCAATGACCAAGTACAATAGGAGACAAATGAACATCGTAAACTGATTAGAGAAATTAGACGAAGACAGTCAAAATTTTTTGGACATGTTATGAGAAGAAATGGATTGGAAAACTTAGTGACAACTGGCAAGATCGAAGGGAACAGACCAAGAGGAAGACCGAGAGGAAAATACCTGGATGGCTTGGCCACGTGGCATGGACGAGACAGGAACACTGAGCTGATCCACGACTCTGGTGATCGAGTGAAATGGCGAGTCATGACCCCCCTCCGCTTTCCGGCATGGCACATGATTGATTGATTGACTATATCAGTTTGCATTTTCTTCTTCTGTTTCCTATCTTAGAATGCGGCCTAGAACCTCAGTAAACTCGCTCAGGAATTTGGGCATTTTGAGGGAGCTAAGTCGCAAAGACAACTTATCACAAACATCAGAAAAAGACAGTTTTCATTTTTTGGCCACATTATGAGAAGACAAAAACTGGAACATGTTGTGACAACAGGCAAGATTTGTAGAAGGAGAGATAGAGAAAGACAGTGTGACAACATTCTTGACAGTCTTGTGTCATGGCACGGAAGGGAGTAACCACATGAATTGATTCATACTGTCGGAGATTGCAATTTGTGATCGCAATGTATTTCCTTCCTTCCCAGCCTGCCTGCCTGCCTGCCTGCCTGCCTGCCTGCCTGCCTTCCTTCCTTCCTTCCTTCCTTCCTTCCTTCCTTCCTTCCTTCCTTCCTTTCTTGCCTTGCTTTCTCCATTGGTTCCTCTCTCAATCTCTTCCTTCCTGCCTGCTGATGTTAACCTTTCTGTGTATGATTATTTGTCTCTTCGCCTATCGATTTTATTTCTCCGCTGACAGTAATGTATTCAAATCTGCCCCACTTATCATGACAATCCAAAACTCCAAAGATCTCCCTTATGATCGTTCTTAATATGCTGGCAAATAGCCTCCCACTCTCCGCCTAATTAAACACTACAAATACCCAATCACCAGGGGAGGGTCATGTAACATGCATGCTTCAGATCCCGCCAGGTGCAAATGTCATCAGACGTACCGCCACACTTGCCGAATTCATCAAAAAACTGTACAGGGTTCGACTGGGTTAACTATGTTATCGGAACAAACAACACCCCACAGGCGTGTATTTAAACAAGTAGATTGCCGGGGCAACAGTCAACAAACGGGTATCTGTCTGCGGAAACACTTATGTGAGAGATAGCTGGAATTTTTGGTAAGCTAGTATATGTGCCATTTATGTATAAGCGATAACACGAAAGTATGCATGCGTAAAAAAAGTGTTGCCAATCACAGTTCTACTACTAAACATCATCTTACACTTTTACTGTCAAGCGCCGTGGGGAGGAGTAGTTGATGGCCCAGCGCCTCTGGGTGGATAGTGTCATTCTGTGTGATTGTATAATGTCTTTGATGTCATCAATCCGTCTTCTTGCTCTCGTATCAAATCCAATACTAATAAATAAGTTAAAACTTAGTTGCATGTTCTTAAAAACGTCGCAAACAACCCCAGCATTTGTTAGCTGTTTGTGACTTACTAGGCAAATTTAAGTTCACATAGTTTACAACTGCTTCTGAAATACTGACGCTCATACTATTGTTACAAATCAACGCACAGCGGTCTGTCTCCACATCGATTGCAGCTGATTTCGAGTGCGGTAAGCGGGATTACGAATCGCGTTCGCCACAGACGCTTCACGAGTTCGCCACAGACTCTTTAAGCGTTCGCCACAGACGCGAACAATAAATAGGTGTGGTTACTAAGTAAACATATTTATTAGCAAGGGAAACGTGATTAACATTTTTGATTGCATTGGTAAAAATACCAGTTTTGTATTTGTCAACTATTATATGTATCAACCACTGATTTGTATTTACCAAATATTACTTAACAATTACTGCATTGTATTTGTCAAATATTATAGCTAACAATTACTGCATTGCATTTATTAAATATCATAGCTACTAATTACTGCATTGTGTTTGTCAAATATCATAGTTATCAATCACTTAATTGTGTTTGATAAATACCAAAGGGGCTTTATATAAGTGTTCTTCAAGCACGAACACACACACACGCACATACATACACACAAACACACACATACACACATATATATATATATATATATATATATATATATATATATATATATATGTGTGTGTGTGTGTGTGTGTGTGTTTGGTGTGTGTGTATGTATATGTATGTATATATAGATACGCGGTGGCATAGAAGTTTACAATTCTGCCTACCGCGATCGTGAACTGGTTAAATCTCCAGCTGTGGTGGTACTTGTGTCGATTAAGTTTAAGTAACTTGAGTCATCATCATAAAGTGCCCTGCCAGCTGGCGTAGGCATTCATGGCTCTCCACAGATGTCGGTTGTTGGTATTCTGGATCACCTCTGCTGATGGTATTCCTCCATGCCACGGTCTCAATCATCCAGCATCATTTCTCTTGGTCTGCCTCCGTCTCTCTTCCCCTCTATCTTTCCAGTTGTCACGATGTTCTCCAATAACTCTCTTCTCATCACATGACCGAAGAAAGATGTTTGTCTCTTTCTTATTGTTGTATATAATGTTCTAGTTTCATTAGCCTGTTTCAGGCAGTCGTCGTTAGTTACTCTGGCAGTCCAAGGAATTGGCAACATGCGTCTCAGGAACTACATCTCTGTTGCTTCTAATTTCTTCTTAATTTGTTCATTCACATTCCAAGATTCACTGCCATACAGCAAAACTGGTTCTACATAGCATTTCAGCACTCTCTTTCGTACTTTCAGTGATATTGACTTATTGCATAAGATATACTTCATTTTCTGAAATGCGGTTTTTGCTTGCTCTATTCTGCTCTTACAACACCAAAGAACACTCTTCACATGGAAGACCCCGGACAGTATTACCAAAAATCAGATTGAATATTATAATACAAAGAAGGTGGAGATCAAGCATAACATCTGCAAAAACCCTACAAAGTGCAGACTGTGATTAGTTTAGTTTAGTTTAGTCTATGGATCAACATCACGGCAAACGGGTGCCACCCATAAGTGCTCCGTTCTCCTCCTAACGCAAACCTGGGTTTGGAGAAACTCATCTCAGTGCACGAACTCCGTAGCACCGGTGAGGATCCTGAAATACTTTGGGTAGATTTTTAACTCGAAATTTTGCTAGGACAGCGCATTTAGGCTACTCTTTTTCGATTTCCAACTGCCAAGGGATTTTTTTACGTGTGCAACAATACACACGGGTTTCCGATCTCTCTACCCAGAGACCAGGGGAAATTTTATTACTAGAAGTCCACGTGAAAAAAAAAAAAACCCGGTCCTCACCGGAGCTTGAACCCGGGACCTCCAGCACTTTAGGCGGACACCACACCTCGAGATAGCGCAGCGCCCTTTTCCCTCGAGCCGGATACTGTGATAGACTGTGATACAGATCATCAGTTATTAGAAGCAGATCAGAAATTAAAACTCAAAAAGCTTACCCGAGGACCAAGGCCACTTCGTTTTGATCTCACTAAAATACCAGATGCATACAACGTAGAAGTTAGGAATCGTTTTGGGGTCTTGATGTCTGTACACGAAGAAATGGCATCTGATGAACTGGCAGTACAAGCTAGAGATATCTTGATAACTGCAGCCAAAGATTTAATTCCGACCAAGAAAAAGCATCTTAAACCATGGATTACATCAGACACGTTAGAATTAATAAAACAACGAAGGGAACTGAAACAGAAAGGGGGTGAATCTGATAACAGCAGGCTGAAGTATACATCTTTAACTCGAGAAATAAGAAAGTATACACGAAAAAACAAAAACCAATATATACAAGATTGCTGTATCAGAATAGAGCAATATCATAAGACTGGAAGAGATTACGAAATGTTCAAATAAATGAAGTTATTGATAAGAAATGTTCAACCTCAACTGAATGTTATCTGTGACAAGATGGGAAATACCTTAACAGAATCTAGACAAATTCTAGAAAGATGGCAGGAGTACTGCAGTTAATTGTTTGATATGAGTGACAGTGAGGATATGAATGAGATACATGAGCCAACAACAGCAGAGACAGGACCTGAACACTCATTTGATGAAATTGGATGTGTAATAAAGAACCTGAAGAATGGTAAATCACCTGGATGTGGTGAGATACCAGTTAAACTAATTAAAGCGTGAGGAGAAGAAAGCATACACATTTATCACTCATTATATACAAAGATATGGAAATATGGTATATGGCCAAAAGATTGGAAGAGAACTATCTTCATTTCAGTACCAAAAAAGGGCTACCTGAAATTATGCACCAACTATAGAACTGTTGCCCTGATCAGTCATGCAAGCAAAATTCTACTAAACATAATGGGAAGACTTCGTAAGAAAATGGAAGAATAAATTAACGTGGTTCAAGCTGGATTTAGACAAGGAAGAGGAACAAGAGATCAAATTCTCAACATGCGTTTTAAAATAGAGAAGTGCAGAGAATTTAATGTATTTCTCATGTTTTATGAATTATTCAAAGGCGTTTGACTGTGCACAACATCAGAAACTTTGGTAAATCATGAGGAATATGAGCTTTCCATCACATGTAATACAACTCATAAGAATGCTCTATCTAGACCGACAACCGGCGGTTAGAATAGATGGTGAGACATCAGACTGGTTTGACATCAAGCAATGAGTCCGTCAGGGATGTGTGCTGTCCCACTATTTGTTTAACCTGTACACCGAAAATATGATGAGCACCTATGGACATGTCCGGATTGCAACGAAGATACCCCAACTGATAACTGATGATGATGATGATGATGAGGAAAGTAAGAGATGATATAAACAGGGAGCTATATGATACTCTGAACATAGGTGGTCATGACATACCAGAGATTCCATTCCGTATGCTGATGATACAGTATTGCTATCCACAACACAGAATGGTATAGAAAACTTAATAGCCTCAACCCAATTGAATAGTGAAAATCACAACTTATATCTTAACATAGCAAAAACAAAGATAATGCATACAGATAAAACTACTATGGAGAAAGAAATATATGTTAATGAGGAAAAATTGGAGGTGGTGGAAAATTTTGAATATCTTGGGTCATTGATTACCAACAACGGTGACACAATGAAAGAAATTAAACGACGACTATCAATTGCTCTTCAAAGACTAAAACAACTGAATAAATTATGGAGTGGGACAGACAGAACTACAAAAATTAGATTTTTAAGAGCATGCATCTTTCCCATTGCAACATACGCCTGTGAGACCTGGACACTTACTAAACAGGCTGAACAGCGCATAAATGCCTTTGAATATAAATGTTATAGACGAGTTCTAAGAATATCTTGGGTAAAGAAAAGAACAAATGCATCCATACTTCAAGAGCTGAATATTGAAGAAGGCTGGCTATTAAAGACTATAAAACAAAGAAAATTGAAATATTTTAGTCACTTAAAACGCCACGAAAGTGTGGAGAGAACAATAATGGAGGGGTATATGCCTGGGAAGAGAGGAAGAGGAAGGCCAAAAAGAAGATGGTGCAGGATGTGGCGGATGATCTCCATGTGGGTGTATCGGACGCGGGACTCTTGCTTAAGATCGAGAGGTTTTCCGGAAGGTTGTTATGGGAGCGAGGTTCTGCAAAGGACATGCTACTGAATGAATGAATTCTGTACTTAATCTCTGTTGTACATCACCCATCTGATGTTATAAATGCCCCTAGGTGTTTAAAATTATCCACTTGGTTAAGAATTTTCCCTTCTATTTCTATGCCACATTTTGGTATTGCCATTTGCTTTGATATCAGCATTGTTACTATTTTCTTGATATTCAAGGAGAGTCCTTTACTTGCACTCTCTATTACTACAATGTCCTACAATTGTTTTAGGTATATTGAATTATCTGCCACTTGAGTAATTTGAGTACGAAACCATTTTGAGCATTCTCTGTGAATTGTTGGGAAGAAAATGCATCGAGTAAAGGATTTGACCATTCACCTCATATACAGTTGTCTAGAATCCTTGCTAACACAGAATAACCTATGGAAAAATTTACATGTGCACATACATATGTTATATATATATATATATATATATATATATATATATATATATATATATATATATATATAGAGAGAGAGAGAGAGAGAGAGAGAGAGAGAGAGAGAGAGAAAGAGAGAGAGAGAGAGAGAGAGAGAGAGAGAGAGAGAGAGAGAGAGGGAGAGAGAGAGAGTGTACCAGACAGGGACTCATACAGACATACATACAGACAAACAAGGAGGGCGGAGAGCGATGGACATTAACGACACACCAGAGAAGCAGGAGGATAAACAGATTAGCCAGCCATATTTAGTCGCAGTAAGCCCGAAAACCGCTAAATCTGCGCATCAGACAGCACAACCACAACCACGCTCAATATGCTACACTAATGCGCTAACAGCACAGATTTTTCTTGTCAGTGCAGCCCAGATCGAAAATAAGGAACACAAACTAAAAATAAGAAAAAAATTGTGTAATCTTTTACTGAAGTTATTAGCGTCAAGGAAAACATAATTAATCAGAGAAGTTTAAAGAAAATTAAATATGGAGGGGAAATATTTCTGGTTTGTGCGCGAGGCAAATTACCGTTTTTAAATAAACATGAAGCAAAATAGCCGTAATAATATCAAAGTAATAACTAATATAACAGAAGCATAAAAAGCTAAAAGCGAAGTGCGTGTTGGTGCGTACAACGGATATTTCAGTAATGTTGATAGTATCCAAACAGGCATAACAAATAAAAATAACCATTTTGAAAATAGTCATCTTTCCTGCAGCAAGACAAGGATGTGAATTATGGACGATGTGAAAGGGCGTAACACTAAAGAAGAAATGTCAGGCTTTTGAAATTAAATTAAATATTAAAGAAACATGCTTAGAATAATGCGGATGAAGAAAAATAAATTAATGATGTTTTAAAAGTTCTGACCAATGGAGAAAATTGGCTAAAAATGATTCATGTTTCTGAAATTAAATTACTTTGGTCACATCAAAAGAACAAACGAAAGAACGAATTTTATTTTCAAAGGTTTAAGAGATGGACACACAGGCCCGACTAACATTCTGCATTTCTAGCACTCTCTTTCATATATTATTTCATACATACATCACTTGAAGCTAACTGAGAACAACAACAATATAAAAGATATGCATTATAAAGCCATGGGAAAAATACAACAATAAATACTACATGACAAACTAATATTAAGTAATCCAGTTCCAGTTCCAGTTTTCAAAAACAAAAATTCCAACTTCGTCCTCGTCTAACCTGCGTCATCAGCTGTGGTTATAATTGAGGATCGTGGTTTTTGTGGGTTTATTCACCCTAATTCTTGTCTTGTGGGTCCTATCTCGGACTGGTTATGTAGCGTTTGTGTCTGTGACGTCAGCAGTGGTCGGCGGCTATCCTTTGTGCTCTTCTGTTGTTATGGTTTTCTTTGTTGGTGTAGGCTCCTGGCTCGTCTGGCTGCAGTCCTTATAAGGACTTTTCGTGATCACACTCCAGCTGGGGGATAGGTCGGCGGCTGTCCTTTGTGCATGTTTCCTTTTGTTTTCGTTGTTGGTGCAGGCTCCAGGCTTGACTGGTTGCAGTCCTTAAAAGGACTTTTTATTTGGTATTCTTTTGTGCATTTTCTGTAGGAGCTTTTCGACGTTTTCTCTTTCCTCCTTGGGGAAACAGTTTTCACTGTTGCGTTTGCGTATCTGCTGCCTAGCGTTTTCTTCCTCCGTGGTCAGCCATGGGATGATTTCACCGTCCTCGATATAGTACTCGAAGTCGGCCTCACAGTTGTAGTGTACTAATGGGTATATCATTGGTTTCCCCCGGAGTTTTTTAGGCTTCTTCTTTTCTTTTTCTTCCCAGCGCCTTCTGAATTCCTGGCGCTTGAGTTCCTCCTTGTCGACTGGGTATTCTGTGCCTCCTTCAGAGATCGCTTGCTGTTCAGACTCGGTCTCTTGGGTTTCTTCTTGCGGTTTTTCTGTGAGTTCTTGTGTGGCTTCTGTTGGTTTGTTATGAAAGAGTTCCATTTCAGCTCTATGCAGTTCTCTTTCGGTCTTGATAATTTGTAGGATTTCTTCGTTCTCCTTCTTTATCTCAGCCATGCGCTGAATCTCTTGTTTGATGTTGAGCTGGATTTCTTTCATGTCGGCCAGCAGCTTCTCATTATCGCTGGTCGGAGACGTTGTCAGCAGCAGTGCCTTGACTTGTTTCTTCAATTCATCTATTTGCTTTTGAAGTTGATCTCTTTCAGCGTGTGCTATACCCGTGGCTGTCTCGCCCCTCTGCATTGCTTCCTTGAATGGTGTCTTTGTGAGGATGGCGATTTTGAAGACGTCTCTATGTCTCTGCAGGTACGGACATCCCAGGTATCTTGCTCCATGTTTGCCCAGGCAGTTGGCACACTTTCTTTTGTTGTTGGGTGCTCGGAAGTCTGTGTCCATCTTGGCCAGCGGACACTCCTTGAAGGCGTGGTGAGCGGCGCAGTATCGGCATATTTCCGTCTTACTGCGACACGTAGCTCTACTGTGGCCGGCCTTCTGACATCTGGAACATTGCGTGATTCTTGGTATGAATCTCTCTGGTTGCTGCATTCTCTTTTTGAATGATGCTGTGGTCGGCATCTCGCTGCCCTCCGACGTCACCACTGCCAAGGTTGTAGGTATCTTGGAGTAGGTGAGAAGCCGCTCCGCCTTCAAGAATCGGATGTGAAGATTGTCTTCACGTAGCTGCTTCAGGATTTCTTCATCTGTCAGCTCCACAGGAATCCGCTTGACAACCCATCGGACTGTTTTCGAGTCGGTGTTTCCGACTCTGGTGTCTTTCTCCTCCTTCTCTGCTGTCTTGGTTCTTGACTGTGTTGGGCTGTCAATCTTCTCCCTCGTAGTAGCTTCAGTAAAGGCTGTAGTATCAGGCTCTTTGCAGCTAGCAGGTGGGCTCTCGACGTTCTTCTTCTTCTTGTCGGCTCCCACGCTGCACATCTTGGCAACAGCGTGTTTCTTGTTGTTGGATTTTCCACGTGACATTTTCCCGCTGATCAGGCTTCTTGACAGAATAATGCGACTTGACTTGTTAGCGCTCGCAGTGCGAATGAATATTAAGTAATGATGAGGCAATTGTTATTAGCGCTGGGGAACATACTGTTCTACAAAACGGGGACTTGCTTTTATACTAGGGTTTTATTATTATTATTATTATTATTATTATTATTATTATTATTATTATTATTATTATTATTATTATTATTATTATTATGATTAAGGGGGACGGTAAACTGTACTGACATAGTGTTCTAATAATTTGCGATTAATATGTATAGGGATTGGTGATGTCTTTGATTTCTAGTGGAAGATTTTTCCATAATTGAGCTGCTGAGAACGCTAAGCTAGGTTTGTATAAGGACGTGAGACGAGACAGTTGATTGATTGATTGATTAATTGATTGATTGATTGATTGAACATTGATAGTGAAATACACAGCACGCTTATCCGCATGCCTGGTGAGTTCATGTTTGAATCCGCATCGAGATGCGCTTGTGTTTAAATGGATTTTGCATCTTCAGGTTGCCCAAGTCTAAAATGGACAAAAGAAAGTTTACGGTAAAGGAAAGATAAATGACGCTATATATGACCAGAAAATGAGTAGTGTTTCAATAAAGAAACTGTGGTGGCAAAAGAAACTGTATGGTAGCTAGAGATAATTTTTTTTTCCCATATCCCTTACAGGGCGTTGCAGTCAACATCAGCATTTTTCAGCTGCTGTTCATGTACTAGGCAAGATTACGCTCAGTAGTTTGCCATTGCTTTCTGAGCGACCGGCTCACATACCCCGTAAGTTACCAACGCGGCGAGAACAGCTACCTATTCTCGCGCAGGTTACATTACTCACGAGAAAAACGGGATTACGGAGAAAGACGTTAACACCTACGACAGGGAGATGGGCCTAGAGATACTATATGTGTCAAAAGAAACAGTATGGCGGCAAAAGAAACTATGGCGTCAGGAGAAATTGAATAGGAGAACGACAAGCTATGTTGGTGCAAGACAGGCTGTATGTGACCAAGACAGGCTCATGGGAGCAAGACTGGCTGTTTGAGAGCATGATAGGCTGTATGGGAGCAACATAGGATTAGCAAGAGCAAGATATGCTGAATGGCAGCAAGACAGGCTGTATGAGAGCATGACAAGCTGTATGGGAGCATGGCAGGCTGTATAGGAGCAAGACTGGCTGTTTGGCAGCATGGCAGGCTGTATGGGAGCAAGACAGGCTGTATGGGAGCATGATATGCTGTTTGGGAGCATGCCAGGCTGTATGGGAGCACGACAGGCTGTATGGGAGAAACATAGGATTAGCAAGAGCAAGACAGGCTGTATGGGAGCACGACAGGCTGTATGAGAGCACTACAAACTGTATGGGAACAATACAAAGTGTGCGGTGACAAAATAAACTTAATGACAACAATGACCACTGCAAGTGAGGCGGAATTTAGTGTGACTGAGAGGTCTATCGCGCGAATATGTATCTTCTTACCGCGACTTAGCCGGTTTATTCACATGACTTTCAACTGGGCTTAAATGTCGACTTCATTACCTTTCCTTCACTTGATGATGTAATTCACACGAATTTCAGCTGACCTTAAATGTTATCTTCTCTTCCTTTACTTTATGATGTAAATCACAAGAATTTCAGCTGGCCTTAAATGTTATCTTCTCTTCCTTTACTTTATGACGTAAATCACCGGAATTTCAGCTGGCCTTAAATGTTATCTTCTCTTCCCTCACGTTATGACGTAAATCACCGGAATTTCAGCTGACCTTAAATGTTGTCTTCTCTTCCTTCACCTTGAAGACGTACATCACAGGAATTTCAGTAGTTGGTGTGGGTTCACGTGATGGCGAGGGGCACTGGTAATAGCGAACACTAACTCCCACGCAAAATCAGTAGTAAAGTGCACACACTTGCAGCAGTAACTGCTGCTTGTAGTAATATATGGTTACACTTGTGTTGAAAGCTAGCGAACGCAAAACACACACACACACACACACACACACACACACACACACACACACACACACACACACACACACACACATGCACACACACACAAAGATGCTTTTGTTGCTTTTTGCGATTGAACAAAGAGGTAAATGTAGTACTATCACCCCCCAAAAAAATAGATCTGATAAATCAAGAGATGCAACAAGGACGAAAGCATAAACCACAACATTCCATACGTTTGTATTCCTCCCATACCGCGGAATGACATCAGACTGTGAACAGCTTAATCATATAAATATATTTAAAAAAAAACTCTTCTTATGTACAAGTCATATGCACATGACAACCCCACAAGCTGTATACTTTTTTAACAGATCGGTAATGGGTGGGTGGTGTGAAACTGAAGGGGAAAAAGGTAAAGTGACAAATCATCCTTGGGTGGGTGACGTAAAATTTAAGAAAAACAGTAAAGTGACAAATCAGAAATGGGTGGGTATGTAATACTTAAAACAAAAAAGAAAGTAAAGTGATAAATCAACGTTGCGTTTTGCGTCACGTAAAACTTAAAAAAAAAATAAATAAAGAAAAGAAAGTAAAGTGACAAATCAGTCATCGGTGGGTGATGTACAACTTCAAGAACAAAAATAGTAAAGGAGTTCTTTTTTTAAAATTTTTATAGCCCTTAGAGGCGTCCCAGCATATGGTCCTAGCTTCATAATTTTATAGATCTTTTTGCACCTGAAAACTGATGTGGGTAATAAACCTCCTGCTGCCTTTATTTCCCACATGAGTTAGTGGTAGCCAAAGACTAGGTCGACCTCGGAGCCTAGATGATGTTAAAAATCCGCCTCGATACAGCTGCGAACCCAAAGCAGAAGGGAAACTAGCTTGTTGACACAACGCTACCACTACTCCGAGAAAGCATGGCAGAAGACAGGCCAGAATGTAGTCACCATGCTACCACGGATCTGAGAATCCATGGCAGAAGACAGGCCAGAATATAGTCACCATGCTACCACGGATCTGAGAACCCATGGCAGAAGACAGGCCAGAATGTAGTCCCACGCTACCACGGATCTGAGAATCCGTGGCAGAAGACAGGCCAGCACGTAGACATCAGGCTACCACGGCTCCAAGACCCCATGGCAGAAGGCAGGCCAGCATATATACACCACGTTAGCACGGCTCCGAGAATCCATGGCCACCTGCGGGCTATCACGTGGACACCACGCTACCACAGCTCCAAGAACCCATGATCACCGGAAGGCCAGCATATATACGCAACATTACCACGGCTCCACGAACCCTTGGCAGAAGGCAGGCCAGCACATAGACACCGTGTCGTGCTACCACGGATCTGAGAAGATAACACAAAACACTGCAAACTATACTAATATAACGGAATGACATCAGACTTGTAAAAACTTCATTACATTAGAAAACTCTCCTTTATTTGCAGGTCACGGGTGACATCGAAATCCCACAGGACCATTATTATTTATGCCAGCGAAATCCAGCAGAAACTATTCCAACAAGTTCTTTCCCCAAAAAAAAAAAGAAGAGGAAATTCGAAAATCAGGGTTTCCTGCAAGAAAAAAGACAGTACAATGTGGTTTTCAAATGCTGTTTTCAAATGATCTCAGGGCATAAATCTCAGGAGAGCTGAGCTAAAATTGTGATATGTGAAGTGGCAACTCCGTCGTGAAATGTGTTCAAGAAATCGCTAGTCTCATCCTGGTTGCTAAAATTTGGTGTTACAGAGTGGCCGGTAATCGCCTAACGCTATTATTGTCCGTGATTGTTGGTAATATTTTGTCGAGAATTAGTTCGTGTTCCCTAATTAGCTCGTATTCCATAACTAGCTAGTATTTCATGAGCAGCTCGAAGAAGAAGAAGAAGAAGAAGAAGAAGAAGAAGAGGAAGAAGAAGAAGAAGAAGAAGAAGAAGAAGAAGAAGAAGAAGACGAAGAAGAAGAAGACGACGACGACGACGACGAAGAAGAAGAAGAAGAAGAAGAAGAAGAAGAAGAAGAAGAAGAAGAAGAAGAAGAAGAAGAAGAAGAAGAAGAACTACAGCAACAAGAACAAGGACAAGAAAAACAATAAGAACGTGAAGAAGGAGAAAGCAACAAGCAGTCACCAAGCAAATAAATATTGTAAATATCATTATTGACAACATGAATAGACGTAAGACAGCAAGACAAAATCAGGGATATTTATTTGTCGCATTTTTTGACAGACTTGTCACAGAACTGAAAGGAAAATGAACAAGCACAAGCAGCAAGTCGACAAAAATGTCGCCTAGAACGGCGGCGTTCAGACAAAGTCACGTTCTCCAATTACACGCGCGCAACGTCTTGCCAGCCGTCTGCAGTTAAAATATTCAGACGATATCACCCAACTGGGAATGGGAGCTCAAAGAGATGGGGGAAATGAGCTCGAGCTATTGTTTTTGCCTTTAAGGTATGGGGATGGTGGGTTGTGGTTCTAGTGGTGGCGTGGTTGAGGGGTTTTATTCACCTCTGGTTTAGAAAGTGCTAAGTTTCACTCCGGAGATAGGAAGACAACGCAGATATGAGATTAAAGTTACATGATGTATCTAGTCTAGTCTTTCCTTTTGAGCCTAAGGCGGCACATAGGGCAGACGTCGTGGCTCTCCATGTCTGGCGACCCGTCGCTACCCGTCGCACCTCCTGGATGTTCGTCTGGCCGCCGAGTGGGCCCTCCAAGGAATTCAACAAGTTTGTGCGAAGCGTCCAACATTTGAAGCCAGAAATCTGATTCTGTGACAAAGGAGAGTTATATGATGGCGGATTGTCAAGCCGCCGATCAACCATCATGCGCGTCACTAATTAGATGACGAGGCATTTGGCTATTCTGACTCAAAGTGTACTCATTCCAATTTCGGGGCCTTGATAGAGTCCCGTATTGTTATTTTTCGTCACTACCTCCCCGTGCCGGGAGTGGGTAAAGTTGCGCGAGACATGCATGACTTAATCTTTGAGACAAGCATATGACTACTGGCAGGATCAACCAGATATCTATCGGACAGACGGACTATTCACGCACACGCAGGCCAAGAGTAGCATCGCTAAAGCGCGCCCTCCCGGTACATGGTGATACATGCAAAACCACTGAACGCCTACCGACGAGCTTTCAAGCTAGGCCGGCAGGACTGACCGAATGGTCAGAATTAAATTCACAGGTACTGTTTCAAATTCAAAACTGTAGGTGGGCTGATTTTGTCTAGGGGTGAGTGAACCCAGTGTCACAATTCCCCAACATACCGGGACGAGGGTTTGAGATCAGCCGCATGCAATTTTGAAGTGGATTGCTTTGCGTTGATGTCGACGGAATGAGCGTCGGCCATTCAGAAAGTTATGTCAAACTACAGAACGTAGCAAACGTTAAAACACGTAGTAATATAACAAGCTATTAAATGCAGGAGTTGATTACCACGTCCTGTAAAGGACATGAAACTAACGTTTTAGTTGGTCATATGTTGAAGTACACTGGTTCCTGCAGCGATATTGTCAGTTAGAAGTAACAGGTTCGAATCCCCATGTGGTCTCCTATAGTTTTCATTTCGCTATACTTTTAAGTCTGACATCTGATCTCTGCGCCTTTCCTCTACTTCGAAGAGTGTTAATAATACATATGAATATGTTACACTTTTCACATGAGGCAGTGAGGAACATTTTACGTGATGTTCACTGGCATAGGAACGGAGCGCAATGGGGGGACCCTTTGCCGTGAAGTTGGAGCAGCGAATAACTAACTAACTAACTAACTAACTAACTAACTAACTAACTAACTAACTAACTAGCTAGCTAGCTAGCTAGCCTGTCAATATACTGCTAATGTTATTTTAATGAGCCCATATGTTACTTAACAACTGCGAAATGACATGAGTTGCCCGGTGCCAGAACTCCACACTTCACATTGTAGATAAGTGACATTTATCGCCGAAATGATTCTTGAAGGATTCGGGACATCATGAAACTTTAATCTGCAGGCCATCTCACGTCCGTAATTTAATTTCTTCCCCGTGAAAGAAGAAGACAGCTACAAAAAAGCCCATTTGAGTTACCCTGTTTTGTGATAGTTTGAAAGTAGGCTAGGGATTTCTGCAAACAATAACGTTTGTAACTCGGTGTGTGTGTGTGTGTGTGTGTGTGTGTGTGTGTGTGTGTGTGAATATATATATATGTATAGATGTGTGCTAAAGTCTGTTTCTGTCTGCGTTTCTAATTGCATGCATGCATACACATACATACATATAAATGCACACAAGCACTCACGAACGCACGCATATACACATGTAGACACACACATAGACGCACGAACGTGCACATATGCGTGCGACTCTCCCTCTCTCTCTCTCTCTGTATGTATGCACATATGTAGGTGTGTGTGTATGCATGCACACATACGTACATTTGGGGATAACATGATGCACACGACATAAACTAACGTGATTAGATAAATCCATAACATGAAATATATAACCCACATATTCTCACAGTAATTTGAACTATCTTCTATAACCCACATATTCTCACAGTAATTTGAACTATCTTCTATAACCCACATATACTCACAGTAATTTGAACTATCTTCTATAACCCACATATTCTCACAGTAATTTGAACTATTTTCTATAACCCACATATTCTCACAGTAATTTGAACTATCTTCTATAACCCACATATTCTCACAGTAATTTGAACTATCTTCTATAACCCACATATTCTCACAGTAATTTGAACTATCTTCTATAACCCACATATACTCACAGTAATTTGAACTATCTTCTATAACCCACATATTCTCACAGTAATTTGAACTATCTTCTATAACCCACATATACTCACAGTAATTTGAACTATCTTCTATAACCCACATATACTCACAGTAATTTGAACTATCTTCTATAACCCACATATACTCACAGTAATTTGAACTATCTTCTATAACCCACATATACTCACAGTAATTTGAACTATCTTCTATAACCCACATATACTCACAGTAATTTGAACTATCTTCTATAACCCACATATACTCACAGTAATTTGAACTATCTTCTATAACCCACATATACTCACAGTAATTTGAACTATCTTCCACGATAATTATAATCTGGCTATCGTGTCGTTTTGTTTGCACAAGTTGGTTTCTATAAATGAATGACAATTGCCGAGTAGTATTAATTTATTCACTTCATATGATATATAGCATCTGCTACCGTGGAAGGGGTTACGGACGCAACTCGTAATCCAGCAACCCGCCTTCGAAACACAGCTGCTGGAGATGTGATAGCAGACCGTCTTGTGTTTTTCATAAAATGGTATAAGTGTCGCTCGTTCAAAAAGCAATGACACACTTTTGAATTAAAAAATTGAAAAGAAATCAAAAACAGCAGAAATATAATGAGACAAGATGCCTCGGGGAACATCGTGACAACTAGAAAGATCATCGGTAGAAAAGGCAGAGGAAGACCGAGAGAGATTATGCGTGATGGTATAAGACAATGACTTCGAGGTATAACATCATCATCAAGTGCCGTGCCGGCTGGCGTAGGCGTTCATGACTCTCCACAGACCTCTGTCCTTGGTTTTCCGGATCAACTCTGTCGTTGATATTCCTCCATGCCACCGTCGCAATCCATCCAGCATCATTTCTCGTGGTCTGCCTCTGTCTCTCTTCCCCTCGATCTTTCCAGTTGTCATGATGTTCTCCAGCGCCTCTCTTCTCATCACATGACCAAAAAGCTGTTTGTCTCTTTCTTATTGTTGTATGTAATGTTCTTGTTTCGCCAGCCTCTTTATGGCATTCGTCGTTAGTTACTTTGGCAGTCCAAGGAATTCGCAACATTCGTCTAAGGAACCACATCTCTGTTGCTTCCATTCTCTTCCTAATTTGTTCATTTATATTCCAAGATTCACAGCCATACAACAAAACAGGTTCTATATAGCACCCCAGCACTCTCTTTCTTTTATTCAATGATAGCGACTTATAGCATAAGATATTCTTCATATTTTTTAAATGCAGCCATTGCTTGCCCTATTCTGCTCTTGATCTCTGTTTTGCATCTTACATCTGATGTTATAAATGTCTCTAGATATTTAAAACTATCCACTTGGTGAATAGCGACGTCCTGTAAAGGATATAAAACTATATTATATATAACTCAGCAGTATGCACTTGACGAGATGCAGCGAAATATGTCAGGCATTAAATCGCGCAACATATTGTCTGTGGCTATTATTGTTAAACACAATAAGTAATTTCCTCTCCGCCATTTCCCCAACATTATTCCACTGTCTTTGCGAAGCTTTCACTTCCTATCGTGTTTGCCGTTTTGCCATTGTTTTGCATCAAGCCTACCCAATCGCCGAGCGACTAACGCCCACTTGTGATTTCCGGGGCCATGTGGAAGTGACGTAATGTATTCTTGGCGACTTTCTGCGGGGTGTTGTCTGTGTGTGTGCTGTCTTGATACTGCGGTTTGTCTCAGGTGTCTGTTTCTGACAGGAAATGCTTCCAGTATTCAGGGACAGGCTAGGCACGATTTTACCCGTCTTTTCACAGCCGAACACATTTTAACTCTCACATTATAGTCCTGATGAATGAAATTATACTTCGTATAGACAAATGAGCCGTCTCCCTGGCCTAGGCATTAACGTCTTTCTCCGTAATCTCGTATATTCTCATGAGTAACGTAACGTGTGCGAGAAGTCGTTAGCGGTTCTCGCCAGCGTTGGTAACTTACGGAGTATGTGAGCCGGTCGCTCAGAAAGCAATGGCAAACTACCGAGCGTAATCTTGCCTAGTACATCAACAGCAGCTGAAAAATTACTGATGTTGACTGCAACGTCGTGTAAGGGTTATGGAAAAAAAAATGACAAATGAACTGACAATCGATGTAATGTAGCTATATTTATTTTTATTTCCTTCTCTCACTTTGAACTCAAGCGTAATCCGTACACACGCTACTTTGTCTAGTGCACTGGACATACATTCCTTGCATATTGCTTCAAAATGCACTGTGGAACAAATTTTTTATGACATCGTATACATCATTTTTCAAATTTGTTCTACATACAAAGTGCAGTGAGACGTTACAAACACCCGGTATTTCCACAGAGGGGCCTGTCTAAAGTATCGCACAGAGTACGAGCTCTGTAGATCCAGCGACTACCTCACAGAGCTTGTGGACCGAATGACGCATACAACAGAAACTATAGTACTAAAGAAAGTTATACAATATACATTATAGTACTGTAGGTTGTCACACTTCCATCTCATCTTACTATAAATAACTTGATGTCTCATATAAGAGTGGGAGGTCTTGCGTATTCTGTGCTTACGATCAGGAACTTCTGTTATAAATAGCACAAACAGATCAACGTAGAAGAAGAAAATAAGAAGAAGAAGAAGAAGAGGAAGAAGAAGAGGAAGAAGAAGAAGAAGAAGAAGAAGAAGAAGAAGAAGAAGACCACCACCAACAACAACAACAACAACAACAACAACAACAACAAGAAAAATATAACCATATCAACTCAAATTAGCATATATCCTAAAATAACCCAGTGAAATCAAATTGATATTACATAAGAAAAAGAAACCACCACCTACCGGAGTGTAAAGAAATGTAGAATAGCAATCATCGTAAATGCCAGACATCAGCGACAAGGCAAAGGCAGTATCCTCGGTGCTGTGTGACATTGTTGCTAACATAACTACCGTAGTCACCACAGCATAAGTATAATATTGAATACACCGTTTGTGGTCAGCGGGTCATGTTCTTCTTCGTCACAATCCACATAATAAAAACTGTTAAAATGGAGGCAACACGCTTGTGTAAATACGTGATTAATGAAATGTCTTTGGGGAATTCGTAATGAAAAGTTGTGTAAATTTAAGAGATGGTCTATGGATGAAATAAATAATGTACAGGAAAGAAACATAATCCTTAATAAAACCATACAGCTGATACTAACATAGAACTGGTACCGATAACCGCTGAGGGAGTTGGTGGCGTGTGGATTCCAGCATTTATAGACTAAATGGCCTGGTGGGCAGTGAATGTAATATGGCGACTAACAAACTATACAGCTTATAGTTGCAGATGGCTAGCCCATGGATCGTGCCAGTGTTAGAGTACTATAGAAATGTATGCCATACAAAATATAGGGCTATAGGAAGGTATACTATACAAAGCATAGTGCTTTAGGAAGGTATGCTATGCAAAATATAGCACTATAGGAATGCCCTTAGAGATATGTCGAGAGTGGAGGACTTTAACACCAATGAATCCAGTTCGTTGTCCAGAATGAGAGTCTCGGGAGTAAGAACTGGCCTTGCCAGACACGAGATATACAACGGGAAAACGAGGGGCCTCTCCAACCAACACAGAACTGGAATTATTAGCCGCCGGACGCTGGTGTATATGTTGGCGGGGGAGGGGGGGAATCTGATCACCCATGGACTTGTCCGGAGTGCAAGGATGACACACTAACAGATAACAGATAACAGATAACAGCTTCTAGAGCTTATAGAGCTATATATTTCCTTCCCATGTCCTATGCATTCGAGCCCTTGGAGTCAAAGAATTATTTTATGCGGATCGCGTTGCTTATTGCAACTAAATGGGCGTAAAATCATAACAACAGAGATGAGATGCCTTAGAAAAGCTGCGGGAGCAACCGTGAGACATATACATAGGCATGAGGTAATTAGAAGACGAATAGATCTGTAACCTGTCATGCATTTCATTAAAGAACAATAGAGATTAGATGGATTGGTCACATCACAAGCATGCCCTGGCACCAGCTGCCACAAAGAGCAACACTGTAGAAATATAATGGATACGAGCAAGGGGAAGATCACGTAAAAGGTAGAACGATGGTATCAAGAACAATCTTAAGAGATATAAATACCAACTTACAAAGATTATCAGAAAGAGCGCAGAAAAGACTTTTACATCTCCCTTCAAAATTTCAGTGGGGTAAATGGAGGAAAAGAAGAGGAGGAAGAGAAGAAGAAGAAGAAGAAGAAGAAGAAGAAGAAGAAGAAGAAGAAGAAGAAGAAGAAGAAGAGTTTGACATACTTATCACTCAAATTGATTAGTAAACAAATGAGGATAGCTATTTCTTACTGTTACTGCTATTATTGCTGCTGCTGTTGTTGCGAATTCCCTGGAATGTCAGAGTAACTAACACGATTGTCTGGAAGAGGTTAATGAAATTAGAACATTCTATACAACTATAAGAAGGAGACATAGATAATTCTTTGGTAATGCGATGAATAGAGAAGCATTGAAGAACATCGTGACAGCTGGAACAATCAGTGGGAACAGAGGCAGAAGCAGGCCAAGAGAAATGGTGTTTGATGGGCTGAGATGGTTAGAATAGTGTAGTTGTTTTAGAACTGCAAGGACCGCTATCTATGAAGAGATTAAAACCAGTAGGACGGTTGGCAGGGTATCTGATGATATGATGATGATGATGTTAAAGGTTTGGCTTGGAAGGAACAGTAATGACATGCAGTCTTCCGGGAAGAAGAGGCGGGGTCCACCAGTAGACATAGAATAATTTAAATCAACATTGGCTTGTTATTTCATCAAAGAAATAGAAAAACGATAAAAGACAGAAGACAATTCCTTTGATTAGATTTTGAGGAATGGATATCTCTTAGAAAATTGCGTTTTTAGTCTAATTACCATCGAGATGAAACAAATAACCAAGTATAGAATGAGGAACGCAAATAATATAAAGATAGAATAACAACAGAACAACCTTTAAAAACGGGAAGCCAAACACGATTAATAAATCAACACAGAATTGGTGTCGTTAGTCACTATACACTGCGGAATTTAGTCTAATGAAACACGTATTCCTATATGTGATATTCTTAGTAAAGATTATTGAAACACACATTCCTATCTGTGATATTCTTAGTAAAGATTATTGAAACACACATTCCTATCTGTGATATTCTTAGTAAAGATTATTGAAACACACATTCCTATCTGTGATATTCTTAGTAAAGATTATTGAAACACACATTCCTATCTGTGATATTCTTAGTAAACATTATTGAAACACACATTCCTATCTGTGATATTCTTAGTAAAGATTATTGAAACACACATTTCCTATCTGTGATATTCTTAGTAAAAATTATTGAAACACACATTCCTATCTGTGATATTCTTAGTAAACATTATTGAAACACACATTCCTATCTGTGATATTCTTAGTAAAGATTATTGAAACACACATTCCTATCTGTGATATTCTTAGTAAAGATTATTGAAACACACATTCCTATCTGTGATATTCTTAGTAAACATTATTGAAACACACATTCCTATCTGTGATATTCTTAGTAAAGATTATTGAAACACATATTCCTATCTGTGATATTCATAATGAAGACTATTGAAGCACATATTCCAGATGGCGACATTTAGAGCCGAATAGTATGGAAACACATTTTCTTATATTGACAATCGCTGTGTAGATTAATGAAACACACAGTCCTAACCTCGATATTCATAACAAATATAACAGAAACGAATGTTCCAGTGACAGTCACAATATGATACTGCACGGTGTCTCTATGCGTTAGTGTGTTTGCAGACTCAGGGACTTCCACAGTCCGTTAACAAGCATGGCAATACGTACAGCACGAGGCTGCATGTCTCACCAGGGACCTCGGAGGGCGCCTGGCCGTGTGATCCTATAACTTTAATTATTCACATATTTGTGTGAATTGTTGTAATATGTGACTGCGAATCTTGCATAGTTATTTAACAGGCAAAACAAAACAAAAATATGCAGAGAAACTTTGGAGATGTAGTTTCATTGAAAAATGCTGGGAATTACTTTGACAACTAAAATCTGTTCTTGGCTTTGAACTCAAACGTAATCCACACACGTTCTACTACTCCTAGTGCACTGGACTGATGTTTGGGTGTGGATTAGCTTTGCCTATTACCAGTGTCCCTCGCCATCAGGTAAACCCACTCGGACTTCAGAGGTACTTGTAATTTAGTCCCCTAGTCAAGGACGGCCGTCTCTCTGGCCGAGGGGTTACAATACTCCATACAAGGAGTTACATACTTCGAATACAATCTCCGTAATCCCGTTTATCACGCAGAGTCTCGTAGCGGTCGAGAACTGGGAGCGGTTCTACCCCCGCTGGTGACTTGCGGGATAACTGAGTCGGCCGCTCAGAAAGCAATGGCAAATTACTGAGCGTAATCTTGCCAAGAAATCAACAGACAGCTGAAAGATGCTGCTGTTGACAGCGATGTTCTGTAAAGGATTTGCGAATAAAAAAAAAAAAAGAAGTCAAGCACGAGAAGTCAACATGTTAGTCAAAATGACCGGTGTTGAGGTTTAACTCACTAAAACGGCATCAGCACACCGGGAGCTTAAGAGCGTGCGCTCTTATCCATTCGGCACGCTGACCAATGTAATTGAATTACAATGAGGGAGGCTAAGACACGAAGACAACTTATCACAAACATCAGGAAGAGGCGCCCTTTTTCTGAAGAGCCACAAGCAGGTTTCTTCATACACGCCTGTGATATCATAGAGCCATCACACGGTGCAGACACGGAGCAATAGATGGCCACGCACTCACCATTCTTTGACCACATTACCAGAAGACAAAGTTTAGAATCTATTGTGATAACTTGACATATTTGTGGAAAGAGAGATTGAGGACCTCAGTGTGAGAACATTCTTGACAGTCTTGTGTGATGGCAAGAAAGGGAGTCAGCGAACAAACTGATACATGTCGTTGAAGACCGCAAGATGTGGAGAAGCATGGTCCATCACGCTAGTCGGCAAGGCGCTTGATAATGATGATGATGGTTTGTGAATTAAACTGATGTGAACGGCAGTAAAGAAAAGAGTGCTACCATGTCTGATACAGTCTGTGCTAGTGTAGGCATGTGAGACATGGACAACCAGAAGACAAGACAAGAAAAGTTTGATAGCATCTGCACAGGTGAGGTTTGCGAGGAAAGTTCATTGAATCCAATCAAAAAGTTCAATCAATCCGTCAGGTGCCGTCTCCACAACGAAGGTTGGCTGCAATTGATCTCCAACACTGCCTGTCTCTCACTGTGACTGTACAGTCTGTCAGGCTGATGTTCGTCCATCTCTTGATGTTATCCTCCCACTTGTATCGTTGTCTACCTCTTGCTCGCTTGCCCTCAACCCTGCCTTCCAGTATGGTTTTTATAAGAGTATCATGTCTTATAACGTAGCCAAAATATTTCACTTGCCTCTTCTTTATTTCTTTCATCAACTCTCTTTATTCCCAGTTTTTCAGGAACCTCTGCATTTGATTGTTTTTGTTTCCATGAAATACGACCTATTCGTCTGTATATCCACATCTCTAGGGCTTCTATGCGACTTTCTAGTAGCTTGTTCAATGTCCAGGTGTCCGCGCCATACCTTAGCGTTCAATACACGTAGCACTTGACAGTTCTCAGTTTTAACGCGTTATTAATCTCTCTAGATGTTATAAGTTAGATTACCCTGTTCCATGATTTCATGCCAACTGGGGATATAATATTGATCCCAGTACATTCTGGTAGACCAGTAGGCTCTCGAAGATGTAACAGTCGGCAATCGAAGGTAGACGAGTAGGCAATCAAAGGTAGACCAGAGGCCGAGAGAGGGATCATGCTGCAAGGGCAACACATGGTCTCTAAGTTCAGGCCGGGCTTTGTGTTACGGAGAGATAACCCCATTTTACTATCGTCTGTCAAGGCGGCAAGGTGTTAGTAATATACTTGTATAATGCTCTAGTTTCATTAGCCTCTTTCAGGCAGTCGTTAGTTACTTTGGCAGTCCAAGGAATTCTCAACATTTGTCGCAAAAACCATATCTCTGTTGCTTCCAATCTCTTCCTAATTTGTTCATTTACATTCCAAGATTCACAGCCATACAGCAAAACTGGTTCTATATAGCACTTCAGCACTCTCTTTCTTACATTCAATGATAGTGACTTATTGCATAAGTTAGTCTTCATTTTCTGAAGTGCAGCCTTTGCTTGCCCTATTTTACTCTGTTGTTGGGTGACGTTAGAAATATCACCCTGGCTGCCAATACATTCAAGGAAATGTCCTAGTTCCCGTTTTAGGCTCGGGCTGCTGGCGATCAACGTAACAGAATCCACATCTAAGAAGATTCGGACACATGCCCACTGGGACTGAAAGCAAGCCTGCTATCCACGACGCTACCGTGGTTCTGTGTCGAAGAGTTTACGAACGGAATTCGTAATACAGCATACTGGGTTCGAAACACAGCTGCTGGCTATTTGACCGCCGACCGCCTTGCGTTGGTTTTCATGCGATTATATGTTTGCCAGTCATTCAGTAAGCTATAACAAATTATTGAACGTAAACATGCCAAGAAATTATAAACAGCCAGCAAATGTTGCAAATGAGTGCGACGCCCTGAAAATGATATGCAGCTAACTTTTTAATCGCGGCTTCCAAATTGATGAGAAACATTAACAGTTCAGAGAACAATGGCTGCTGGAGGAAGGTTGTGGGAAGGCAAGATAAGGAATCGACCTTGGACACTAAACGAATCTTTAAGGCGTGAACGTTTATATATGTGAAGATACGCTCGATTAGCTCAGGCTACAGGACGGACAGACATCCTTCTTGTTGCTGCTTTATATCAACGTAATGGCATTGGTAGATGAACGGATGGGACGATGCACTTTAAGGGGGAAGGGAGAAAGAGTGATATAAAGAGAGAAAGAGAGAGAGAGAGAGAGAGAGAGAGAGAGAGAGAGAGAGAGAGAGTGGGAGAGAAAGAGAGTGGGAAAAGAAAGAGATCATATGGAGAAGAGAGAGAAAGAGAGAAGAGATAGAAGAAAGAGATATATAAGAGAGAAGAGAGGGAAAATAGAGAGACGAGAGAGAGAAAAAGAAGAGAGAATAAATAGAGGAGACAGAAAATAAAGAGAATAGATAGAGCGGAAGAGAGAAGAGAGAGAGAGAGAGAGAGAGAGAGAGAGAGAGAGAGAGAGAGAGAGAGAGAGAGAGAGAGAGAGAGAGAAAGAGCAAGCGAGAGAAGAGAAAAAAGAGATAAAGAAATAAGAGAGAGAGAGCGAGAGAGAAGAGAGAAAGCAAAAAAAAAAGAGCGAGAAGAGATAGATAGTGAAGAGAGAGAAGGGAGAACGGAGAGATATACAAGAGAGAGAAGAGAGAAGAACGAGAGAAGGTAGAGATAGACGAGAGAGAAAGAAAATAGACAGAAAGACGAGAGAGACGAGAGAACACAGAAAGAAGAGAGAGAGAGAGAGAGAGAGAGAGAGAGAGAGAGAGAGAGAGAGAGAGAGAGAGAGAGAGAGAGAGAGAGAATAAATTATGTCGGCGAAGTTTATCTTGCTCTAGCTCAACCTCCCATAACGCTAGCGGCGGAGTATTGGTTAATAATGAACCTAAAATACCTAGAACATCAATCCGTGGGGTGATAACAACGTCCTGCAAAGGATGTGCAATATGCATTATATAATATAAAGTGTTAGACTTTCACATACTCTACGCTACAATATAGCGTGTGAGGCGACCGATTCCCTTTCTCGTGGCCTTAAGTACCTAGACATTAAATTACCATTTCCAATGAAACTGTATGACAAAGTCCTCTTTCTACCCCGGGAGCCGGTCATCAACGGGATGTGCAAGTTGGATACTACAACTTCACTTCTGCCGTGTGGCATATTAGGACGTAACACATCAATGATAAAAACAGCACACGGGACTAGCTGGGGTTAGATTAATTAAGTTGCATGTCCTTCACAGGACGTAGCAGTCAACCCCAGCATTTTCGCTGTTCGTGATTCCTGGGCAAATTTTACGTTCAGTAGTTTACCATTGCTTTCCGAACGACGGGCTCCTATACCTTTTTTTCGAAAACACCAGCACCGCTGTGTTTCGAACCCGGATATACGGACTCACAAACCACGTTTGCAAGCCCTTAGCCACAGAGACCGGCGTTAGATACACGTTGGTTTTGTTTAGGGAAGCTCCGGGGCGAAGTTGTTGCTTCGCCTGCCTCTCGTTCCGACGGTTGTGGGTTCGATTTCCAGTAGACGTCGGTCGGTTCACGAGTACAGTTTTCTCGGAGACTTCTGGGGGTCGTCACTGTGGAGTTCGTGCTTGGTGCCATGCTTTCGACAGGCCGCCTTGCTGAAACAGACCGAAACATATGGGATACAACTCGGTGCAATGAAGTCCACCCGCTGGCCTTTTAGTGATGTTTGCTCAACAGGTTTTAAGTAATTAATTGTCTACAGACGAAAATCCCACGCCAAGGGGAAAAGATCTACTGCCCTAATTATAGAAATGATGGCGTTTGCAGCAGAATATTGGCAATATAAACTAAATAAAGATGGTAGGTATAGTTTCCGTGTTGAATATACTATATATAATTCATAACAGTAGTTTCTCTAAAGAATATCAACCTGCCATATAGTTTATCTT
Source organism: Cepaea nemoralis (assembly GCA_014155875.1). Classification (NCBI taxonomy): domain Eukaryota; kingdom Metazoa; phylum Mollusca; class Gastropoda; order Stylommatophora; family Helicidae; genus Cepaea; species Cepaea nemoralis. Next base: position 28,228 of record JACEFZ010027789.1, on the reverse strand, counting down.
ATGCTTCTCTAAACAGCAACTTGTAGACTGATGGCTAGTGACAGCTCTTGCCAAAACAAAACACGGGCCAAAAATGTGAAGAGGTCTGAAGTGAATACAACCCAACAGTGAGAGGACAGAACTGCACTTCTGGGTATAAGAGGCAATATACATGCATTAGGAAAACGTCTCAGGGGAGGGTGTAGGATAGTGGATGCAGCATCGATGTCTCATTCAACAATATATGCAACCTTTTACCGTATAGATCGGCTACGAAGACTGGGATACTTAGTTAGAAATAGGAATAATTGGACATGGCGTTATGAGAAGTTCTCGCAAGGAGACTATTGTGAGCAAGGATTTCCATTATCCTTCCTTGTAAGATTTTAAGATGGCTTCAAATAGATTCCTCAATGTGTTTGTTGTTTACAAATCAGTAACATTGCAATCATTTACGTTGTAATTTCTTCAAATAAAATAATCTAAAATGCGATCTCTTCGAATGCAAACATATACTCTGCGATGGCTTTAGATACAGTAATGTATATTACGATTCCTTCAAGCACAATCATTTACGCTGCGATCCCTTCAAATACAATAATTTAGGTTGATTCTCCTTCAAATACAATAATTTAGGTTGATTCTCCTTCAAATACAATAATTTAGGTTGATTCTCCTTCAAATACAATAATTTAGGTTGATTCTCCTTCAAATACAATAATTTAGGTTGATTCTCCTTCAAATACAATAATTTAGGTTGATTCTCCTTCAAATACAATAATTTAGGTTGATTCTCCTTCAAATACAATAATTTAGGTTGATTCTCCTTCAAATACAATAATTTAGGTTGATTCTCCTTCAAATACAATAATTTAGGTTGATTCTCCTTCAAATACAATAATTTAGGTTGATTCTCCTTCAAATACAATAATTTAGGTTGATTCTCCTTCAAATACAATAATTTAGGTTGATTCTCCTTCAAATACAATAATTTAGGTTGATTCTCCTTCAAATACAATTATATATATTGCGATTCTTTTATATACAGTCACTTACACTGCGAATCTTTCAAATAAAATAGTTTTCAATGTGATGATTCCTTCAAAAAGTCATTTGCAATGCCTTTCCTCAAAATACAAAAATTTACATTCTTCTTACTCAAAATATAGTCAATTACATTCTTCTTCCTCCAAATACATTCATTTACTCTGCGATTCCTGCAAAATAATACATTTGTACCGCTGTACTTATTGAATGTTCCTACAGTGGTTAGAAACATGTTTGAAATCAGTACAGTTGTAACGCTGCGTACTTTACTAAATGATCATACAGTGGTAAGAAACATGTTTGTAATCAGTTCTTTGAGGGCTCACTCAGCCGCACTAACCTATTCATGACAGTGTTCGGCCAAGGTATTTCACCACTTGAGAATATTGATATCAGCAGCTGGAAGATGTATTAAAGAAAATGCATGAAGCACAAGCAGCAATTCATAAGACAAAGAATTGTCTATGCAATAAATCATTGCACATTTACTGAGTACCAACCACATCATTAACTAGCAGACTACATTTAATCTACTGTATTTAACTGGCAATGATCGACTGCTCAAATATATCGATGAAGCATTATATATTAGTCGATACTAGCCGTTACTATGCAGAGAGAAGGACTTCCTGCTGAGTGTTAGAATTCCGTATATGTCACGTTCTACCCAATCGCGAGATATCAGCGAGGAGGTACATCATATTTCAGCCAAATTGTCATCCGTTTTTTCCCATCATATGATATATAACCCTGCAACATGCACCTGACGAGATGCAGTGAAATATGCCAGGCAGGAAATCGTGTGTGCAGTATTTTATTTATGGCGTTTTTGTTCAATATATCTTTGTCAGTCTAAGTGAGAAAAGGATTTCTTCAGCTATTGTACGGAAGTGAATCATAGATAATTGAGGGACTAGTGATATATTACATGAAAGGTGTAGAGATGTATTTTTACAGAATGATGAGGAGAATACCGCAGACTGATAAACAATTTAATCAACACGAGTTAAATAGGCAAGAACTCCGTGGCTCCAGCGGCGTAACCACTTCGTAACGGTGACTCTCGTAAGACAGCTTAATGAAGATGTCTTGTAGAAGTTCTCTCACATCTTGTAGAAGTTATCTCACATCTTGTAGAAGTTCTCTCACATCTTGTAGAAGTTATCTTACATCTTGTAGAAGTTATCTCACATCTTGTAGAAGTTCTCTCACATCTTGTTGAAGTTCTCTCACATCTTGTTGAGGTTCTCTCACATCTTGTAGAAGTTATCTTACATCTTGTAGAAGTTATCTCACATCTTGTAGAAGTTCTCTCACATCTTGTTGAAGTTCTCTCACATCTTGTTGAAATTCTCTCACATCTTGTTGAGGTTCTCTCACATCTTGTAGAAGTTCTCTCACATCTTGTTGAAGTTCTCTCACATCTTGTAGAAGTTCTCTCACATCTTGTTGAGGTTCTCTCACATCTTGTTGAGGTTCTCTCACATCTTGTTGAGGTTCTCTCACATCTTGTTGAGGTTCTCTCACATCTTGTTGAGGTTCTCTCACATCTTGTAGAAGTTATCTTACATCTTGTAGAAGTTATCTCACATCTTGTAGAAGTTCTCTCACATCTTGTTGAAGTTCTCTCACATCTTGTTGAAATTCTCTCACATCTTGTTGAGGTTCTCTCACATCTTGTAGAAGTTCTCTCACATCTTGTTGAAGTTCTCTCACATCTTGTAGAAGTTCTCTCACATCTTGTTGAGGTTCTCTCATATCTTGTAGAAGTTCTCTCACATCTTGTAGAAGTTCTCTCACATCTTGTAGAAGTTCTCTCACATCTTGTAGAAGTTCTCTCACATCTTGTAGGTTAGCTCACATCTAGTAGAAGTTATCTCACATCTAGTAGAAGTTCTCTCACATCTTGTAGAAGTTCTCTCACATCTTGTAGAAGTTCTCTCACATCTTGTAGAAGTTCTCTCACATCTTGTAGAAGTTCTCTCACATCTTGTACAATTTATCTCACAAAAAAGAACTGGTTTCTTGCATCAGAAGAAGACGGTCCACATTCTATGAGCGCATCACGAGAAAAAGAAAGTTGGGGTCCGTCATGACAGCGGGAACGTTGTACGGAAGGAAGGGGGAAGGGGGAGGCAGCAGATTCCGTTAGCAGCAGCCTTGAGTATCTGTCATTTTAGTTTTGATTTGCGACCAGGGAACAAGATCAGAATTATGCCGGGGATAGGTCGGGAGCATGTGAATGATATGTTCGGGCAGTCGCATTGTGCTTTGCGAGGTACTGCTGCACCAGTAGAAGTAGATCTGCTGACGAAATGTAATGCAGTCAATTCTAAATATATGTTCTCCATATTCCGCGGTAACCAAAGTGAAACAATTCGTTCACCGGTCTTAAGAAAACTTTGAACATTGTAGTCTCATTCAGAAAGCGATGCAAACTACTGCACGTAAAATTATATTTATTCACAGGAAAACCGGGAAGTAATATAGCGAGAGAAGACAAAGGAGGTTTATCGCATATTATTTGTAGTACTAAAGTTAACATAGACTTGTGTTTGTAATCCTGAAGTTAACATTGGCATGTGTGTGTAATACTAAAGTACCAACGTCATTCTGTTTACTATACTAAAGTACAACACATCATTGTGTTTTCAATACCAAAGTACAACACATCCTTGTGTTTGCAATATAAAGTTAACATATCATTGTGTTTGCAATACTAAAGTTAACATACACTTGTGTTTGCAATACTAAAATTAATGGCGTCTTATGTTTACAATACTAAAGTTAAAAGGACTTTGTGGTTGTAATAATAAAGTTACCATATTTTTGTGTTTGAAATACTAAAGTTAACAGAGTCTTGTGTTTGCGATACTAAAGTTAAAATGACTTTGTGTTTGTAATAATAAAATTATCATATTTGTGTGTTTGTAATACTAAAGTTAGCAGAACCCTTCGTTTTGCAATACTAATGTTAACGTTAACTTGTTTTCGAAAACTGAAGACAGCATAATAACAAACCTCAATTGGAAATTATAATAATGTTACATAAAACTCGATATCAGAATTCCTATTATGAACTGATGTAGTTCTGTTGTAGAAATATCTGGTGTAACGCAACTGTTTCACTAAACAAACCGTAGGTGGATGACACCAGATCATGCCGGCTGCCATGATGCAAATTTCGGGGTGTGTCTTTGACAACTGGTTGTTTTCTACCGATCTGCAGGTGAATCTTCAGTCAGCGGCTGCTGATATGTTCAGGAACGCATCGCAGCGCCTGCAGTTACCGATTTCTGGTCTAGGCTTGTATGGATGCGGGTGAGCTAACGTAATTAATATGGAAATGCTGTTAATGTCACGAGTGCGGTTAGACGAGGATTCGACGCATACGTTCGTCCTCTGGCTAAGTGAGGGAGAGACTGGCCACCTAATTCTCCGTGCACATCACAGACCAACAGCAGATTCCTGCTTCGGGACATGGAACTTTTTGAAGATGCATCATCATAATCCGTCTCCTCCTCCTCTTACTCTTCCTCCTCCTCCTCCTCCTCATCATCATCATCATCATCATCATCATCATCATCACCATCATCATATAATGACGTCTCCGAAGTAAAAGTTATCTTTAATACACTCTAACCATCTTCTGTCTGGAGCCATTGTTGTACATTCAGCTAGCCTGCATATTCTGACCATACTAACATGTTGACTTGAAGGAGTGTAAATTAAAAGTGCCTCATACATCGGAGTGGGTTCTTCTCGTGGCGAGGGACACTGGTAATAGGGAAAGCTAACCCACACGCAAACTTCAGTCCAGTGTGGGCAACTCTCGAGTTCAAAGCATGCGAATGAAAAAGAAAACAATGTTGTGTTTAGCGCTGTCTAAATTTATATTCCCTCTATTTTCACTTTAATTATAGCTCTCAGTGGATTGTTTTGAAATATGTATAATTTCCCAGGTGGAAAAAGAATCAAATGAGTACCATTCAATTTTCTGAGTAATAAAATGGCCCCGGCAGGATACTGGCCACATCGAGTGCCGATTTGTTGAAAAAAAATTTGTACCTAGCACCATATACCTACAACGCTTTTTGGAGTAAATAGGCATCGTTAACTTCTTGCATTAGAATCTAAGAGTTAATTTAATGAAACCAAGGAGACTTGTTTTTATGTTTTATCTGTTCGTATTTTAGCACCCCTCCTTCCCCTCCGCCTCTGTTCTGCAAGTAACATACAGACCCGCAAAGATCAAATACTGTAAACAAACATGGGCGTTGCCGGAGCACCCTGAAAGCAACGCCATGAAGGCACTTATTCTTCTGATAGGCTCCAACCTACCTTCACCCGTTCCTTAACGAAAATCGCCCTTATCGGGGTCCGTGCACCAGTTTTCAGCACGCCCCGGTGCTAAAATACCCAGGCATCTAGGAGTTTTCATGGGCTTTCTACAGTTGGCGCTCACTCCAACAGTTCAATCTTTGTGTGCGCCAAACGTAAACACGTGATATAATTCATGCGATATGCTGCCAACATATCTGCCCGACGGCAGACAGGGTTGGACGAGATGGTTCCCAACTAGAGGGTATTTCAGTGGCAGTATTGCGCGGCCACGCTCCCGCCGCCTTGTTGCTGGGATAAGAAGAGTTTTACTGCTAAATCATATTACTACTACTAATGCTAATACTACTATCACTATGCTACCATTACTTTGACTACTACTACTACTACTACTACTACTACTACTACTACTACTACTACTACTACTACTACTACTACTGCTGCTGCTGCTGCTGCTGCTGCTACTACTACTACTACTACTACTACTACTACTACTACTACTATTACTACTACTACTGCTGCTGCTGCTACTACTACTACTACTACCCCTACTGCTGATACAACAACAACAATAACAACAACAACAACAACAACAACAACAACAACTACTACTACTACTACTACTACTACTACTTCTATTACAACTACTAATGCTGCTACTATTACTACCACCGCTACCACTACTGATGCTACTGCTTACTCTACTTCTACAAAAATAATTACTACTATTACCGCTACTACTTCTTTTCTTCTCCTACTTCACCTCATTTTCCTCCTGTACCTCCTTCTACTTCTTCATCTTCACCCTATGGCCTCGAGCACCCTTTGCCGACGACGACCCTCTATCACCTCTATGCCAAGCGTACGAAAATGAAGTTAATATTGATCAGCATATTATCATGCGCTGATAAACTGTTAAATCCTTTCAGTGTCAGTGTCTCTCCCTTCCTCTGCTTTGGCAAAATTTCATCAAATGAAGTATGACGCATTTAATGATAAATTTTCATTAGAAGTTACAAATATGAATCATAAAGCTTACTGGCGTTGCTCTGCTCACCACTTGTAGAAGGAAAGGAAAAGCCTCTCTCTCTCTCTCTCTCTCTCTCTCTCTCTCTCTCTCTCTCTCTCTCTCTCTCTCTCTCTCTCTCTCTCTCTCTCTCTCTCTCTCTCTCTCTCTCTCTCACACATGATTTACAGTAAACAGGAAGATGCAAAAAATAAGCAAACGCTCCAAAGACATAAGAGAGAGGCTAATACACACAGATTCAAAATCATCAGAAAGAAGCTACACCACAAAAGAACACTTTTTACAAAACTCAGAAACCTGCATTAGAGAAACTTGGCAATATCACGAGTCGAGCAACAACAATGTAGTCACACAACTGGTGGGGTTAATGAGGGAAAAGATAAAGGGACAGGTACAAGAGAAGTCTGTAGGCAGGCAAGCCTGTAACCATATCATTACATCAATCAAGACATCAAGAGAAGGTGTGCAGATGCACATACAGTTCTTGATGATGATGATGCTGATGATGTTTATGATGCTGATGATAATAATGATGATACTGAAAATGATGCTCATGATGACGCTGATAATGATGATTATGATGATGATACTGTTAATGATGATGATTATGATGATGATGCTGATGATAATGATGCAAATGCTGATGTCGATTATGATGATATTGTTGATGATGATTTTGATGTTGATAATGCTGCTGCTGATGACGATGCTGATGATGACTGTATTAATGATGATGATGGCGATAATGAGGGTGATGAGGATGGTGCTGATGATGATGATGATTATGATGATGATGTTTGATGATGATGATGGATAATGATGGGGATGGATGATGATGATGATGATGATGATGATGATGATGATGATGATGATGACGCTGATAATGATGACGATGATGATACTGCTGCTGATAATGCTAATTCTGATGTTGATGATGATGATACTGATGATGATGGTAATGGGGATGATGATAATGCTGCTGTTGATGATGATGAATTATATTAATGAGGATGATGATCTTACCATGACGCTAACGATGACAATGACGATGTTGATGCTGCTGCTGATGATGACGTTGATGATAATGATGATGATGATGATGCTTACGCTGACGATGATGCTGATGATGGTAATGATAATAATGATGGTAATGATGGTGTTGATGCTGCTGATGATGACAATGATGATTATCGTGGTAATGATACTGATGATGGGGATGCTGATGCTGCTGCTGCTGCTTTTCATGATATTATGATAACGATGATGATCATGATGATGTTGATAATGATATTGTTGCTGATATTGATGATGATAATGATGATGACGATGTTTATAATTATGCTGCTGCTGATGATGAAGCTCCTGATTATGATGATGATGATGATGATGATGATGATGATGATGATAACGATGATGCTGATGATGATAGGGCTGCTGCTGCTGCTGATAATGATGATGATGATAATGATAATGATGATGATAATGATGATGCTGATGATGATAGGGCTGCTTCTACTGCTGATAATGATGATGATGATGATGATGATGATGATGATAATGATGATGATGATCGGTCTGCTGATGATGATGCTAATGATGATGATGATAATGAGTATTATGATTCTGATGAAGACTGTACATGCTTGTAAAGCGCATTCATTCGGTATTGGTTCCTGTGAAAGTTGATACACCAGCTCTTACCCACGCTCGGTTGATAATTAGGACAACACATGTCTCCATACTACTGGCCTATTGCACTACTCCACTGTTTATGACGTCGTTATTTCTTCATTAATGTGCTAAGTAATTCCTACCTTGCTTCGTTTCTTCATTTCTAATTTACTTGCTAGACTGCTTTTCTTCCTTCCTTTCTTGTTGACTGGTATAACAACAGCAACTACTTTTATTATTACAACAACAACAACAACAACAACAACAACAACTACTACTACTACTACTACTACTACTACTACTACTACTATTACTACTACTACTACTACTACTACTACTACTACTACTACTACTACTACTACTACTACGACTACCGCAACAACTACTACTACAACACAACTGCTACTACTACCACCACTATTACTATTATTACATGATTATTTTCCCAATCAACAACTACAACAACAAAAAACTACTACTGCTGCTACCAAAACCACCACCACCACCACCACCACCACCACCACCACCACCACCACCACCACCACCACCACCACTAATACTACTGCTGTTGCTACTTCTACTGCTACTTCTACTTTAAACGTTACCCACCTGTCTGTCTGCTGTATTTTTTAAATGTATCTGTATATCTTTCTTTCTCTCAATCTGTTTGTATAACCGCTTGCCTAAATAACACCCTTTATGAATATCCGTTTGTCTGTGTGCCAACCTGAACGACAGAATGCATGATAGTCTCTCTTGTCTATTCTTCTACTTGCTTGCCTATCGGCCCCTTTACCTACCTGCCTTTCCTGCCCCTATATACCCGTACTTAATAGACCTGAAGACCATACCTGTCTATTCCGACACCTATCTTCCTTTTCCCATCAGTTCTAGTTGTATTTACTCCCACTGTTCAAGCTGTCGTGTTAACTATCTATACGCTTCCTACTCCGTTCAACAAACGAAACAGTTATCTGCCCGCTGTTAGGGCGTTTCCAATGTACACTAACTCAACACAAAGAGAGAGAGAGAGAGAGAGAGAGAGAGAGAGAGAGAGAGAGAGAGAGAGAGAGAGAGAGAGAGAGAAGAGAGAGAGAGAGAGAGAGGGTGTCTAGGTCTTCACAGCCGTTGTGAGCACAGCCTCACGTGAAAAGCTTGACACATGAATGCGCTCAGCTGCAAACTTGCCCCGGCTCCCAGCCTAAAACAAAGCGCTTATTTGTTTCTTATTTATCGCCTTGTTTGTTTTAAGGAGGAAACTAGAGATGGAGAAGATGTTCACCCATTGGCGCTTTTATTTTGTGAACTTTATTTTTACACTTGGGTTATGTTCATGTTATCACGTCTGCAAGTTTGTGCCAGCTGGATGAACACTGCATGAACAGAGACAGAAACGTGTGCAGTTAGGCAAGTAGTCAGACAGATGGGCGGTCAAGTTGACGATCAGACATCATTAGCAGGCAGACTGGTAAGTAAATAGACAGACAGGCAGGTAGAAGCCCAGACGGACAGAGATAGAAATACACGTCGAAGAGCAGTTAAGCTGGCCGACTGATTGACAGGTGGGAAAACTGACAGGCAGTCTGGGCAACAGACATATAGGCTGGCAGACAGTTAAACCGAACATGTTGGCAGGCAGCATGGTGGTATATCATCAAATATGTGCTTACAATGCATTATGTTAGTTACAATAGTCACTGCTATGGTCTATCGCTGGGTTTGTTTTTTATCCTTATTTATTTATTTATTTTCATTTAATTTTTTAAATTTTTTTTTTGGGGGGGGGGGGGGGGGGGCTGAAAAGTAAAACTAAAGTATTCATTTCCCGTAGCAAGAAACGTATTCATCACAGTTATATCTTTTATGCAATGATGAGGTTGTTTATCAGGAAATCTTGCTATAAATCTTTGAACAACCTGCCGTGTGTATCGACTAAAAAAATGTTTTGCATATCCTTTACAGGACATCGCTGTCAACATCAGCATCTTTCAGCTGTATGTTGATTTCTAGGCAAGATTACGCTCAGTAGTTTGCCATTGTCTTTCTGAGCGGCCGGCTCAGTTATCCCGCAAGTCACCATCCGGGGTCGAACCGCTCCCAGCTCTCGCCCTGCTACGAGACTCTGCGTGATAAACGGGATTACGGAGAAAGTGTTGTGACTCCTCGGCCAGAGAGACCGGCGTGTATCGACTGCCATTTCGAAATACTTGTTCAACAAAAAAAAAAGTTATAATAACCACAACCCATGGCGGGAACCAGTGATAGAGTTACGCCTCTCCATAGCACAAAAGCTGGTCTGAACTGTAGAGACAATGTGTTGCCCATGCAGCTTATTCCCTCTCTCGGCCTGCCTAGTTTACTCCAGAGGAAAGATAACACCAATACATTTGGAACAAGACAAAATACAGAAGTTGCCGGATTAGCAAAGCAATGCTTTAACCGTCCGCCTTTTGGGTCTTTGATTCTAGACCAGTTGTTGACCTAGACTTAGGGCCTAGTCTGTCCTGCCATGGCAGTTAGTCTTTAGTTTGCAATTCCTTGCACTAGGATCAATTCCTTGCACTAGGATCAGGCTTTTACCATCCCTTACACACACACACACACACACACACACACGCACGCACGCACGCACACAAAAAAAAACACACACACACACATATGAGAACTATCTTACAAATGTAACGGATTTGGTGAATTCTTCAATAGAACAAACAATATAAAATATCACGCGATAACACATACACCAGCGAAGCCATACAAGTGTGAAAAATGTTGTGCATCTTTTGCTGAAACAAGAAATCTGAAGTACCACAAGAAAACACATACAGGAATTAATCCATACCATTGTGATGATTGATTGATTGGCATTGCACCAGAAATGACTTATGTATTACAAACTCCTTTTTTAAAACAAAACAGCTGTATAAGCGCACATGGAAACATCCCAGATCCGACCATTGGCACCAGCTGGACTTTATCATCACACGGAGACAACATCTGAACACAGCAACACTGAACACACATCTGAACACACAGAACACACACGCAGCATCACTGACTCGAAGTCACCACAGTGCTGACTGTGATACAGATCATTCTTTGGTTGTTGCAAGGGTTAGACTGTGACCAAAGAGAATCTACACAGCTAAACACAAGTCTAGCCCCAGGATTAATATTATTAACACTCACAATCCTGAAAAGTGCTTTCAGTTTCAACAGCAACTTGAAGACGCTTTCACTGATACACTAGAAAATTATTTTACAGTAAATGAAAAGTGGGGTAAACTTATGGAAACTGTCATAGGGGTTTACGGCACTGTGGATCATAAGAGGCAGGACTGGTTTGCGGCAAACAGCCAGACTCTGCAGCCTTTCATTGATAAGAAGAAGATAGCTCTCTTAAGAAACAAGGAGAGACAAAAGCGTAACACTTTGAGTGAGCTGAAGCAAGTTAGGAAGGATGTCCATAAGGCTGCCAGGCAGTGTGCAAATGACTATTAGATCGAATTATGTGAGTCCATTCAAAACGCAAGTGATAAGGGAAACATCAGATGCATATATGAAGGGATAAAGAAAGCCTGTGGTCCAATTACTAAAAGAAGTGCACCATTGAAAACCTTGACTGGAGAAATCATCACTGATAAGAAACAGCAGATGGACAGATGGGTAGAGCACTATTTGGAGCTTTACTCAAGTGAGACCAAACTAGCGGATGATGCCCTCAACGCAATAGACGCCCTACCAACTCTTGACCATCTGCACACACTTCCCACCATAACAAAAGTTAAGTGTGCTATATATGAGCTTGCATCTGGCAAGGCTCCAGGTAAGGATGGGATTCCAATAGAAGTTATCAGGAGTGGGCAAAATACACTCACTCTACAGATCCACCAGCTAATAGAGCTATGCTGGCGAGAAGGACAAGTCCAACAGGATATTAAAGGTTCAGGCATCATAACACTGTACAAGAACAAGGGCGATCGGAGCGACTGCAACAACCATAGGGGTATCTCACTTCTGTGTAGTGTTGGAAAAGTATTTGCCAGAATTGTTCTGCGCAGACTTCAAGTCCTAGGAGATCAAGTCTATCCCGAATCACAGTGTTGCATTCGACAGAACCGGTCTACCATTGATATGATATTCTCATTGCGACAAATGCAAGAAAAATGCCGTGAACAGAATCAACCACTGTTTATTGCCTTCATCGACCTTACAAAGGCATTTGATCTGGTCAGTCGTGAGGGTCTGTTCAAGACACTAAAGAAAATTGGCTGCCCACCAACTCTTCTGTCCAATGTGGAAGTTTCCACACAGGCATGAAGGGTATGATCAAGTTTGATGGTGCAACTTCTGAAGAATTTGAAATCAAGAGTGGAGTTAAGCAAGGTTGTGTACTAGCTCCCACCCTCTTTGGAATATACTTTTAACTTCTACTGAAATATGCCTTTCGTGATCAGGATGGTGGTATATACATTCACTCACGCTCAGATGGCGGCCTCTACAATTCTCAGAGATTGAAGGCCAAGACCAAAATTAAGAGGGTACTGATCAGAGCGTTGCTTTTTGCAGATGATGCTGCAGTTACGACCCACTCTGAGGAAGAATTACAATGTCTACTATCTGCATTCTCCGATGCTTGTTCTGATTTTGGTTTAACAATTAGCAAAAATAAGACACAAATTATATCACAAGGTGAACATGGAGTACCATCAAACTTTATTGACGACACCGAACTAGAGATGGTAGACCATTTTACATATCTAGGATCAGTGGTAAATAGCAAATTATCCCTAGATCAGGAAATCAACATCCGGATTGGTAAGGCAGCAACAACAATGAACAGGTTAAGAAAAAGAGTCTGGGAGAACAGGAAGCTTACTGCCAAAACAAAAGTCCTTGTCTATCAAGCCTGTGTCCTTAGTACTCTTCTTTATGGCAGTGAAACCTGGACAACTTACTCACACCAAGAGAAACGTTTAAACAGCTTTCATATGCGGTGTCTGCGAAGAATTCTTGGTATTAAGTGGCAAGACAAAATCACAAATACTGAAGTATTGGAAAGATCAGGTTGTGTGACGGTTTATTCCATGCTCAGTCTTCGTAGACTTAGATGGATAGGACATCTTAGGAGGATGGATGATGGTAGAATACCAAAGGACATCTTTTTTGGTGAATTACAGATGGATAAGAGATCTCAGGGTCGGCCTCTACTACGATACAAAGATGTGTGTAAGCGGGACATGATTGATACAGGCATTGATAATGCACATTGGGAGCAAGTCGCCGCTGAACGTATTGCATGGAGGGCAAACATCAGAAATGGAATAAAGACAAAGGAGAAAATTATTGCAGATAAGTCACACACTGAGCGTGTGAGACGTAAGATGGTTCATGATGGTGGAAATGGCCATGTATTCACATGCACCCACATGGGACGAACATTTACAGCGCGAATTGGACTTATCAGTCACATTCGCTACCGCCATGGGTTATAGTTATTATGCCTTTTTGAAGCACAAACTATCGTCTGTCAAGACGATAAGGTGCCAATGATGATGATATTGTGATGATTGTGGCGCATTTATTGCTAGACCTGTTGCCAACCAACGCTTAGGGCCTGGTCTGCCCTGCCACGACATTTAGTCTTTAGGTTGCATTTCCCCGCACTAGGGTCAGGCTTGTACCCTCCCAATTACACTCATCCGCCCATAGCCGTTAGCACAATGTGGGGTGTCGGGTTTGGTATGCGCAGCGCAACATTCGGCGCTAATAGAAAGCATATACTGTCATGCGGTTGCTCAGTCATATCTGACTAAGACCTGACACATACCAATTAATTAATATGTGTAATTTACAAGTGTTAGTCTCCCTGGCGAAAGGGTTTAACGACTTTCTCCACGTGGGGAACACAGCTGCGCGAGATTCGGCAGCGGATCGCGTCTTATTTGTTACTGACGGGGTATGTGAGCCTGTCGCTCAGAAAATAATGGCAAACTACTGAGCGTAATCTTGCCAAGAATATCAACTGCTGAAAAATGCTCGTGTTGACTGCAACGTAATATAAGGGATATGCAACTTTAAAAAACAATGTAAGTGTAAGTCATTTAGTTGTGCACCATAAGTGATCCATCCATTAGTAATGATTTAACTGTCCCCCCCCAAAAAAAAAAACTGTTATCTACTACCTATAGGACCTTGCTGTGTAGAATGTAGAGTGAGTGTGTCTGTTGGGGTAGGGAGGAAGGTCTTGAGCGAACTGTGCAGGTTAGGGTTTCTTTTTGGCCCCTGACAGAAAATAAACATCGACACATTACCGATTACTCGAATCCGGTCACTCGAAGGTTAACCCGGCATTATTAAATATTCGGCCACCTCTTCATCAATTATTTAACTGTGGAGTTAAATACCGGATATGCATACTCGCTAATTTCTGGGCTTAGAAATCAAGAATTGCTCATCATCACAATCCCCTCGGAGATGGTACTTCGGTGCTGGGTTAATCATCTCGTATTACTGTCTATACTCCTTACGTACCAATTCATGGCAGACAAAAATAAGCGGGCTATTTTTATTTTAGATTATGTTACTTATCCTCCAATAAATTGCACTTATTCACCTCATTTGTTCTCCCCCAGATGCCCCGGTTTGTCCAGCAATCCAGTTTCTTTCCTCCCCGTCTCAGAGTTAGTTATTCAAGACACCTCTGGGATTGTCACCTGAGCCATCATATATTTATAACCTCCCCATGATTGACAGACTGGCCCTAATGAGGAAGGCGTTGGGGGACAGAGACTGGAGATGCAAGAGTCCGCCGACTCTTCTCGATGTTGTGTGTTTTTGTCCAACCTTCAGGAAAATGTTCAACGCGCTGTGCCACAACCTCTGTATCGGCGCTTTTAGATCCTCTTTGTCTTCAGCTACGATCGCCTCTATGGTACTTCCGTGTTTAGTATTATGTCTTGTCTTTAGTAAGACAGTTCGGTGGTGAAGGGGTTACGGAGGCAGTTCGTAATCCCGCAAACCAGCGTTCGAAACACAGCTGTGAGCGATTTGGCAGTAGACCGCCTTACGTTGGTTGTTTATGAAATGGTATAGGTGTAGGTCGTTCAGAAGGCAATGACAAACTACTGAACACATAAACTTGCCCAGGAATCACGAACAGCGAAAATGTGCTGGGGTTGTCATGTAAAGGATATGCAACAAAGTTACAGAAAGACGTTTGGTGAGTGCATGAAAACTTTCATTGTAGAAGAGAGTTAACTTATTGAAAGCCATGGGATGATTATTCGTCTTAAGCGAATTCTCGGAGCTGTCACGGGATTATATATCACCCAAATATTGTCATTGTGTTATATCATAACATGTCTATTTCCATATTAACAACTTTTATGTCATAACTGTGACATACTAATTTTGTTGTTATCCATGTTTGTTGTATCCAAACCTACTTTGTGCTTGGCACTGGATCTGTTAAGTAATTTAGGAGACGGAGTGGCTTACGAGTAGCTGAGTCCGCCTCTATAATGTTCAACCGTGATTTTATATAATAGTCTAAACTGTGTTGATTTAAGAAAAAATAAAACAATCAGCGATCGGACAAGGATTCGATGTAAGATTTCGCCGTTCTCTACGTGAGGGAAAAACTGACCACCAATCCCTCCGTGCGCTCATGCCTTAAAAATGTGATGGTCCCAACATTTTCCATACTGACAGCAGGTTCTGACTAAGCGACCATGTTATTTTTCTTTTTGCAAGAAAGGGTAGGCCATGAGCAATTTAGTTTAGTTTAGTTTAGTTTAGTTTAGTTAGTTTAGTTTAGTTAACATCATGGCACACAGGTGTAACCCGTAACTGCTCCGTTCTACTCCTAACTCAAACCTGAGTCCGGAGAATCTTAACTTAGTGTACGAATTCCGTAGTACTGGTGAGGATCCTGAAATACTTTGGGTCGATTTTTAACTCGTCATTTTGCCCGGGCAGCGCGCTAGGCTACTCTTTTTCGATTTCCAACTGCCAAGGGATATTTTACGTGCGCAAAAATACACACGGGAGTCCGATCTCACTACCCAGAGACCAAGAGAAATTTTGTTACTAAAAGTCCACGTGAAAAAATCTCGTCCATCACAAGGGCTTGAACCCGAGGCCTCCAGCACTGGAGGCGGACACCATACCTAGAGATCACTCAGCCCCCTTGGGTAGTCCATTACAGATATGATATATACATATCAATTGAGGAACACTTGGAGGCCTCTAAGACAGTTCACAAATGAACAGGCATGTATTATTTGCCTCTCATAGAAGTTAGGGAAATATGTAGAGGCTGGAGATCGCACCAGACAACACACACACATTTGAAGGCTATAGTCGTTAACCATAGGAAATAAAAACAGTTATGTCTATGTAACTCCTGAGAAATAAGAAGGCGCTTCATTCAAATAAAAATTTATATTTTTGTTTTGCTTGGTTTGGGGAGGGGGGGGGGGGGTGTGTGTGTGAATATACTCTGAAAAAGTAAAGAACAAATGTATTATATTTCGATGTAGTCACCACTGAGTTCATTGCAAGTACTCTAGCGCTGATAACGTGCAAGGAATTTTATAGAAAAAAAAATTATCTTGGTTGCGTGTGTAAATACTCATGCACTTCCTGCTGTATCTCTTCATCGGACTGAACAGTTTGCCGCAGAAGTCACGTCGTTGTGAAACTTTCTACTCCACTCATACTCTTGCTTGACTGACAGGCTTGCATCAATGTACTGGACCTTCAAAGTGGCATGGGAGATCACATCTCTCCACAAATCTCGTTGTTTGCATATAGAATAAATTATAGGTATTATATACCTCGAAGTCATTGCCTTAGACCATCATGCATAATCTCTCTCGGTCTTCCTCTGCCTTTTCTACCGCTGATCTTTCTAGTTGTCACGATGTTCTCCAAGGCATCTTGTCTCATTATAGAGCCAAAGAACACTGTTTGTCTCATATAAAACGTTAGTTGAACCTTTACAGGACCCCAGTATTAGCACACATTTAAAGAAGAGAGATGATTGGTCGGTTCCAATGTTGTACACGTAGAACACAGAAATATCAATTGATGAACCCCTTGAGGCCACCGAGACAGTTCACAAAATAACCACACATGAATTGTTTCGCGCTCATAGAAGTGAGAAGAAGGAAGTTGAAATTAGACGACGCACTAGACAGCATAAACAAATTGAAATCTGTAGTTACCGATCGGGATACCAACCTGTCACTTACAAATAAAGATATAGCCTCGCTGCAGGAATGAGTGTACTTCGACGCATGACCTACTAGACACCCTAAACATTGGCGTCTTCATCAGCCAGGTCTATCATACACATGAATCTACAACTATGCAATACGGACAATATGTCCTCTGCCTCTTCTATTGCGGTTTTTTCCAGCTGTTTTGTTGCATCATTTTTCATTATAGGGCAAAAGAACACTACTGGTCTCACATACAAAGCTAGTCGCATATCTTTTATAAGACAACAGTATTGTTTGGGCTTTTGGGGATTTCCTGGCATTGATTTCTGTACGACAGGCACTCGCACCATTTTAAAAGAATCCAGAGCAAGGCAGTCCGCCTCTAAATGTCCCGCAGTTGTGTTTTGAATGAGGGATTGCGAATAGTATTCGCGCGCGTGTGTGTGTGTGTGTGTGTGTGTGTGTGTAGGTGGGTGGATATATATATATATATATATATATATATATATATATATATATATATATATATATATATATCCGGCTCCATGGCCGAGGGGTTAGTAGCTTTCTCCGCTAACCCCGAATACTCTCGTCACGTGACGCGACGAGAATTAGCAGTGGTTCGAATCGCAAAAGTGACTTATGAGAGTATGGAGCCGGTCGCTCAGAAAGTCGTGGCGTGCTGATGAGCGTAATCTAGCCTAGGAATCAACATACAGCTGAAAGATGCTGGTGTTGACCGCAATATCCTGAAACAGGATGGAAACGCGGAAAAAAAAAAATATATATATATATTATATATATATATATATATATATATATATATATATATATATTAATGTCAGGTCTTAGATATGACTGATCACCAAACCCGACACCCCACATTGTGCCAACGGCTTCGGGTGGAGGGGCGCAATTGGGAGGGTACAAGCTTTATCCTAGTGCGAGGAAATGCAACCTAAAGACTGCATGTCATGGCAGGGCAGACCAGGCCCTAAGCCTTGGTTGTCAACTGGTCTAGGATCGTAGCCTGTCCAATAGGCGGACAGTGGAGCATTGCTTTGCTGATCTGGCAGCTTCTCATGTTCCAGACGTATTGGTGATCCCTTTCCTGTGGAGTACATTGGACAGGCCCAGAGAGTGATCGTGATCATGCTGCATGGGCAACACATGGTCTCTAAATTCAGCCCAGACTTTGTGTTATGGAGAGGTATAACTCAATTTTACAAACTATCGTCTGTCAAGATGGCAAGGTGCCAGTCAGTCATATATATATATATATATATATATATATATATATATATATATATATATATATATATATATATATAATATATATTTTTTTTTTTTTTTTTTTTCCCGCATTTCCATCCTGTTTCAGGATATTGCGGTCAACACCAGCATCTTTCAGCTGTATGTTGAATCCTAGGCTAGATTACGCTCATCAGCACGCCACGACTTTCTGAGCGACCGGCTCCATACTCTCATAAGTCACTTTTGCAATTCGAACCACTGTTAATTCTCGTCGCGTCACGTGACGAGAGTATTCGGGGTTATAGTTTCATGCGCCTCTTCCAGGCAAGCATTGTTGGTTATTCTGGCACTCAAAAGAATTCGAAACATTCGTCTCAGGAACCTCATCTCCGCGTTACTTCCAAGATATTCCAAGTCTGTTTCATTGATATTGCATGATTTACTACCCTACATCAGAATAAGGTCCCCCCAAAAAAGGAGGCTATGCAGTTGAACTGTTAAGGCCTGTGAAATGTTTATGCTTGTGGCTACGGTTTGCTGACGCATTTTCCTCATGTTGACCTGGTAGTGCGTTGGTTCCATATTCCTGCTACGGAGCTTAGTGCGTGGAGCGACACCGTGAGCTATGAATTTCATGTGGTTCCTTTTACATTTCCCCCGCGATTTTATGTGGCGTGAACTGCAAGTTTAGAAAAATGGCGGCCGGCCGTCAGCTACACTAACTGGGTTGCTTTATGCAGTAATATGTGGCTGCTGGCTTTCTAGCGACTGCCTCTTCCATCGACGATGAACTGCATTTTTCGTGAGGGACTTATGCGTTGGCATTCTGGCAGCAGCATTGTGCATAGTATACTTGTGCGGCCTCTTGGTTTGTCGAGACTTCTGTCTGTTCCACTTTTCACATGGGGCAGTGAGGGGCATTTTGTGTCATATTCGCTGACACAGGTTACACAGGAACGGAGCATAATGGAGCGACCTTTTGTCGTAAAGTTGGAACCGCGACTGACTGACTGATAGCAACACTGGTTCTATATAATTATATATATTATATATATAATATATCTTATTACATAAGATACTTTTCAGCTTCTCAAATGCTTCTTTGCCAAAACTAATGTAAAAAAGACATTGTAGTAAGAACCAAATGGAATATAAAAAGTTAAAGCAACAACTGCCTGATCGAAAGAGAATTAAAACTGATGATCGAAAAAGAATTAAAACTGTCTAGGATATACATGTTGAAATGTAATTGTATTGACTGAAAATATTCCATTCATTATCTCTCTATACATATACATTGATTTCAGCTTTCAGTTTTGTAAATTGAAATTACATTTCTTCTATTCCCAACTCCGACAAACGTAGACATATTTCATTATATATGTTCTTAGTGGAGAAAACATTAAAATAAGTTGACACAAATAGGCGCATAGAAGAACGAAGGGACATTAAATAATGGTAACAGGATCTGCCAGAAGATTCAACATATACCAAGGCTAGCAGAGTTGAAGCGGAAAGGAAGACAGAGAAATCAGAAACCATGCGTCAATAGAAGAAATAAAACTCAAGGAAAATGAGGAGTTGCATCGGTAAACGATTTCTCGTTATTTGAAACAGGAATGGAGACAAAGAGTATTTGAAGCAGGAAACGAGATAGAAAGAATAGACAGGAAACGAGATAAAGAGTATAGACAGAAAACGAGATAAAGAGTATATACAAGAAACGAGACAAAGAGTATCTGAAGCAGGAAACGAGATAGAAAAAATAAACAGGAAACGAGATAAAGAGTGTATACGGGAAACGAGATAAAGAGTATAGACACGAAACGAGACAAAGAGTATTTGAAGCACGAAACGAGATAGAAGTAATAGACAGCAAACGAGTTAGAAAGAATAGACAGGAAACTAGATAGAAAGAATAGACAGGAAACGAGATTGAAAAAATAGACAGGAAACGATACAAAGAGTATAGATAAGGAACGAGACAAAAGTATAGACAAGAAACGAGATAGAGAGAATAGACAGATAACAAGACAAAGAGTTTAGACAAGAAACGAGACAAAAGTATAGACAAGAAACGAGATAGAGAAAATAGACAGAAAACAAGACAAAGAGTTTAGACAAGGAACGATACAAAAGTATAGACAAGAAACGAGATAGAGAAAATAGGAAACTTGACAAAGAGTATAAAGTTAGCTGGATGTCCTATACAGGACGTCGCAATCAACACCAGTATATTTTGGCTGTTTGTAATCTATTAGTCACTTTTTTACTTTCAGTAGTTTGTTATTGCTTTTCTGAACCACCGATGCCTTATACCATGGATATCAATGCAAAGCCTCCCTTCAAATCTCCTGCAGCTGATTTCGAATCATAGGTATGTTTCGGGGATTGTTAAACGCGTTCACTGTCCCACACCCACAGCAACGGCGAAGAGTATAACGTTAGTTACATATCCTTTACAGGACGTCGCAGTCAACTCCATAATTTTCAGTAGTTTGCCATTGCTGTCTGAATGACTGACCCTAAAACCGTTGTATTAAAACCAATGCAAGGTGGTTTGCTGACAAATCTCTCGCAACTAAGTTTTGGACGTGGTAGGCATTATTGCCAGTTGCATTCTTAACTCCTTCGCCGCACTACAACTAAACCTCTAGTTGTGTGTATTATTTATCCGGGAAGGTTAACCCGGTCAACAAATGCCCGCAGAAGTCGGATGTGTCGGCCTAACTGCGCAAGACGCAGCTCTGCTGTAAACAGGCACAACGCAATCACGTCCGAAAAAAAAAAAAAAAAAACTCTGGATGAACGCAGAAGAAGAAGAAGTATATTATTTATAAAATATGTCATTTTTGTGTGAAGTCAGGTGCCGTTGTAACTACCGCGTTTGCGTGACAAAACTGTGGTCCGGATTAAATACCAGGCAGAGGCAGAATTATTTGTTTCGAGACCATCATGGCCCTGTGGATCCACTTGGCCTTGTTAAACGTAGGTCAGCATGGCCGAATGGATAAGAACGCATGTTCTTAAACATCCGGTGTGCTGATGCCGTGGTTAAGGGGTGCAATCCCTACACCGGACAGTTGGAATAAAATGTCCTGTCGTCCTTGACTGACTTGGGGACGTAAATTACAAGTACATCTGAACTCGGAGTAGGTTCGCCTGATGACAAGGGGCACTGTTAATAGGGAAAGCTAATCCACACGCAAAATTCAGCCTAGCACTACTAGAAGTAGTGTGTGTGAATGATGCTTGAGTACAAAGCGAGCTAGTGCAAAAAAAAAAAAAAAAAAAGAAAAGAAAAGAAAGAAACAATCTGGGTACTGGAACATTTCCAAATATGACATGGACAGAAAAGACGAGGAGGAATGGAACTGACCACCATATCTCATGTGTCGTGGCTTTGAATTCAGCGAAGGTTTAACACTCCAGTCCACGCTGACAGTGTCTGTTAGGGGATCTCGGTATGGGGCTAGCACTATATATCCACCATGCATTAGGGATGGAAAAAAGTCCTTTACATCACCATCATCATCATCATCCAGTGCCTCGCCGGCTGGCATAAGCGATCAAACCTCTCCACAAATTACGATCTCCGACGTCATGGATCAATTCGTGTGTTGACTCCCTTCCCGTGCCACGACACTAGACTGTCAATAATCTTCTCACGCTGTCCTCCTCTGTCTCTCTTTCCGTAAATATTTCCGGTTGTAACGACATAAACCAGTACAGAAAAGCAGAACATTGCACGTCTTAAGGTGCACTGAGTACATGGTGTAGAGCTCACATTTTGTATAGACAAATTGGTAAGTAAACTGGTCAGTATTGCGCCAGTCGCCTTTAGCCCCTGAAGCACGTCTGCAGACCCAATTTAGGCTGGGTAGACATGGCAGGCCGGTCTCTCTGGCCGAGGAGTTAAACGACTTTCTCCGTAATCCCGTTTATCCACGTAAGGTCTCGCAGCGCGCGAGAATTGGTATCGGTTATCGTCGCGTTGGTGACTTACAAGATAAGTGAGCCGGCCGCTCAGAAAGCAATGACAAACTGATGAGCGTAATCTTGCCAAGAAATCAACAACAGCGGTAAAATGCTGATGTTGGCAGCGATGTCCCGTAAAGGAAATGAGGGGGGGAAAAAAAGACATGGCAAACCAAGCCAATTTAAAACAACCAGTCCTAATTCGGATTCGAACCTGTGACCGTCACGCGAGCATCTACTATGTCTCCCAATACTCCCGTGTATACAAATCTGTGTCGCATGTCGATATACCGAGGAGAGGATCTGAGCAGTTATGATGGACTAATAGATCGATGTGTAGTACGGATGCTCTGTTGACTAACTAACTAGCATACTAACTAACTAGTTCATTAACTAATTAACTAA
Source organism: Cepaea nemoralis (assembly GCA_014155875.1). Lineage (NCBI taxonomy): Eukaryota > Metazoa > Mollusca > Gastropoda > Stylommatophora > Helicidae > Cepaea > Cepaea nemoralis. The sequence goes on along the minus strand of JACEFZ010027789.1, from coordinate 5,299 downwards.
TTAATTAGCGAACTACCTAGCTAAATAAATAGCATAACTAACTAACTAACTAACTAACTAACTAACTAACTAATTAACTAACTAACTAACTAACTAACTAACCTAACTAACTAAATAACTAACTAATTAGCTAGCTACCTAACTAGCTAACTAACTAATTAACTAACTAGCTAACTATGCACCTAACTATCTATCTACCTAACTAATTAACCAAGGAACTTATTAACTAACTACCTAGCTAACTAACTAATTAACTAAATAGCTAACTAGGTAACTAACTAACTACCTAGCATACTGACTAACTAGCAAATTAACTAATTAACTATCTAGCTAACTTGGTAACTAACTATCAACCTAACTAGCTAACTAACTAACCAACTTGCGAACTACCTAGCTAACTAAAAAGCATAATAATTAACTAGCTAACTAATTAACTAACTAACTAACTAACTAATTAACTAACTAACTAACTAACTAACCTAACTAACTAAATAACTACTAATTAGCTAGCTACCTAACTAGCTAACTAACTAATTAACTAACTAGCTAACTAGGCACCTAACTATCTATCTACCTAACTAATTAACCAAGGAACTTATTAACTAACTACCTAGCTAACTACTAATTAACTAAATAGCTAACTAGGTAACTAACTAACTACCTAGCATACTGACTACTAGCAAATTAACTAATTAACTATCTAGCTAACTTGGTAACTAACTATCAACCTAACTAGCTAACTAACTAACCAACTTGCGAACTACCTAGCTAACTAAATAGCATACTTACTAAGTAGCATATTAACTAGCTAACTAACATACTAACTAATTGACTGACTGACTAACTAACTGACTGACTGACTGACTGATTGACTGACTGACTGACTAACTAACTGACTGACTGACTGATACTGAGTGACTTACTAACTGACTGACTGACTGACTGACTGACCGACTAAATGACTCACTAACTATACACATCTATTTAATAAGTCTCCAGTTGGCACGTTTTGTCCTCTCACATCCATCTCTCTGTCTCGTCCTAGCTGTCTCGAAGTATGCACATTTCTATAACAAACAAGCGTAATGTCTGGAAGACGAGCTATAATTACCGGGCGATCATCGATTTTATATTCAATGTTGGGTATACATCTAGCAGACTTCATTATCCAGGTCTGAGACGGCGACCTAGATCTTTCACTTTCCCTACCCGTATATGCGGGGCGAAAAGGTGGGGGAGGGGAGAGAAGTGCATGTAGCAAATTATATCTTATGGGATTTGATCTAGAATCTTCGGGAAGTCTTTATTCTTTATTGTTAACGCAAACTGTTTTCTTCTGTTCTTAAGCTTGTTTATGATGTTAATGTCAGTTAAGACCCGGGCATGTCCCACAAACTGCACTGCTGCTTAAGTTAAAAAAGCAAGGACATTTTCCCACGTCTTGAAGTATATGGTCAGCATCATAACGTGTTGTGCCGATACGCGTGGGGGTTTTATGGTTCGTCGTCACACACCATCACCGGAATCTTGGGTAAGATCTGTGTTCATATCACGGATTACCCTATGTACTAAGCAATTCAGGTATTGATTGATCTCTTTGTCTGCCTCTTTCGCTTTCACAATCAATCTTGCCAGGTGTCACTAAGTTTTCCAGTGTAAACACAGACACCATAAGTACAATATTGCACGATTTATTGCCAGGCATATTTCGCTGCATCTCGTCATGTGCATACCCGAGCGTTTTAAATCATGTTTTGTGAAAACAACTGACTACTGACTAACTAATTGGCTGACCAACTGACACTGTCCTATGTACTAAGCGGGCTGTTGGTTTGTCGAGACTTCTGCTTGTTCCACTTTTCACATGGGGCAGTGAGGAGAATTTTGTATGATATTCACTGGAACAGGAACGGAGTATAATGGGGACGATCCGTTGCCGTGAAGTGGTAACCGCGACTAACTAACTAAACATGAATAGTACTTTGGCTGAAATATGATGTACATCGTCGCTGATATTGTTCGAATGTATAGAACTTTATACCCACGGAAGTAAACACTTAGAAGGAAGTCCTTCTGTTTACATAGTAACGGCTGGAGTCCACTAATAGATAACACTTCGATATGTTTGAGCCATGGATGGTTGTTCGTAGAATACAATATACACAATGTGGCTTGCTTGTTAATTCGACTATTGCGAATCAGCAAATGTTCCATGATGGCCGAATTCGACGTTTTATGACCGGTTTCATCAATCGTCACTGGACTAAAATGTTGATTTATTGTCGTTGAATTAAGAGACGTTAATTATAACTACCTCTTAAGGCGGAGTGGGTTCGCCTGATGGCGAGGGACACTTATAATAGGTAGAAGCTAATCCTCACGCAAAATTCGGTCGAGCACTACTCAAAGTAATGTGTATGAAATACGTTTGAGTTCAAAGCGAGAGAGAGGAAAACAAAAATCAAGCGCCACTACTAACCACCCAAACCTACCTAAACAGAATCAACAGTTCCCAAACTCCAAGAATGTCTCACCTTTCGAGGAGATGCTGTAGTGAAACGATTACAAGATCACCTTCAGACAGCACTAAACCGAACAACCTTTGCTGCTGGACAAATGATCTGATATACATCCAATTTGAAATCTACTCCAATTGTAAAAGAACCAGTTATCAATTCCAGTGTGAGTGCGAAGTGACTTACATTGGTAGAACTGAAAGACAATGAGCAAATTGAGTAGCTGAACATATACGAGTGTAGGTGGAAAAGAGAGTCAGTCATTCTTCATGAAATCCCCGTGTAGTCGTTTGTAAAACACACACACACACACACACACACACACACACACACACACACACACACGCACGCACACACACACACACGCACACACACACACACGCACGCACACACACACACACACACACATTTGAATCAATATACTGGAATACAGAAGCACGAAGAAGTATAGTAAATGTACATCGAATGGGAAAAATACGCCACAAAAAGAGCACATTTACAGAATCATCAAAAATAATATAAATTATTCTTTTGTTTCGTTCGTCGGTGACGTAAACGGGACTTTTCCCTATGTGCGCGTTTTGTTACCATGACAATAGCAAAAGGGAATCAACTGGTGCAATCAATGTGGATATGTAGCAATTAGTCGCAAAAAGCTACGTTGCTAGAGAATTCGGAAAACAAGTATTAATATTGGAGGGAATGAAGAGGATGAATTAAATAGATGGGGATATAAGTTGAGGGTTTGAAGCTGGGGTTAGAAGAATTTGTTATATGATGGTTTACTGTAACTTTAGCAGTTACTATACTATTCAAATAGCCTCTGGCGTTGCTAACAGCTGTAGTATTTTGTTTGTTTGCATATCATTTACAGGACATCGCTGTCAACACCAGCATCATTCAGCTGTATGTTGATTTCTTGGCAAGATCACGCTCAGTAGTTTGCCATTGCTTTTTGAGTGGCCGGCTAACATACCCCGCAAGTTACCGATGCGATTTGAACCACTGCTGATTCTCAGCGTCATCACGTCACCCACCACCCACGAGAGTATACGAGATTACGGAGAAAAGTCGCTAACCTCTAAGCCACGAAGCCGACAGTTGTAGCATTAAACTATCCTAAATACTTGTTGTTTTTGTCAGGAGGTATGGAAGTGTATAGGGAATCATCATGATTAGTTTGTGCTCACTGCGGAGTAGAGGCTTTATTTACTACTCAATACTTTTCTAATTAGAATAAATCAGCCCGTCAATATAATTCTTCCTCTCATCACCTGCATTCATTCTTGTCTTGTATCAATCGTTATCTGTAATGTGAAGCATGCTCTCCGCAATAGTTTTTCTTCTTACTCTTGTTAACCTTTAAAAAAAAAATGGACGTTTAACTTTCTCTCAGTCTCCATTTTATCCCCGCCCTCTTGAAACTGCCTGCAGCAACTGAGCCCCATTTCCCGAGGACAATATCTGACCCAACAGACAGGCACTTATAAAAACTTTTTAAACATGTGCGTGAGCACTCGTAGCTGTGCGTTCACCCAGTTTTCGCTAACAGCCACATGCTATCCCATTGTGGGAATAATATGGCAGGTCTGAATGCTTTACGAGAAGTAAATCGTTCGCAAAAACCAAGTGATGACTGTGAATCTACAACCATGGTCAGGATGCGAGACCAGCAATTTAAAAGAGGTGTAGCCAACAAGAACACTACGCAGGAAGCCAAAGAAGATTGATAAACCAACACAGAATTGGTGTCGTTAGCCTCTATACGCTGCGGGATTTACTGAGGAGGGGACCCGAGCACTTATGGGCTGAATGGTTCGATGTGCAATGAGGATGATCAAGTCGACTAACCAATAACTAACTAGAGAGAAAGAGAGAGGTAGAGAGACTGAAAGAGAAAGCGATAGAGATAGAGACAGAGCCGGAGATAATAATATAGAGAAGCAATGAGAGAGAGAGAGAGAGAGAGAGAGAGAGAGAGAGAGAGAGAGAGAGAGAGAGAGAGAGAGAGAGAGAGAGAGAGAGAGAGAGAGAGAGAGAGAGAGAGTGACATCAAGACACAGAGCGAGATAGACACATAGAAAAAAAAATTATAAACGGTAAAAAAAACATACCTCTGTTTCGTTAGAAGTAAATAAATTAAGCATTATAGATGTACTCATTGATAAGGCGACAGCGCAGAAAAGAATATTGTTATCAAACCTAGTTTGCTAAAAAAAAAAAGAAAACACACACACACACACACACACACACACACACACACACACACACACACACACACATACACACACACACATACTGTGAAAAAAAATGGAGGGAGTAGAGTAGCATGCAGAAGTAGTATAGAGGTACAACCATTTTAGAGAACACGCCACCCCCCCCCCCCCCCCCCCCCCCACCCACACACACACACACACGCGCACACACACACACACACACACACACACACACACACACAAAAGTAACTTTTTAGAATCATAAAAAATAATATAAATCATTCTTTTATTTTGCGTTGATCATTGACGTAAACCTTACTTTTCCTTTGTGCGCGCTTTGTTGCCATGATAATAGCAAAGAGAATCAACTAGTGCAATCAATGTGGATATGTAGCAATTAGTCTGCAGATAGCTATGTCGATGGAGAATTCGGAAAACAAGTATTAATATTGGAGGAAATGAAGAGGATGAATAAAATAGATGATGAAATAAATAGAGGTTTTGAAGCTGGGGGAAAAAGACGTTCTTATATGACGTTTTATTTTCACATTAACGATTACAGGACAA
>JACEFZ010027788.1:330000-333361 GCA_014155875.1 Cepaea nemoralis | reverse complement strand
TTGTATTTGTATTTTTAGGGTTTTGTTTTTTGTTTTTGGGTTTTTGGTTGTTTATTTTGTTTTTTGTTTGTTATGTTGTAGGGTTTATGTTGTGTTTTTGTGTTTTTGGGTTGTTGTGTTTGTGTGTTGTGTGTATGTTTGGTGTCTTTTGTTTTTTGTGTTTGTGTGTTGTTGTTGTGTGTTGGTGTTGTGTGTTGTGGTTGTGGGTTGTTTTGTATTGTGTGTTTGTTTGTGTGTTGTGTGTTGTGTGTTTTTTGTATTTGTGTTGTTGTATTGTGTGTTGTGGGGTTTGTGTTTGGTGGGGGGTTTGTGTCTTGTGTTGTGTGTTGTGTGTTGTGGTTTGTGTTGTGTGTTGTGTGTTGGGGTGTTGTGTGTTGTGTGTTGTGGTTGTGTGTTGTTTAATGTGTGTTTGGTTTGTGTGTTTTGTGTTGGGTTTGGTTTTGTGTTTTGTTTTGTTGTTGTTGTTTGTTTTTTTGGGGTGTGTTGTGTGTTGTGTGTTGTGGGGTTTTGGGTGTTGTGGTTGTGTTTTGTGTTTGTGTTGTGGGGTTGGTGTTTGTGTTTGTGGTGTGTAGTTTGGGTTTGTATTGTGTTTTTGTGTTTGTGTTTTGTTGTGTAGGGGTGTTTTTGTGTGTTTGTGTGTTGTGGTTGTGTGTTGTGTGTTGGGGGTTTGTGGTTGTGTTTGTTGTTGTGTGTTGGGGTGTATGTGTGTTGTGTTGTTTGGTGTTTGTGTTGTTTTTGGGTTTTGTTTTTGTGTTTGTGGTTGTTGTTGTGTTTGTGTGTTGTGTGTTGTGTGTTGTGTGTTGTGTTTTGGTGTTGTGTGTTGTGTTTTGGGTTTTTGGTATTGGTGTTGTTGTTGTTGTTGTTGTTTATGTTGTATGTCTGTATGTCTGTATGTCTGTATGTTGTATGTCTGTATGTCTGTATGTCTGTATGTCTGTATGTCTGTATGTTGTATGTCTGTATGTCGTATGTTGTATGTCTGTATGTCTGTATGTCTGTATGTCTGTATGTCTGTATGCTGTATGTTGTATGTCTGTATGTCTGTATGTCTGTATGTCTGTAGTCTGTATGTCTGTATGTCTGTATATGTCTGTATGTCTGTAGGTCTTTATGTCTGTATGTCATGATGTCTGTATGTCTGTATGGTCTGTATGTCTGTATGTCTGTATGTCCTGTTATGTCCTGTATGTCCTGTATGTCTGTATGTCTGTCTGTCTTATGTCTGTATGTCTGTATGTCTTTATGTCTGTATGTCTGTATGTCTGTATGTCTGTAATGTTCTGTATGTCTGTATGTCTGTATGTCTGTATGTTGTATGTCTGTCTGTCTGTATGTCTGTATGTCTGTATGTCTGTCTTCTGTCTGTCTGTATGTCTGTATGTCTGTATGTTCTGTATGTCTGTATGTCTGTATGTCTGTATGTATGTATGTCTGTATGTCTGTATGTCTGTATGTCTGTATGTCTGTATGTCTGTATGTATGTATGTCTGTATGTCTGTATGTCTGTATGTCTGTCTGTCTGTATGTTCTGTATGTCTGTATGTCTGTATGTCTGTATGTCTGTATGTGCTGTATGTCTGTTATTGTCTGTATGTCTGATATGTCTCGTATGTCTGTATGTCTGTTATGTCTGTATGTTGTCTGTATGTCTGTATGTCTGTATGTCTGTATGTCTGTATGTCTGTATGTCTGTATGTCTGTATGTCTGTATGTCTGTAGTCTGTATGTCGTATGTCTGTATGTCTGTATGTCTGTATGTCTGTATGTCTGTATGTTCTGTATGTCTGTATGTCTGTATGTCGTATGTCGTATGTCTGTATGTCTGTATGTCTGTATGTCTGTATGTAGTTGTCTGATGTCTGTATGTCTGTATGTCTGTATGTCTGTATGGTCTGTATGTCTGTATGTCTGTATGTCTGTATGTCTGTATGTCTGTATGTCTGTATGTCTGTATGTCTGTAGTCTGTATGTCTGTATGTCTGTATGTCTGTATGTCTGTATGTCTGTATGTCTGTATGTCTGTATGTCTGTACGTCTGTACGTCTGTACGTCTGTATGTCTGGTATTGTCTGTATGTCTGTATGTCTGTATGTTGTATGTCTGTATGTCGTATGTCTGTTAGTCTGTAGTCTGTATGTCTGTATGTCTGTATAGTCTGTATGTATGTATGTCTGTATGTCTGTTATGTCTGTAGTCTGTATTCTGTACTGTCCTGTCTGTCTCGTCCTGTCTGTTCTGGTCTGTATGACTGTCTGTCTGTCTGTCGTCTGTCTGTCTGTCTGTCTGTCTGTCTGTCTGTCTGTCTGTCTGTCTGTCTGTCTGTCTGTCTGTCTGTCTGTCTGTCTGTCTGTCTGTCTGTCTGTCTGTCTGTCTGTCTGTCTGTCTGTCTGGTCTGTCTGTCTGTCTGTCTGTCTGTGCTGTCTGTCTGGTCTGCCTGTCTGTTCTGTTGTCTGTCTGTCTGTCTGTCTGTCTGTCTGTCTGGTCTGTCTGTCTGTCTGTCCGTCTGTCTGTCTGTCTGTCTGTCTGTTCTGTCTGTCTGTCTGTCCTGGTTTTTTCGTGTCTGTCTGTCTGTCTGTCTGTCCGTCTGTATGTCTGTTGTCTGTCTGTCTGTCTGTCTGTCTGTCTGTCTGTCTGTCTGTCTGTCTGTATGTCTGTATGTCATGTACTGTATGTCTGTCTGTCATGTCTGTATGTCTGTATTGTTGTATGTCTGTATGTAGTAGTCTGTATGTCTGTATGTCTGTATGTCTGTATGGTCTGTATGTTTTCTGTAGTCTGTATGTCTTTATGTCTGTATGTCTGTATGTCTTATGTCTGTATGTCTGTATGTCTGTATGTCTGTATGTCTGTATGTCTGTAGTCTGTATGTCTGTATGTCTGTATGTCTGTATGTCTGTATGTCTGTATGTCTGTATGTCTGTATGTCTGTATGTCTGTATGTCTGTATGTCGGTGTATGTATGTATGTCTGTATGTCTGTATATGTCTGTATGTCGTATGTCTGTATGGCTGTATGTCTGTATGTATGTAGGTCTGTATGTCTGTATGTCTGTATGTCTGTATGTCGTATGTCTGTATGTCTGTATTCGTATGTCTGATATTGTCTGTATGTCTGTATGTCTGTATGTCTGTATGTCTGTATGACTGTCTGTCTGATGTCTGTATGTCTGTATGTCTGTATGTCTGTATTGTCTGTTATGTCTGTATGTATGTATGTCTGTATGTCTGTATGTCTGTATGTCGGTATGTCTGTATGTCTGTATGTATGGTAGGTCTGTATGTCTGTATTCTGTATGTCTGTATGTCTGATATGTCTGTATGTCTGTAGTCTGTATGTCCGTATGTCTGTATGTATGTATGTC
>JACEFZ010027788.1:142500-325000 GCA_014155875.1 Cepaea nemoralis | reverse complement strand
ACATACATAGATAGATCCCCGCCAGAGCCTGGGTGAAGCCGGGCAGCTAGTATAATATATATTATGATTATATATGAGATCAATACCAACATATTCCTGGTGCAATTCCCTTTATTTTGATATATAATACAACATTTCTGCTACAATTTTAACCATTTTCATAACATTATTGTGACACACCCCTACTTCCAGTTTTCTGCCATTATTTTTTTTTCATTTTGTGTGAAAAAGACCAAAACTTCCTTTTTGGTAATTTTAATGAGCAATACTGTTTATATTATTGAAGACAAGTGGTGTTTGTTTGATTATTCAGTAAATTAAACATGATTAGCAGTAGAGGAGTGTAGAAGACACCTTATAAGTGCAATGTTTTCATCATTTTTATCTCTTTTTGTCAATTTATTTGACAAAATTATATTATTATTTTTATTATATTTACAACCTATAGCAATAATTCCATTACTTGCATATTCCCGGTGCAATTCCCTTTATTTTGATATATAATACAACATTTCTGCTACAATTTTAATCATTTTCATAATATTATTGTGACAGACCCCAACTTCCAGATTTCGGCCATTATTTTTTTTTCATTTTTAGTGAAAAAGACATGGTTCAGAATATGCACTAGAACTTCCTTTTGGGTGATTTTAATGAGCAATACTGTTTATATTCTTGAAGACAAGTGGTGTTTGTTTGATTATTCAGTAAATTAAACATGATTAGCAGTAGAGGAGTGTAGAAATCACCTTATATGTGCAGTTTTTAAAATAATTTTTACCTCTTTAATTTCAGTTATTATTAAACCTCTCATTATTGTCATAATATTTGTAACCTATCAATTAATTATAACACTGTCATGTTCTTTGGTCAATCCTCTTTAATTTCATATATAATACAATATATCTGCTACCATTTTAACCATTTTAAAAGCATTATTGTAACACACCCCTACTTCTAATTTTCTGCCATGAATTTCTGTTTGGTCAGGACCCAATTTTTGTTTGGTAGCGAAAGAGTTAAATCCGCGGAGTATATTCTTATATGGGTCATGTAACGTTATGAAGGGATCATATCGAATCCACAAAGGGCAGACAACTCTGGTTGTTCACAACCGGTCTTTAAACAAAATCTATATAACACGAGTTATACAATTTCGGGCGGGGAGTTTTACTATGACCATGCTTACCAGGTACAGACACTTGCTTACCAGTGCCAGGTCCAGACACTTGCTTTATGGCTCTCAGCTGACAAATATGGCTGAACGCCTCTAACCCAAAATCCCCCAGATGTGAGGGTCATGCGCTAGTCAGTATGATGCTGTGCCGACAGCATCTGCAGCCTTCCTTGTTTCAGACGTACTGGTCATCATTTACTCTGGAGAAAACAAGGTAGGCCGAGACAGGGATCATACTGCGTGGGCAACACATGTTCCCTGAATCCAGCCCATTCATTGTGCGATGGAATATTAGATGCAATCCACATACTTTCGTCTGTAAAGACGGCAAGGTGCCACTCACTCAGACCATTTATAAAAGTAAAAAGTTAAGAACAATGTGAAAATAATTGCAAATATTTATTGGTGTTACATACAATTCCAGATCATCTTTTCCCAATTTTCTGCAACTTAACAACTTCTGGTCTTCCTTGGTAATTGTTACTACTTCCGGTTTATGAATTTTAATTACTAAAAGATGATGGTTATTGATGTCTGTTATTGATGGGCATTCTTAAATACTATCATCAATAAAATATTGAAAATTCTATTGGTTTTTTACTCTTAATGTTTTTGTTTAAAAAACTACTTGTTTTGTAGTACATAACACTAAAAACATTATAGGATTAAAAGCTTGAAAGTTTTAAAGTATTGAAATAAAGTTTAAAAATTTTAAAACGTAAAATCTGTCGTTACTGGACTCTAACATATTGGTTTTTTTTAAACTTGTCTTTTTTCACAACTTTTTGACTTAATCAACTTGGGATATATAATGACATCGCTGCGACTTACAACATAACTTTTTTTCGACTTTAAAGATGAAAGTGTGGATCTGTCGTTAACTATGCAGCTTTTAGAAGTATTAAATACTTTGTGTTAGCGGTGCTCTTGGACCACGCTCCTGACATTACCATCAAGCCGCTATAAAAAAAAAACCCTGTTCTCCACCATTAGTGAAGATGGTCAGTTCTACAAAGAGACCAACCTGTGTCCTACCTGAGGCAAAATATTTACATAACCTCACAATCTCACCCGCCATATGCATACAGTGCCCTGTGACTACTATTTCCGGTTAAGATTGCGGTGGCCAATTGTGTGGTTTTTTTTTTTAACCGCTCCTTTTCCACGAAGGAGATGGATAATTTCATCTCGTATGTGTAATTTCTGCGAAAGAATATAAACCAGAAATTTCCTCCTAAGATTTTCGCCGGTGCCATGGAGTTCGTGCATCTGAGCGAATCAATATTTAAGTGTAATTCGCAGCGTATGGGTTACTGTGTGGTGTATTGGTTTATTCATCATGGCGGACCAGTGTTTGTGCTCCCTACAGAGGGTAAACAAACTACCGAGTAGACGGGGTCGGGGGTTTGGCGTAAACGACAAGGTAGACGCGCTGGCGCCAAACGATTCAGGCTCAAATATGACCGTTTGGGCCTCAAGAATACGCGTATTCAATAATGGAATTGGACCAGCGCAAAACAACGAGGCCTCATTCTGGAAAGCCTGGTATACAGGAACGATATTGTAGTGTTTCAGGAGCCGAGACATGGTGTTAATTCACTCCATATAGCCGGCTTCAAATGATTTTACAACAGGCGACACCTGGGAATGGCGATTCTTACTAGAGAAAGTACAGTGGCTTAAGAAGTTGACATGTACAGATTGGACAGAGACGAGATACAAATATAACCTGTTAGAGTTCAATACGGTCTACTATTCGTGTTTGTTAATGTTTGTGTCTGGAACGCGAGTGTGGATTCCCATAGGTGGCAGTGTTTGAGTGGCATAGTATATCGCGAGAGGAATGTAATTTTCTGTGGCGATTTTAACGCTAAAGGCAGATCATGGGGGTAACATTTCTTCCAACACACAGGGGAGGAGCTCGAGTCTGCACTTACAACCATAGACCTTGTTTGTATCAACAGTGGCTGTGTCACCAGGACAGCAAGCCGTGCAGGTGATAATGACAGTGTTATTGACCTAGCGCTGGTTTCTCCTTCACTCACTACAGTGTGTAGATAATGTGCCTAGGGTACTATGGCAGCGACCACCACCCTTGCAGCATATTGGCGGAAAACGCAGAACCAGGCAGCACAAGTCAATGGTCAAGACTTTCAAGTATCACAGTAGAGGGGAAGATGTGGTGTATAAAGTAAGGCACGACAAGAACAGGAATCATCATGACAGGAAAAAGCTCGGACCAGCCAAATTGGTGGGAATTTGAGGTGGAAAAGATCTGGGTGGATAAGCGTGGTGATATAAGGAAATGGGAAAACGCCAAGAGGAACAGAGTTGTCTATCCTAGTCTTACCGCGCGCTTGGAAAGATAGATGGTCACACAAGTTAGCAATTTAAACGAAAACTGGTTACAGTGGTTACAAGTGAAAAATGGGTAGAGTTGTGACAACGAATAAGCACAGACAAGTCACTGAAATTATTCTGTCGACTACATACAAGTATGAATGGGGTAGTCAAGAATAAGAGTTTTCCTGACTTCCAAAGTGCTGAGCTTTTCTAGCAGAGGTCTGAAGAGAATAAGGACAAAGATCTTTTCAAACCAGACAGACATGGGAGGCCGAAATCTTGCCAAGGCGGTCACCTCAGATAGGTGTTAGGCCCAGAACATTGCAGATAAAGACACCGTGACAGTGAAAGAGATCAGGGCTGTGACTCGACGAATAAAAAAAAACAGCACACCAGGGCCATATAGTATAAGGTATGATGACATTAGTATGTGTACCGACAACGAGCTAGAGGAACTAGCATATATGTGAAACAACAGCATAGGGAGTGCTAGCATCAAGAAGGAGTGGTTACGCAGCTATCTGAATCCCTTGCCGAAGCCTGGCAAATACCACATAAACATTCAAATATATCGGGTGATAACCATGCAAAATACAATCGGCAAACTGCTGGATAAGTTAATTGCCAGAAAAATATCAAGCCACCTAGCGAGGCAAGGTTTGTTCCCTCACCTAACCTTGGAGAATACCGTCCAAACAGAGAAACTTGGACCAACTGCAGCGATTGATGTTGAGGATGTGTGCAACAGAGTACCTTTGGATATTTTATTGTATCAGTTTCGTGAATTTAAGGTAAGTCTATTCCTCCTTTACATGGATCGCCGCACCCTCTTCAGACTGAAAGTAGTTTTTAAATGTGGCAGGTGAACTTCTGACCCAACAACAGTATATCCGGGCCTGCCACAGTTATCATCATTATCTCCTGTGCGATTGTAGAGCTACACTGTGATAATCATTGGCTAGCAGATCACAGGACCGGGGAGGATAATGCTATAACCCGACGATGTTTAGTGTATCGTAAGGGTAAGGATAGAGATCAGGTTGATGTGGAACTACAAGGAGAATTCAATTGTATAAGCAATTTGTGTGTGGAATCTGGAGCAATGGTCAATCCAACGAAGGCAGCTGTGACGTGGTTCTCTTTGAATAACAAACACCAACTGTAAATCTGTGTTCAGAGATTGTGGATATAATACAAGCAATGAAATACCTGGGGATTACGATATGGTCAAAGCCATGCTTATAATGAGCAAATAGACCAGGTGATTTAAAAAAAAAGATCCAAGCGGGGTTTGGCTGCGATGCGGGTGATAGCGGCGGCAAACCGTGAGCAGTGCCACGTATGTCTTCTTTTCAAGGGTCATGTTCTTTCTGTTTATGAGTAAGCGATGGCGATCCTGATTCTCAGTCGTAAGCAGGTGGAAAGGATAGAGAGGATACAGAAAGAAGCTCTGCTTATTATCCTTGGATGTACAAGAGATAAAGCATGCAGTGCGATGCGCAACCTACTTGATTTTCCAACCATGGGGGACAGAATTCAAATTTACCTTACAGTCAACGCAAACACACAACATCCACTGCATCTTGAGATTAATAAGGTAAAGGGTAGCAGGCTAAAAAGAGGAAAGTCGTGGATGGGTCAAGTCGAAGACATTTTTCAACAGGTATTTTCACTGAGGACATAGAACCTGGCGAGAAGTGGGTACATGTGCCAACAGAGTTCTGTCTGTCCTTTTCAATTTACATCCGACTAGACAGAAAATGCAGAGAATAAAACCCGGCTGCTGTGGGGGCGTAAGTACAGGCATCGATTGCCGATAATTTTTTGAAGGGTGATGCTATCATTTACACAGATGGGTCGGCAGTTCGAAGAATGAGAAGTTCATGGGCCTTTGCGGCTCAGGCAGGAGGGAAAATTGTAAATGAAGATTATGGTGCTTTTACTTTGACCACAAGTAACCTGACTATGGGAGTCATGGCAGTAAGTAAAGCAATAACATGGCGCGGTCTCGGCAAACAAAGATTAGTTTAATTTTCGCGCCAGGGTTTGCGGTTGTGCAAGGAAATTAGCAGGCGGAGAGGCTTACAGGTAAGGCTACTGTGGAAGTTGAACGAGTCTTGGACCAGGCTAATATTCTGAATGCTCTACGAGAAGTAAATCTTTTGCGAGAACCATGTGATGACTGAATATACTGATATGGTCATGTTGCGAGAACAGAAAATTAAAAGAGGTATTGCCACACAAGAACACTACATAGGAAGCCAAAGAAGATTAATAAACCACACAGAAATGGTGTCGTTAGCCGCTACACGCTGCGGGATTTACTGAGGAGGGGATCTGAGCACATATGGACTGCGTGTTTCGTTGTGCAGTGAGGATGATCTACAGACTAACTAACTAACTAACTAACATATGCATACAGTACACCACATCATACAGAGAGATCACACATGTCACATCTGCGATAAATTATACAACAGAAAAGACACACTACAACGACAAATCCTAACAAATTATGAGAAACCATTTCATCAGCAACACCTACACTACAACAATAACACGCAAAAGAAAAATAAGTACAAAAACAAGAAAACTCAGACATCAATATTCTTGACAATCTACTTTTAGAAGAAGAGCAAGACACACTACATTCCCTTCCAGACGACATCCAATAGACATACAGAGACAATTTGACAGCTATTAGGACTCACTACAACATCAACAAACATTTATTGACTTACATTTTCTTTCACCGATCAGACACAGTACAACCATTAGATTGGACAACACAGTTAGAGACACTATTCACCAATCAGACCAACACATTCAAAATTAAGCGCAGCCACCACATCATTTTACGACACAGAGTGACAGTCGAACTTAGAATCTTTCACGTCTCATCCATCAATGCAAGCGATCTAGGCATCCCCAAAGTAGTTAACACCGGATTAGACTTTAATGACGTTGTGTCATTAGTATAGAAAAGCGACATGTTCAGTTACACATTCCACACTAGCCCCAACACTAAATACATTGTAGACAATACTAGCGACCATTTTTTACATATATCACAAGAAAGAACATCCTTCAGGCTATTGTTTAGAAGACATACCAACAAATATTACTCAAAACAGAGCCATCAACAGGCTACAAGACAACAACCACGCCAAATATTACACCGAAAAAAAAACTTTGCCTCTGTCGTTGCTTAGCGGTATTCAAAGGTGCGCATGTTAAGGATCAAAGGAAACCCACCCAAAGTTTAGCAATGAAGTGGCAGAGAACCAAAAATATAGATTCACTAGTTGATTTTCCCGGAGTTAGGTCAGTTGATATGACCAATTTAGACAAGTATTTTGAGGTTAACCTAAATATGTTCGAGTTTGATGATAACAAGTCACTGGTCCCAAAACTTAGAGGGAGTGCGAAATATAATCAAACATTAAGATTATTAGCTTATAGAGGCCATTTCATTATATATGAAATTTAATAGTGACATTAACTGAGTAGCTAAGTCATTCGGGTGTAGTAAATGTGGGAAGATATGGGATTTAATTTTGAAGATGTATAGACACTATAGATCATGTAACGGGAGAAAATCAATCGATGCTTATGTTGGCGGGGTATATAATGTGACATAAACTATATGGGAGACTATTAACTCTTTGGGGGTACCGGAAGACACTAGGTTTATTTAACCCTCTGGCAACAGATGAGTATGGATTTTTTTTCGCGAATTACCCGGGAAACCAAGTCTACAAATTCTTTAGGTAAACATTTTCTAGTAAGTTGCTCATTAGCATCTAATGTGGCTGTCTGCTTCATCACAGCTGGTGATCCTTAGGACTGGGTGAGAAGAATGCTTGAGCATCTGACTAAAATCGGTGATGCAGCTTATTCTCTGTTACGGGATCAGTTTGATAAGGTATATACACGGTTAGATGAAGTAAATGAAAACAGATTAGTCGATAGGTTATGAGTATTTAAAAGGAATATCAGTGAGAGGATTTAACTCTGGGAATTATGATATCAATGTAATTAAACCATATCACCTTCATCTCTACCACTGATGATCCCTTTAATATATAGTTTAAAGGAATAATAATTTCACGTCCATCGCTACTGAAAAGTTTGAGATATCGTTAATTAATTAGCCCTTAGTTTAGTTATTCCAAGTATTTAGCGGCCTATAATACAATGGAAACCAAAGTGTTCTTTTGTTACGATTCCATAACAGATTGAAAGCAATTACAAAAACGAGTTTACCCTCTCACTCGGCGTTTTATTCTCAGCTGAAAATTGTAATATCACAGCTGATGAATATGCCTACAACCAGCATGTATAGAGCGAACACCATATGTAGAAACTGGCAGATTTCCATAGTTGGTACAACAATAAAGACGTAGGCTATTTCTTTCAGGAGTTAGATGCCCAAGTTAGTTTCTGCTCGGAACTAGGGGTACATATTTTCAAAGAGGCCATTTCTATTCCCAGGACTACCGTAAAATACCTGTTTAAGACCATCCCTAAAATTTGTCATTTGCTTTATGTTCCAAGAAGTACGATGAGCTGTACGCAACCATTAGACAAAATATTGTAATAGTCCCATTCTTCATATTTTATAGGTATCATGAGGTGAGCAAAATACTGAATAGAAGAGAGATGGTCGTGAAAGCCGTTACAGGCTATATGCTAATGCTCTATATCTGTGGGCCCTAATGCAGCAAATGCTTAAAGATTTTATGTGATAAGAACAGCAGAAGATGGGTTAACGGCCCATAGGGTTAGTTTTTACACCGTCAAGTGTAGAGAGTTTATGGCTTTGGTGTTTCATAACAATAAAAAGAATTTAAAACACAGTTTAATGGACGGGAGATGTCTCTGGGACAGCGACACATTAGAATAGGTGGATGGGATAAGGAGCCTCGAAACGTTTATCAGTTCCACGGCTGTATGTTCTACGGACATCCTAACTGTGTGCTTATAAATGGCAAAGATGGTTACCGAGTGAACAATAAACCCTTGGAATAGTTATTGACGGAAACGCATAAGATTCTCCATTATCTAGTGGGTGAGATTAAGGTACAAGTGGTACAGATGTGGGAATGCACATGGCAACAGTTGAAGAAGACTGATATGGATATCCCTTGTTTTCTACACTAGGCTTTCCCACGCCTCAAACCAGGCTATCGTAAAATACCCCATAGACAAACAAAGAATTCTCGAGGCCGTAAACCGCTACTTTGTATAATTTAGTGGAGTGAGACATCTACGTGCCAGGGTCTCTTAAAGATCATATTTCTGAAGTAACACCCATCTTTTAAAAAACACATTGAGGTCTCTAGAGCCGATATTGGTGAGTTTATGCGGCAGTAAACCGAGACACATAAGCTGTTGTGTGGCTCACGTCGGACTCTGATAGGCAGTTATATTGGCGGAAACGATCCTTTTGCCAACATAATTATTAAAACGGTATCTGACAAATTGTCTGACTGTCACTAAGATACATCAGGTGACTGAGTATCAACCTGTGACCTGTTTTCAAGAGTTTACAATAAAGTATCTAAAGCTCGAAGTTCTGGTGGCAGTAATCCTGCCAATATCATCGGAGATCGCTATATGTGGTGAGGAATGATCGCCCACAACAGGTGACATGTCTCTTAATGATGATCATGATGACTAGTACTACTGCTACTATTGGTACTACGACTACCAACATTGCATGAAGATAACGCCGCTAATGGGTATTCCTGTAGCGTGAGTCAACCCTTGAATTTATACATGCCGTCGGAGATCTCAATACGTTGGGCGGTATGATCACCGACGCCAGCCGGTAAAAAACGTGATGATGATGACTACAATTAATATATGCTGTTACATCTACTTTTCCCCCGCTAATGTCACTAGATCGCCTGTTACTGTAAATATTAATACAACTTCTATTACTTTGATAGCCTATTGACAATTATGTAATGGTACCGAATTTCTACTACATACACACGCCCATGCCTATTTGCAAGTACAAAATATCTAATCCGTCGCAGGAATGCTGTTGTTGTGGTACATAACCTATCATGTTTGCTCCGCGTGGTACAATCAATTTGTTTCAGTAAGCGCAAGCCGCGTGTTTTCCCGCCCATAGAAACCCATCTACCGCTCCTGCCATTGTCAGCGCACCTTATTATTTTTTTATTATATGTTAATTAAAGTTGTTAGTTGCATATCCTTTACAGACGTAGCATTCAACCCCTGTCCCATTTTCCGTCCATTTGTTGCTTTATTTTTATATATCACTCTTTATGTTTTTATATTTTTTTCGTTTGAAGCTCTATGACCTGAAACCCAACCTTTAAAAACAGTGATCTTTTATTATTAACTATATATAAGGAACCCTTTCGTTTCTGACTCTCGGATCCAAAATAAAAAAAACCATTATGTTCCGCCGGAAACCCGTCAAACGGCTTAGTTTACTAAAGATATAAAAGTAAAAACAATCGATAATTGAACAACCCATCGCTCCTGTTGTACACCTCGAGGGATCACTGGATTACCTCTTACTTCATCGCTCACTTTAACCACCACCGTGTCACCAAACGTATCCTCCCCTACAATTTAAATGGTCATTTGACCACCCCTTGACCACTTGACCACCTATTGACCACGGCATCGCTCACTTTAACTACCACCATGTCACTACACATACCTCCCCTATAATTTACGGGGTTACTTGACCACCCCTTGACCACTTTACCACCTCGTGATCACATCTTGACCATGGCATAGCTCACTTTAACCACCATCGTGTCACTACTCGTAACCTCCCCTACAATCTACAGGGTCACTTGACCACCTCTTGACCACTTGACTACCTCTTAACCACCTCTTGACCACGCCTACTTTACAAAAAAATCAATACCAGGAGTTATCGCCCTTTGTGGCACAAAATCGATAAATTTTAAAAATAGATTTTGATTTGTGGTGCAAAATCGATACATGGTTAATTTACTAATATATAAGGAATGTGCTCCACAGAAAGAAAAAAAAAGAAAAAAAAAAACGAAAAAAAAACAGACATCGTAATGTCATTCTACATTTCTACTCATATCTTTATGGCGCGGTTAAAAAGGGTCCGTACTAAGCCCCGTTTCTACTGAAAACGTGCGAAGCTCTGAAAATTTAAGTATTGGCCAGTCCATGTTTCTTAGCGGTACACCGATCTATGAATTGTGCCGTCTGCTCTACGTCTCATTAGAATATCTAGGAACGGCAACGCTTCGTTGTGTTCGTGTTCCATAGATAGAGAGATTTTTTTAATGCGCCGGGTTCATTATGGCCTAGAACGATGTTGCTCGTAGCTCGTCTATGGTGATGATTATTATATCGTCCACATAACAGCGGTAGAAGACCTAGTTTTTTAATGTCTGAGGATCTCTTTTCATCTAAATGTACTATGATCATGTTCGCTAGAAAAGGACCAAGATGACTCCCCATGGACATGCCGCCAGTTTGGCGGTATGAAATTCTTAGAAAATTTAAGTTTATGTTGGCAGTACACAGTAATAATAGCCTATCCAGAATAAATGTTGGTATACCTAGTTTTAGTTGTTTGTCTTTAATGCGTTCACTTATTATTTTCACAGTCGCATCTAATGGAACGTTGATGAATAGGGAGGCTATATCCATGGATGCCATGTGGTTATTATTTATGTCTATAGTATCCACTAATTTCTCCAGTTCGAATGTATCTCTGAGTATTTTTGGATCGAAGGACTATCGTACTGGTTTTAAAATGTCAGCTGGCCATCTCGCCATCCGGTGTTGTGCAGAGTTAACCATGGACAGGATCGGTCTTAGCGGGATTCCGGGCGTGTGAATTTGGGTACACCGTAAATTTGAGGAGTTTAGGAACCACGTGGTGTGAGAAGTTTGTTGCAGTGGCATCACTGATGAGTTCATCATTCACAAGTGACTGACCTCTTTCTTCACTTTTGCATCCAGGTCCTCCGACTTGTTTACCTTTTGATCTAACTTGAATTTAGATTCCTCTGATAAGATCTCTTGCATGTTAATCTGGTAGTCTGACATGTCCATCAATACTTCACCACTCCCTTTTTCTGGTTTCGGTAATGCGAGGGTTTTGTAAGCCTTCAATGCTTTTATTGCAATAATGTGTACGTTGGTCAGCGGACATGTCTGTTTAGAGGGTGTTGTACGATACTGGTGTTCTAAATCTACCAATTTGATTGGCCTTCAACCACCCGACCGACTCAGAAGAAGTAGGTGATAAATTAGAAACTTGATCAAACAACATTTCAAACTGTGCTTGCGACTCAATACGGTTGATATGTTTGGGCTTTATGCAGAATTTTAATCCGTAATCAAGGTCCTCCTCGGTGTCAATATTGAGTAAATACGACGATAAGTTCCTCACATCTCTGGGTTGTCCAGTGCTGACATTGTTATCTTTTCAGTACTCAGTGATTACTCAGTGATACACTGTGCGAACATGTATACATTTCAGCTTGAATGATTTATCCAGTTACTTTACTTTATGTTGTGTGATTTCTGCAGTATGTAAATGACGAGATGCAGCGAAATATGCCAGGCAATAAATCGTGCAATCTATTGTTTGTGTCTTCGTTATTCAAATTCACTACGGGAAACCATTGTTTTTATTCTTCTATAGCGGCTTTAATTGCTTTTTTCGCCTGTTTACAACTTGTCCAGGATTTGGAGCCGTAAGTTACAAGTGGTTCTATGTAACATGCAAGAACTCTTTTTCTAACTTTCAAGGACAGTGACTTATTGCACAAGACGTTCTTCATTTGACAGAATGCAGTTTTTGCTTGTCCTATTCTGCTCCTGATCTCAGTGATGCATCTGAGATCACATGTTATTGTCTGGATCTGATGTAATCCATGTGCCCAGATATCAGAATTTCTGCCATCCATCCATCCTGTGCCATCTGATATTATCAATGTGCCCAGATATCAGAATTTCTGCCATCCATCCATCCTGTGCTATGCCGGTAAGCGTGGGTGGTCATGTTCTGCCATCTCACTCGATCACCAGAGTCGTGGATCAGCTCCGTGTTCCTGTCTCGACAATGCCATGGGGCCAAGCCATCCAGGTATTTACTTCTCAGTCTTCCCCTTGGTCTCTTCCTTTCGATCTTATCAGTCATCACCAGGTTCTCCAATCATTTCTTCTCATAACATGCCTAAAAAATTTTGACTGTCTACGTCTACTGACTTTAATCAGTTTACGATCTTCATTTGTTTCTTGAAGGACTTGCTCATTGGTTTTTGTGTCTGTCCATGGTATTCTCTGCATTTTCCTCAGAAACCACATCTCCACAGCCATCAGCTGTTTTTCAGCTTTACTGCTTATTGTAATTGCTTCACATCCATACAAAAGTATAGGTTCTATGTAGCACCTCAACACTCTTTTTCTCGTTTCAATTGATATCTTTTTATTGGTCAGTATGTTTTTCATCTTGCAAAAGGCTACCTTTGCAATGGCAATTCTTGTTCTAATCTCTTCAAGGCATCTCCCATCAAATGTTATGAGTGTGCCGAGATAACAGTATCGATTCACTTGTTTAAGAATATTCCTATCTACTCGTATATCACATTGTGGTATTTCCTTCTTCCCAGTGACGACCATAATCTGTGTCTTCTTAATATTCAGTTCTAGCCCTAGTTGTTCACTGTGTGCAACACCCGCATCTACTAAATTTTGCAGGTCCTGTTCATTGTCTGCAATCAAGACTGCATCATCTGAATATCTAATGTTATTGATGTATCGTCCCCAAATGTTGATTCCTTCCATATCTTCCATATGTCTGAAAATATTTTCATTGTACAGTGAAAAAAGATCTGGAGACATTACACATCCCTGTCTCACACCTCTTTTAATAGGCTGATATTGACCTACATTGTTATCAATTCTGATGGCAGACTGTTGTTTCCAATATATGTTTTTTACAAGTCTAAGGTCTTTTCCATCAATTTGTAGATCTTCAAGCATCCTTATCATGTCGACATGTCTCACTTTATCGAAAGCCTTCGTGTAGTCAATAAATCAAAGATATAGATCTTTGTTTACTTCTATAGAACGTTCAATTACTTTTCTCAGTATATACACAGCATTTACTGTGCCCTTGCCTTCTACAAACCCACATTGTTCTTCTCCTATTTCGGGATGTATTTTCTTCCTAACTCTTTGCATGATAATTCTCAGCAGAATCTTCGTGATTTCTGCACTTGCCCCAAAATAATGTCATTTACTTTAATTGCACATTTAGGCACCTAAAGCAATAACATGGCTCGAGACACAGACATTCACTAGGGCTTGTTTCCTTAGCGACTCAATGAACATGATCAAGAGGATAGAGGAGGGGTCGATCCGAAGAGAATGGCTGCTGCCTCTGAAGCGGTCTCGGCTGGCAAAGATTAGTTTCATCTTCGTGCCAGGTCATGCGGGAGTACAAGGAAATGAGCGGGCTGACAAGCTCGCAGGTGAGGCTACTGTGGAGGGCGGACGCGCCATGGACCAGGCTGACATTCTGAATGCTCTACGAGAATGAGACTTTTGCGAGAACCAAGTGATGACTGTGAATCTACAACAATGGCCAGACTGCAGGAGCAGCAAATTAAAAGAGGGGTGGCCAAACAAGAACACTACGCAGGAAGCCAAAGAAGATTGATAAACCAACACAGAACTGGCGTCGTTAGCCGCTACACGCTGCGGGATTTGCTGAGGAGGGGATCCGAGCACTTATGGACTGAATGGTTCGATGTGCAACGAGGATGATCTGTCGACTAACTAACTAACTAACTAATTTAGGCACAATCAATTTCTTTGATATCAAGATGACTTCTGTCTTTCTATTATTCAAACAAAGCCATGCATTACTATAGGGTCAACTTCCTGGAAAGAGAAGTGTTGAGGAAAGCATGCGATGGTGGATTCACCGATGAGCACATAGCCAAGTACTGTGTATAGCATCACAACGATAGGCAAAAGAATTCTTTTCACTCCAGGAAGCGTAATGGGTATATGGTGTTAACCCGACATTTTGCTGTGTATAAAAAGACTTCAAATATGTATACACATCATTTGCACCTTTAACAAGATATTAGAAAATAATACAGTAAACACAACTTTGGTGATGATTTCTAATAGATGCTATTAACACAACCACGAACTGCAGTAGTCCTGCTCATAATACCCTTGCTTGCCAGAAGTGGCAAGATTGCTTCCCTTCGCTACGCCTACTCTCTGGTCGGCTTATTCTCTTAAAATGGGCACCAGGAAACTTAAAGAATTGTCTGGAAGTTTTCTGGGAATAATAAGTAGCAACGAAGGGATCCCTAGGTATTTATGATATAGTCTAGAATACGCGTAGACCTACATCTTCATACCTTACATGTAGTAGCAGCCATACATCTACCTGTGATGTGAGAATAACAACTGACACTGAGTTGAACAATACTTACTTAATGGATATTTGATGAAGAGAACCATTCCCTGAAGTATCATCTCGGAGCACACGCGAGGAGCATGGGAGAGCCACCTGTCTTTGAGATACGTCTTGAGGAAAGTTACATAATGCAGAACTTGTAAATCTAGTCTGGAATAGATCTGTGGAGAGAGTTATAATGTGTACATGTACATACAGAATCTTTTCTCAAGTCTCAACCTAATCTGTTGATATAATAGTCGTGGGAATATGTCTATATATAGTGTCTTCTCAAAGTCTTACAAATATCTATTGACAGAATTATTGTGTGTACACATTGACACATAAATCGATCAATAAACAAGGCTCATAACCACACATGCATCAGTAATGGTATCTACTGGGTGGGGTTTTGAACAGATTAGGATTAAACAGAGCTTGCTAAGGCAGTCACTGATATTGTACAAACTTGCATATTTAGTTCACCCTCCATAGATAAATTATAATTTCTCTACCGAGTATTAGAACAAAAGTTCTGCAATGAGTGTTCCGAACTTTAAGCACTTGACCACACGCTTCCCTGAAGGTGATAAACAATTCGTGTATATTAAACAACTGAATGACGTATCAACATGCATGCATATCATAAGGTATAATTTAAAAATCATCATCGTCATGGGCCACGACGTTATGCGTGAGCGGTAATCTTTGGCCATCTCACACGATCACCAGCGCCTGGAAGTTTCCACTTAAGATTCATCACTAGTGATCTGCATACCCTATGGCAACTTCTTCACGGACAGCGTTATGCGAAGCCATCGTTTTCTACTGGCGTATTTGAAATGGTTGAGACTAGTGTCTCCTTGAACATGGTCACGTGTCTGCAACATAAGATCGTTGTTAGTTTTATTTTTGCGCTGCTCGGTTTGAGCTCAAGCATAGTTTATACACAATACTTTTAATAGCACTGGACTGAATTTTATGTTGCGTGTGCTTTTCCATATTACCAGTGCCCGTCGCCATCGGGCAAACCCACTCCGACTTTAGAAGTACTTGTAATATATTTCCCCATGTTAAAGAGAGAATTCAACATTTTAGTTCAACTGTCCTGTGCTGATGCCGAGGTAAGGGATTCTTTAATTTGCTGACCGCATGCTGACCTTACGAACTGTAGATCTGATGATCAGTGTTTTCCTGTAATCCACACACAAGCAGCCAGGTATTGAACTTAAGTGGCGACTAAATTCATCAGTTTGCAATAAACTCCCATTGCCAAAGACGAAGACAACATGAGATCCATGTCACCAGAAAGATGATGTATATGACCAACTCAACCGGAAAGAACAAATCACAATCTTCAGACTACGGACAAACCACAACAAGCTGGCACCCTACATGTTTAATAAACTAAAGATTGAAGATACTGATGGACGTAACTGTGGAACTGGTAAAATAACACCTAAATGTTAGCTGCAGGAGTGTCTCAGAATATGCAGAACAGAGAAAAGTATGTCGGTCTACACCCGCTCCATTTCAGGACAATTTCTATGGGGATTCAACAAGCTTAAGTTGACTGCTGCTTGTTTTTCAATCATTCATATTGACGTCTGAAGGTGAACGAAGAAAAGAACAAGACACCATCATCTACACAGATGGGTCCGTGAGGAACGGTTCAAGGCTCAAGGTCAACGTTGTCACACACAGCACAAAGGATGGTGAAAACAATCACAGGATGGTGAAAACAATTGCAGGATGTGATAACAATCACAGGATGGTGAAAACAATCAAAGGATGAAGACAACAATCACAGGATAGTGAACCAATCACAGGATGGTAAAAACAATCACAGGATGGCAGCGCCCGCCAGACCACTGCATGAAGCCAGAAAATGGAGATCGCCGTTGTCACCAAAGCATGGGCAGCAGAACAGGAAGGAACACCAGCGATAATGAGACTTCATGAACATGCTACAGACAATGTCAATCGGTAGTCTCCACTGGGAATAGACAGACAACATTTGCAGTCGTTGGTCACATCAGTTACCTGGGTGTACACATCCGGACATGCCGTGGTAAAAGGTATTTAATGGGCAGACCAGCTTGTAAATAATATACCAATGCAAACGGGAAAAAGCATGGACAAATATGATATATTAGATGCAGTAAGGACTGGCGGATACTGATGAGACTCTAACTCTAGCCCAACTACACGTACTGAGAGTTAAGACTGGTCCAGCGAGGAAATACCATCTTCGAGGTCAACTCCTTCTGGGAACAGTGAGCAGGCATACTTTGGGATGGCTACTGCAGCGGAGTACTGAGCACAGGGAATGCCCATTGTGCTGTGAAGTAGTTCTACATAAGATAATAACAGGACATAACATAATTCAGAGTGACATAACATAACTTAACACATGGGAGTATCTTTTACTATTCTGTCATAATTAAACATAAACTGTTGGAGAGCTTTGAGAAAGTCTATATTCCTGTCACTAAGTTCACACACGCACGCACACACACACACACACACACACACACACACACACACATATATACGCACAGAGAGAGAGAGAGAGAGAGAGAGAGAGAGAGAGAGAGAGAGAGAGAGAGAGAGAGAGAGAGAGACAGATTGACTGCCAGGGAGTGAACTGATGTTCGCTTCTTTCCGCGACTCCCATGGCATTCAGCTTTGATGATTGATAGCAGGAAACACCTGCTAGTTTACACACGGCCTGGTTGAGCAACACCTAGCTTTCATGGGCCATGTGCGCTATGATAACTGCACACGCCCGCGATGACAATCACGTTCTTGATGCGCCACCATTGTACTGTTTCAGTGGCGCTTAGTTGATATCTCTAGAGATGCTTACTCTTGATGTTGTAGACGTCTCTCCCTCAACTTCTGATGGCCGTGGAGTCTTTCCATCTTGTACAGTCTATACGTGTTAACTACTGAGACCAAACCTGCATAACACAACACTGGTATGGTTATTCCACACTCTACTTTACTGGAACTGTCTACTAGACATGGCGATAACACAATCAGTTGCTCCACAGAAAAGTCACAAATATACAAGACAATACCGAAACATGCTATTATAAAAGAGCGGCGTGATTTTAGCCATGCTCTGTCAACTCAGAACTAAGTCCGACTCTGACACTAGCTCTCGCTCAACTGATCTTAAGGTGACGTTTGCCCTTGCAGAAAACGTCTTACAGTTTTCATGCTTTTGTGGTCATACCGTGATAGGTCACTTCGCACTGTCTCTTCATGCGGACTGCGCCTTTTACAAACTTATGCCATGTTCCAGGTCTGTATCAACTGGACCATGGCAGAGACAGAGGCAGAGAGAGAGAGAGAGAGAGAGAGAGAGAGAGAGAGAGAGAGAGAGAGAGAGAGAGAGAGAGAGAGAGAGAGAGAGAGAGAGAGAGAGGTACAATAAGCAAAGTAGCTAATTAAACTTCAATGAATATCGTCTCATTGTGATGTAACCGAATGTGTACACAAAATCAGATATACTTAACAAAAAGCTAGAAGACAACGAAAAATCCGGTTATACACAGAGAATCATCCAGGATATCAACATGTATAGGAGCAGCCCAATAACGACTCCCATGAAAAGGTCACAATTTTTGCCTCCGTCATAATCATTATAAGCTATGCTGTCAAGGTGGACAGTTAGAGCCTTGGTTTGCTGATCCAGCAACTTATTTAGCTTGCCTTGTTCGAGATGTATTGGTGTTACCTTTCCTCTGGAGTAACTAGGCAGGCCAAGAAATGGATCATGCTGCATGGGCAAAACATGATCTCTACAATTCAGCCCAGACTCTGTGCTATGGAATCCCTGACCTTACCGTCATGGGTTGTAGTTATTATGCCCTTTGTTGTAGCGCACTTGTTGTAGCACAATATAACAAACTAGGAGGGTGAGGACGGGCAGACTTCGTGCGGAGTGGCTTGCTTCGCTTCGGAGGTCACGGGTGACAAGCATCGCCTGGATCTTTTCTCCGGGGCATGCCGGTGTGCTGTGAAATGAACAGGCGGACAGATAGGCTGGCTCTGCAGAACTTGGTGGAGTATTGATACATGACAAGGCAGACGTGGTTGCGGCCTTGTGGGAGCATGTGCACACCTCGGAGGAGCAAATGGATTACCATGGTCTGGCAAGAATGAGACAACGAGGAGTGACGAAGGGATCTGTCCGACGCTCAACGCTCAAAGGAAAGGCGAGACTGACTTATAATCAGAGTGCTACTGGTACTATTAGTGTTGGAACTCTTCGCTGGCTGCTGAGGATGGGGACGGAGCACTTATGGGAATGCCCCGAATGCTGTGATGTCGATTCGTAAATCAATCAATCAATCATTCAATCAATCAATATAACAAACTATCGTCTGTCAAGACGGCCAGGTGCCAGAGAGTGGTGCTGTTAAGCGGCAGAGGTCAGGGATCATTATCTCATATGATAAATATAGTCTTGGATCAGGTCTGTGTTATTGTCCCAGTATGCCATGTGACCAAGCCATAGATGTGTTTAACTATGTAGATTTCCCATCCTATTGTTAGATACATTGTTCCAGCTGTCACTAAGAGTTCAAGTCTCTTCACCCCATAATGTGCAGGAAGGAAAGAGAGTTCATGGAAGTCAGCATGGCCAAGTGGATAAGAGCGCTTATTCATAATTATAAGGTGAGCGGCTGGCCGAGTGGTTAGAACGCCGGACTCTCATTCTGGAGACCCGGGTTCGAATCCTCGGTAAGGTGTGGGAATTTTTTCTGTCGGGGGCAAAAACAAAATTCTAACCTGCACAGTTCGCGGCGACTGCACTAGCCAGGGGGCCTTAATTCCTTAGGCTCAAAGACCCCTCTGCATGGCCAAGTGGATAAGAGCGCTTATTCATAATTATAAGGTGAGCGGCTGGCCGAGTGGTTAGAACGCCGGACTCTCATTCTGGAGACCCGGGTTCGAATCCTCGGTAAGGTGTGGGAATTTTTTCTGTCGGGGGCAAAAACAAAATTCTAACCTGCACAGTTCGCGGCGACTGCACTAGCCAGGGGGCCTTAATTCCTTAGGCTCAAAGACCCCTCTGCCATACACCGCAAGGTACTATGTTGGCAGTAAATGACAGTGACAGATGCCGAGGTAGCGGATTCAACTCCTACACTAGTCAGTTGGACAATGTTGTTTGTCCATCAAGAATGATGATGACCATTCATTTCATCCAGTGGGGTTGAAAGTATGGAGCCGTGAGTTCTGAGATGGCTGGTAAGGCCTATTTTGGCTCGTAATGTTCTTTAACAATGTGGGCATAGAATGCTTGACGTTCCAGAAGGAAGATCTCCTGCAGTGGTTTTTATGTCCAGCCTTTCTTTCACTGCTCTTGCAGTTCTGTTTGCTTCGCAAATGACTGCACCTTTGAGTAATGATGTACGCCACGAATTTCGGTCTTTGCCAACAGTCTCCCAAGTGTCGTGATGGGTTCCAAAAGCTTTTAGTGAGATCTTCGCAGTGTCTTTACATCGTTTCCTTTGAACCCCTTGGGAGCGTTTACCATAACGCAGCTGGCCGTAAAAAATTCGTTTATGGAGCCTTTGATCTGGCATGCGAGTCAAGTAACCATTCCAGATAATCTGATTCTTCATTAGTAGAGTGTGGATACTGGGCATGAACGTTCTTTCTAGGACTTCAGTGTCTGGGATCTTGTCTTGCCATTTAATCTCCAATAGCTTCCTAAGGTAGACTGTGTGGAAGTGGTTTAATTTCCTAGCGTGTCGCTGGTAAACAGTCCAGTTTTCACGAGCTCGTCATTGCCTTGGGTACTTAAATTGCAAGTACTTCTGAAGTTGGAGTGGGTTCGCCTGATGGCGAAGGACATTGCTAATAGGGAAAGCTAATCCACACGCAAAAATTAGTCTAGTGCACTTGTATGGACAACGCTTGAGTTCAAAATATGCTAATGGAAAAAAAAAAAAAAAAAAACGGGGGTCGAGGGCATAAATAATGAGTAAAATTATATATTTTGGAGACATTAAAGATATAACACATTTGTAAAAAACCATACAAGAGGCAATTGTTAAATATCAACAAATCTTGATCGTGTACGTCAATTTTCTGTATTCAATTGACGGTTTTCGCATGCCACAGTTTTCTGCTTATAGTCCCTGGGTGTGGCATTGGTGATCATGTCTGTCCACGGCTTTCTGTCTCGTGTACTACCAATGATTTATGATACTGATGTTCCTCCATGCCATGATGTAAAACTGCCCAGTATCTTCTGTCTTGGTCTTCCCCTGCCTCTCTTCTCAAACTTTCCCGTTGTGATGACAAACGTCAGCTTTCCCCCTTCTTATGACATGCCCAAGAATGTGCACGGTCTCCTTCTGTTCCCAGCAACCAGCGCTCTTTGTGAGTTAACTTCTTTCCAGATATCTTCATTACTCTCTCTCTCTCTCTCTCTCTCTCTCTCTCTCTCTCTCTCTCTCTCTCTTTGATAGACATGTGCCAGTCAAGGAAGTTCGAGTAAAACACCACGTCAAGCCACCTTGGATCACCCAGGAAATACTTAAAATTATGAGAGACAGAGATAAAGCACATAACAAGCGGGATCTCGATGCATACCGTACACTTAGAAACAAAGTTCAATATAACATACGACGGGAAAAGAAACTTTACTTTAAGAACTTAGTAATGGATAAAACAAATAGTAAGGATATATGGAAAGCAATTAACACCTTGACAAACAAGTATAACTTCCGAAATTCTTTACCTTCAAATCATATTACATGCGACCAATTCAGTAACTTTTTTCAAACTGACATAAACCAATTGAAGGCTTCAATACCTAATTCTCCTTGCAACTTATCTTTATTGTCATCGTTTTGCGAGAATAGATGCTCCCGCGATATTCTTTCCGACATACCGCTAATGACAATCACTGAAGTATTCGCTTACCTCAGTAACCTAAAAAACACAACCTCATCTGGGTTAGATGGAATCAGCAACCGGATTCTCCGTTGTGCTGCGCCAGTGATCTGTACATCACTAACCTATGTATATAATCAGTGTCTAACCAAAGGCCACTTTCCATAAGCTCTCAAAATCGCTAAAGTGTACCCTCTTCTTAAATCTGGTTCATTGGACAATGGTCTCCCGAACAATTACAGACCCATTTCATTACTATCATCACTATCTAAGCCACTAGAAAAACACATCCATAAAGTAACATTACAGTATTTAGTTCGCAACAAGCTTATTGTTGACAGCCAATCAGGATTTCGACCAAAATATTCTTGCCATACGGCCCTAACAAACATGATAGAAAATTGGCACCAGAATATAAACAACAACAGTCTATGTGGAACTGTGTTTATTGATTTCAAGAAAGCATTTGATATGATAGACCATGTTATTTTAATTAAAAAACTCGAGACAATGAAAATTGGCCTTAATGTAGTCACTCTAATATCATCTTTTCTATCAAACAGAAAGCAAGTAGTATCACATAATAAATCTCTGTCTCAAACCACTACCTTCAATATTGGAGTACCGCAAGGCTCTATTCTTGGCCCTCTATTATTTGCCATATATATTAACGATCTACCTTTGCATCTTTCGTCGTCCTGTGATCTATTTGCAGATGACTGTACGGTGTACACAAACGCTGAAGACTGTATTATACTGGAGTCGTCTTTACAACAAGAATTAGATAATGTAGTTAAGTGGAGCTATTCAAACCGTATGCAAATTAACATCACTAAAACAAAAGCAATGTTATTAACAACTAGACAAAGACTTCAAACTCTAAGCTCACACACACCACTTCAACTTCACATCGATAACATGCCAGTAGAAAGTGTAATTGAGCACAAAACATTAGGCCTAACCATTGATAGAAACCTAACCTTTAATTCCCACGTTCAAGCGCTTATTAAACAAACAGCGAAAAAAGTCTACCAACTCGCCAAGATTAAAAACTTCCTTGATGAGGACACAAGGAAGCTATTCTATACTTCTCATATACAGACACACTTTGACTACTGCTCTACAATCTGGGACGGTTGTTCTAATTCAAACACCAAGCGACTTTACTCACTCCAGAAACGGGCCATGAGTCTAATTTATAGCAAACATTTATCTGACAATCCTAGCCTGTATAAACGCCTTCAGTTACTACCATTCCGCAAACGCCTGCTTTTCAATAAAGCTAAACTAATTCACAAAATCCTGCATCGGAATGCCCCAAATTACCTTTGGCCATTGTTTAAATATAATGCTAGACACAGTAAACGTTTAAATATACTACACATTCCGAAGCCTAGGATTGACTTATACAAAACAAGCTTAACGTACTCTGCAGCTCAGCTGTGGAACAATCTTCCACAAGAAATCAAAGACATCACCAATCCCTATTCATATAATCGCAAATTACTCGAACACTATCTCAATACGGATTACCTTCCCCCTTAATAATTGAGATAATAATAATAATAACAAAACCCTAGTATAACAGCCAGTCCCCTTTTGGTAGGCCAGTATATTCCACATGGCTAATAACAAGTGCCAGACCATTATCTAGTATTACTGTGTCGTGTATTTTTGATGTTTGCATTTTGCCCATGCCTTTATAATGCATATCTTTTATATTGTTGCTGTTCTTTGTTAGCCTTGAATGATGTGTGAATGAAATAATGTATGAAAGAGAGTGATAGAAGGGCAGAATGTTAGACGGGCCTGCGTGCCCAATTCTTAACCCTTTGAAAATAAAGTTTGTTCGTTCGTTCGTTCGTTCGTTCGTTCGTTCTCTCTCTCTCTCTCTCTCTCTCTCTCTCTCTCTCTCTCTCGTGTGTGTGCACGAGCGTTAGTGTGTATGTGTGTGTGTGTGTGTGTGTGTGTGTGTGTGTGTTCTTTTACGATGATCTAATAATTCTACATAACATTCCTCCTGTCTGCTTATTGTGACTGATTCTTTCCGTACATCAGAATTTGCACAATGTAGCTTTTAGTGACCCTTTTCATCACCTCGACCGACAAAGATAAATTGCAGAGAAGATTGGTAATCTTTTGAAATGCTGGTTTTGTATTAGAATCCCCATAGTCTCATGGATATATTTTAATTGACGTGAACTCCCTGTTCGGTCCAGCCTGGAAAGAAAGGCGGACATCGTGCCATTGACCAAGGCACCTTATACCCAACACACTGAGAGGCATGAACAAGTGAGTGTTCAGAAACAACAAACATGAGTGGTCTAATATATTGACAGAATAAAACAAACTGACAACAGATGATAACAACAATCATTGAACCTATCTTCACCAAACAATGAAAGATAACAACGATCATTGAGCACACCGTCACCAAATAATTGAAGATAACACATTGGCACCTTTCCGTCTTGACAGACGATAGTTTGGTACATTGTGCTTTAAAAAGGCTTAATAACTACGATCCATGGCGGTGGCGAGTGTGGCTGGTAAGACCAATTCTTGCTGCAAATGTTTGCCCACAGTAGGTGCATGTGAAAACATGGTCACTTCCACCATTTTGCATCATCTTACGTCTCTCACGCTCTGTGTGTGCTTTATCTGCAATCATTTTCTCCTTTGTCTTTATTCTGTTTCTGATAGTTGCCCTCCATGCAACACGTTCAGCGGCGACGTGCTCCCAATGTGCATTATCAATGCCTGTATCAATCATGTCCCGCTTACACACATCTTTGTATCGTAGTAGAGGCCGACCCTGAGATCTCCTACCCGTCTGTAATTCACCAAAAAAGATGTCCTTTGGTATTCTACCATCATCCATCCTCCTAACGTGTCCTATCCATCTAAGTCTACGAAGACTGAGCATGGAATACACCGTCACACATCCTGATCTTTCCAATACTTCAGTATTTGTGATTTTGTCTTGCCACTTAATACCAAGTATTCTTCGCAGACACCGCATATGAAAGCTGTTTAAACGTTTCTCTTGGCGTGAGTAAGTTGTCCAGGTTTCACTGCCATAAAGAAGAGTACTAAGGACACAGGCTTGGTAGACGAGGACTTTTGTTTTGGCAGTAAGCTTCCTGTTCTCCCAGACTCTTTTTGCTAACATGTTCATTGTTGTTGCTGCCTTGCCAATCCTGATGTTGATTTCCTGATCGAGGGATAATTTGCTATTTACCTCTGATCCTAGATATGTAAAATGGTCTACTATCTCCAGTTCGGCGTCGTCAATAAAGATTGATGGTACACCATGTGCACCTTGTGACATAATCTGTGTCTTATTTTTGTTAATTGTTAAACCAAATTCAGAACAAGCATTGGAGAATGCAGATAGTAGATGTTGTAATTCTTCCTCAGAGTGGGTCGTAATCGCAGCATCATCCGCAAAAAGCAACTCTCTGATTAGTACCCTGCTAATTTTGGTCTTGGCCTTCAATCTCTGAAGTTTGAAGATAACAACGATCATTGAAACCAACTTCACCAAACAATGTAATAGATAACAACGATCTTTGAACCTATCTTCACCAAACAATGAAAGATAGCCATCATTGAACCCAGCTTCACCAAATAATTAAAGATAAGAATGATCATTAAAACTACCTTCACCAAACAATTCATGCAGCGTCGAGGTGAAGTATAACAGCGGGAGAGTGCGTCGTCTCGAGGTATGGTGCCCACCTCGAGTGCTGGAGGTCCCGGGTTCAGACCCCGATGAGGACCGGGATTTATTTAAAAAATCCACCTGGACTTCCAGTAATAGTAATGTCCCCTCCCCTCTGCCGTGCGTCCACCTTGACGAGGTAGAGGGGCTTGAGCGTTCCAATGACCCCAAGAGCTATGCCGACGGTAGCACAGCTACTGGTAGGGTCACCCATGTCGGACAGGTCAAGGGAGAGGGACCAGACGAAGTGACGCACAAACCTGCTGCCTTGTAGGTAGACTGGGGACAGTCAAAGGCTAGGGAAAGCATCCCGAACAAATGCTTGTCGAAATCGGATGTACTGAGCCACAGGCTTGACAAAGAAGTGCAACGTAACTTTATCATTTCATGATGCCACAGATGAAAATTAATCGTTATGGTGCTAATCCCGTGAAGTCCCATCAGGCGGTGATAGTGCCGGGCCCCCTGCCTCGAGGGGGTCCACCCATGACTACTGGTGGTCACCTTCCCCTGTGCTGTGGAGTCAAGGCACAGAGGAGTAGGTTAAGAGCTATTGACCAAACACCCCGGACACTCAACATACTACAATGGAATGCAGAAGGAGTTTATAACAAGAAAGCCTCCCTAACACAGCGTCTTCATAAAGATAGAATAGATGTGGCATGCATTCAAGAGACACACCTCAACGCCAATCGCACATTTTCAGTCGAGGGATATCAGGCCACACGTTTCGACCGCGAAGGACACAAAGGAGGAGTTGTAATACTTACACGAAATACAATACCTTGCAGCGAAGTATCTGTGATCTCTGACAACCAAACGGAAATTATAGGTGTTGATATAATGATAAAGGACGTGAAAATAAGAATTTACAATCTATATAGCCCGGCAGATAAGGATCTTACACTCTCAAACATGGAAATAACTGACACAAATTGCATTGTTGTCGGAGACTTTAATAGCCGTTCAGAAAGATGGGGATACCCAGATACTGACAAAAGAGGAGATGAAGTGGAGGACTGGGAAATAGACTCAAATCTCCATCTACTTAACAAAGCGGATGACACACCGAGCTTCTACTCCAGAAGATGGATTACCACTTCTACTCCAGACTTAGCTTTCTGCACAGGAGACATCCTCCACAAAATCGATCGCCATGTGCTGGACCAATTAGCAGGTAGTGACCACAGACCAATCAAGCTTGTAATAAATATGGAGTATGTTCCACAGGAGCAAAAGCCTTTGCCCCGTTGGAATTACAAACGAGCAGATTGGGACAGATTTGCCATACTAACAGACAAATATTGTGAAAACGTAAATACACGATATGGCAACATGAAGCAAATGGTGGAAAGTCTAAACAGAGCAATAATACAGGCGGCCACTGAGTCTATTCCAAGAGGAGCAAGGAAAAATTACAAACCATACTGGACTGAAGAACTACAATTTTTGGAGGACAAAGTTGAAGATGCTAGGAAGACCGCAGAGAGAGAACAAACAACTGAAGCGAACATCTCTCTCAAAGCCATCTCAGCAAAATATAAAAGAACAGTAAATCAAACAACAAGAGATTGTTGGAGGAAAAAAACAGAAAACCTGAATTTTGACAGGGATGGAAACAAACTATGGAAACTAGTGAAAGCCATGAACAATGAAGGACCTAGAAACAAACAAATAACAATTAAACAAGGAAATGCCTTGCTTACAGGAAAAAAGGCTGCAAATGCACTAATGGAACACTATGCCAGTGCAAACCACATTGATATTACAGCCGAACAGAAGAAAGCAATCAAAGATAAACAGATACATCATACATATACAGAGACAGCAGCAGAATATATGATGGCAAATCTAACAATGGAAGAAATGGAACAGGCAATGAATACCCTAAAAAAGAAGACATCACCAGGAAAGGATGGAATCACAAATGAAATGCTAATAGGACTAGGCACTAAGGCAAAAAAGAAACTACTAGCAGTCCTAAATTACAGCTGGAAGAGGGGAATAGTCCCACAGGCATGGAAGGAAGCTATACTAATACCAGTCCCAAAGAAAGGAAAAGACCTGGAAGAACCAAATGGCTATCGACCTATCAGTCTTCTTAGCTGTGTAGGAAAATTAATGGAACGCATTATCAATGGCAGGCTAACATGGCATCTGGAAGAAAACCAACTCTTAACACCTCACCAAGCAGGATTCAGAAAGTACAGATCTACTGAAGATCAAATAACCTATATAGCTCAGGAAATAGAGGATGCCTTCCAAGAGAAAAAGCACACACTAGCAGTCTGGATAGATTTAGAAAAAGCATTTGATAAAGTATGGAAGGAAGGACTGAAAGTAAAACTGCAAAAAATGCATGTTTGCGGGAAAATGTACAAATGGATCAGCCACTACCTTGAGAACAGAACTGCCAGGACAAAAGTACAAGGACAAACCAGCAAAATGATGCTGTTGGAGCAAGGTGTCCCCCAAGGAGGAGTTCTTTCACCAACATTATTCCTAGCATATATAAACGACATCACGGAAAATTTTCCAGCCAGAGTACACACATCATCCTTTGCAGATGACCTAGCCATATGGACATCTGAAGAATATATTAGTACAGCTAACAGCAGAATACAGCAAGCCCTATTAGCGCTAGAGGACTGGTCAAAATCATGGCTAGTGAAGATAAGTGAGGAGAAAACAACATGCACAGTGTTCTCCCTCTCAACTAAAACTCAGCAACCTAAGCTGGTATTGAATGGAAAAATATTGCGCCATGAAGAAAATCCAAACTATCTAGGAGTCACCTTTGATCGTCGCCTGACATGGAAGACACAGGTTGAGAAAAATCGAACAAGAGCAAGGCAAAGAATGGCAATCATGAAAAAGCTTGCTGGTACAACATGGGGAGCAGATGAGAAAGTTCTCAAGAAGTTATATACTGGACGGGTGAGGCCAGTACTGGAATATGGCATTGCAGCTTGGGCAACAGCAGCTAAGTCAAACTTTAACAAAATAAGTAGAGTCCAAAATCAAGGAATGCGAATCATAACTGGAAGCCTGAAGACAACGCCTATTAATGAATTAGAAAAGATCACTTGTTTACAACCAATGCAGGATAGAAGAGATAGCAGAGCCCAGCAACAAGCAGAAAAATTTAGAAGATTGACAGACCACCCTATGTACAACAGATTTAATGGTTTTGGAAAGGGAAGACTGAAGCGTAGCAACTTTGTAGAAACTGCAAAACGAAGGATTAGGTCAGATCCTATTCTTAACATATCAACAGTCAAGCCCATACACAATGCACACAAGTTCCCAGCTTGGAGACAGCAGCAACTGCCTGAGATGATAGAAAACATTCCTGGTATTGAGAAAAAGAACACTCAGCATGAAACCGAAAGAAGAGAAATAACCCTAAACTACATAAAAGAACATTACCCAAGCAGGAATTGGACCCATGCATATACAGATGGATCAGCCAAAAATTCAATAGAGAATGGAGGAGGAGGAATTCTCCTAAATTTAAAAAATGGAGCGAAAAAAACACATTCAATGGCAACTGGAAAATTTTCAAGTAACTTCAAAGCGGAGGTAGAGGCTCTGAAAACTGCAGCAGAAATGCTCCTGATGGAGGAAAATAAAGAGAAGCAAATAGCTATCTTCACAGATGCAAAGTCAGCTGTCTCAATACTGAAGAGCAATAACAGCACAGAACTAACTGACCTAAGAGCAGCACTCCATGGTCTATGCCAGAAATCCAAAAAAGTTGTAATACAGTGGATCCCATCACATTGCAGTATACCTGGAAACGAAGAGGCTGACAGACTGGCAAAAGAGGGCGGACGACTACCACAGCCTGACATAGACATAACCTATAATGAGGCAAAGAGGTTGATAAAAAGCACTTATAGAACCAAATGGGAATCAGAGCATCCAGGCCATCAGAAGGATGATGCATATTACAAACTCGACCGAAGAGAACAAGTAGCAATCTTCAGACTCCGCACAGGACATAACAGGCTGAAATACCACTTGTTCAACAAACTAAAGATAGGAGATACCGATGAATGTAATTGTAGAACTGGAAAAATGACAGCAAAACATTTGCTGCAGGATTGCCCAACGTATGCAGAACAGAGAAAGATATTTTGGCGCACACCTGCTTCATTTGAGGACAAGCTCTATGGAGATATCAACAAGCTAAAGTTGACCGCAGATTACTTTAACTATATACAGGTTGACATTTAAAGGTGCATGAAGACCCAGAGGCATGAAATGGAATATTGCTTGGATAGCAAATCCATTACGTGAAAAGTCCAAATCAAAAGCCCATTGTGTGGGCTTCATAAAAGGTGGAAAAGTGTCCTAGTGGCACGAAATGGAATATTGCTTGGATAGCAAATCCATTACGTGGAAAGTCCGAATCAAAAGCCCACTGTGTGGGCTTCATAAAAGGTGGAAAAGTGTCCTAGTGGCACGAAATGGAATATTGCTTGGATAGCAAATCCATTACGTGGAAAGTCCGAATCGAAAGCTCACTGTGTGGGCTTCATAAAAGGTGGAAAAAGTGTCCTAGTGGCACGAAAATGGAATATTGCTTGGATAGCAAATCCATTACTGTGGAAAGTCCGAATCGAAAGCTCACTGTGTGGATGTCATCTAGCAAGACTGCATACTTCTGGTTTCCGGAAGAACAGCCTATGGTGAACGGAAGGCCCAATATACGGAAGTGAGGCTAAGCAGCCATGTGCAGGACGTGACGATTCCTTGGGTGAGCCCAGTACCAGAGCGCTATGTATCGGCTCTGCAAGTATGGAAGCCTCCTTGGATGGCGGGGAATGCCCATGGTCTGCCCCTGCCTTCCCTTGAGGGCTGACCAGGATCTTTGGCTGTTCTATATGGGCCAGCGGGGATGGGAGATAACACCACAACTGTGAGATTCAAACGTCCTAAGAAACCCCCGGGAAGGTTAACCCTGTCAACAAATGCCCGCAGAAGTCGGATGTGTCGGCCTAACGGCGCAAGAACGCAGCTCTGCTGTAAACAGGCACAACGCAATCACATCCGAAAAAAAACTCCGGATGAACGAAGAAGAAGAAGAAGAAGAATGTCCCCTGGTCTCTGGGTAGTAAGATCGGACGCCCGTGTGTATTGTTGCG
The DNA here is from genome assembly GCA_014155875.1 of Cepaea nemoralis. Lineage (NCBI taxonomy): Eukaryota > Metazoa > Mollusca > Gastropoda > Stylommatophora > Helicidae > Cepaea > Cepaea nemoralis. The sequence continues at coordinate 294,221 of JACEFZ010027788.1, read as the reverse complement.
CACGTAAAACATCCCTTGGCAGTTGGAAATCGACAAGAGTAGCCTAACTCCGCTGCCAGAGCAAAATTTCGAGTTAAAAATCTACCCAAAGTATTTTCAGGATCCTCGCCGGTGCTACGGAGTTCGTGCACTGAGCTGAGTTTCTCCAGACTCAGATTTGAGTTAGGAGGAAAACGGAGCACTTATCGGTTGCACCCGTGTGCCGTGATGTTGATCCATCGACTAAACTAAACTAAACTAAGATAACAACAATCATTGAACATATCTTCACCAAATAATTGAAGATAACAACGATCATTGAAACCATGTTAAAAATAACAATAAAACATAACAGTTATCAGCTATCAGTTATCAGTTATCAGTTGGGGTATCTTCATTGCTCTTCGGACATGTCCATAGGTGCTCATTAAGATCATAAAGATAACGAGTATTGAACCAACATTTACCAAATAATTGAAGATAACTACGATCACTGAACCCAACTTCACCAAATAATTAAAGATAAGAAAGATCATTGAAACCACTTTCACTAAACAATGAAAGATAACAACAACCATTGAACCTATTTTCACTAAATAATTGAAGATAACAACGATCATTGATCCCACTTTTACCAAATAATTAAAGAAAACAACGATCATCGAAACCGCTTTCACCAAACAATGAAAGAAAACAGAAAACACTTGAACCCACCTTTACAAAAAAAAAAAGAAAAAACGATCATTGACATCACCTTCAAAGCATAATTAAAGATGACAACGATCATTGCACCACCTTCACAAAATAGTTAAAGATTACAACGATCATTGAACCCACAAAGTAATCAAAGATAACAACGATCACTGAAATTATTTCAATTATTTGGTGAAGGTGGAATCAATGATTGTTGTTATCTTAAAATTATTTGGTGAGATTAGGTTCAATGATCGTTGTTATCTTCAATTATTTGGTAAATGTCGGTTCAATACTCGTTATCTTAATGATCATTGAACATACCTTCACGAAACAAACAATAAAAGATAACAGCTAGCATTGAACACTTTCACCGGACAATGAAAGTTAACAACGATTATTGAACCTATCTTTACCAGACAATGAAAGATAACAACAATCAATGAACCACCTTCACCAGGCAATGACAACTAACAACGATCATTGACCCAAATTTAACAAACAAATAAAGATAACAACAATCATTCGAACTCACCTTCACTAAACAATGAAAGATAACAACGATCTGTGTTGGGACCGACTGCTTGCGAAGATGTTTTGCAAGTGAGGCATTGCATTCTCTGAAACCCTCAATGTTCGCTTCTATGCTTCTTAATGACTTGATTATTGTGATGAGTTTATTTTGACCACTAGATCCCTGGGCAGCTGTTTCCGACAGAATTTGACTGAAATACAAGGTGATATGCTAGGATATGCAAGTATGTTACAAACACAACACACAATAAATAATAGTGCATAAGTTTACGATGGAGGCTGTACCCACAAGCCACCCCAAACCTGTCAAATTAGAACTGGCAACTGTACGCTTCATTCTTGTCACGTTAGAGCTGGTGACTGTAGCCACAGTCCACTTTTTTTATTGTCACGTTAGATCTGGTGTCTAGTTAGTGTCCACTCGATTCTTGTCATGTTAGAGTTTATGGCTAGCCACAGTCCACTTCATTCTAATCACGGTGGAGTAGGCGACTGTAGCTACAGTCCACTTAATTCTTGTCACGTTAGAGCTGGTGACTAGCCAAAGTTAAAAAATAATTGGTCTAGCAACTGTTGCGCTTGAAGGTTTGTAAAAGTGTCCACTACTTACTTATATCTCCTGACAACACAATTCAACATTCTGGGGCGACCACAGCATCTAAACCACAAAACTGGAGACAAAGACTCACCTTACAGAATTGTGAAATACACCATCACTGGGTGACTCCTCCTGCCTCTGGCTAATTATCTGACAGTGAATCATCAAGATCAGGTTGGTTATTCGTTTCTTGATCATTTCCAGATCTGGTCTTCCAGACGTCAGCGACTTGTATTTCATGCTTCAAGGCGCAAGCAAAAATACATTTATAAGTTACAGGAGCAATCACCTGTGTTTTACAAAATTATACATTACTGTCAGAATTATCAGCAATTTCCAACACACGATAGAACACTCTCATAGAAAGCCATAGCTATATTTTTGCTGGAGCAACAGTGTTCGTGCTCTGTGCCACGATTTCGGCAGACCTCTCTGCTCAAGGAGACAGAGACTATTGAATAAAACTGATGGATTGAAGTCAGTCCGCATGCCTTTCAAACTCTTGTCTTTCTGAACACCTTGCTTAAAGCGTAAAGCAAATTTGTGCTATAGAAAACTCAGGCACAGTCAGGACAGTCAGGGCTTTTGTCACTAGAACCAGCTTCAGAAACACATTTTTTCGGCCCCAGTCTTGTCCGAACTCGCACCTTCACCGTGCCTAGTAACACTGCGTATGCCAGTGCGACTCTTACATTTTTTTCAACCATCCTCTGCTGGCGTTAAAATCACTAGTACACTAGCACTCGTCCCAGGCATTTTCTTAATGAGATAAGCATACAACAGTCTGGCCTTTTCACATATGATTGCCTCCGAAACAGAACCGCTATGTAACTGGTTTTAATTTATTCAAATTAATAATAACTGTTCGACATCTTCAATTGTTTGCGATCTCTGTTTCGTTAGCACATTCACGCCTTTCGCTTCATTAGCCTCCTTTATTGCTTTTTTCGTCATAATGGAACTTATCGTAGAAGGCGACTTTCCGTACGTGGAGCCGATTTCAGCAATCTTAATGCCACTCTCGTATTTTTCAATGATTTCCTTCTGCAGTTCTTGACCTTCTTCTTCGAAGGGCTGCTGGCTCTGAAAACTTTCTTTAGTGCATTGATGGAGCTAACAGGAAAGGGTTAACTTGTTAGCAAGTGATGCTCACACAACGAAAAAACAACGCCAAACTGAGCATAAGAATCCATGCGTCCCTTTGTTTTCGCAAAATTATCAGCTAGGTCACATGGGCTCGCCGACGAAATCCAATGCAACCGACGAAAACCGAGACACATCGACGGTAACCGATATCGACTATAACCGAAGGTAATGAAACCCGAGGTTTTACTGTACTAGCATGTTAGCAAGGCTGTCCCAGCAGTCGCTACAGTTTGTCATAAACATGTGTGTCCAGCTAGCGTTATATCACACCTGTCCGCGACAGAAGGGGTTAAAGTAGCAATCACAATAAAGCTGGTTAAAGCACCAGCTAGCACATAATGAGTGATGACGATAACTGGAAGAAACTGGGCTACTGTAGTCATGTTATTGGCTAGGAAATAAGAAGTTAGTGCAGACAGGCAAAACATCTACGTAGCTTGTAACATGTAAAACAGCAGCTTAGAGAACAAAATTTACCTCATCTCGCATACAGACTTTGCCAGCACAATCTCTGTTTCTTGCTGAGGGAAGAAAATATATGAAGATAAATTGGCTAGATTACACTGATTTTGCACACTGAATGTAACTAATTGGAGTTCACAAGGTAAACATTTAAAGTATTAGTAGTAAGGAATCTTCTTGCACGCCTTGCGGAGTATCTGATCGTAACTGTGTCATTACAAATTAAAGCGGACAAACACATCATAAACTTGCTACTCCGGCACTGTATTATATATTCGACAACATGCAGACACAACCCAGGATCAGCGAGAAGAATATCAGACATTGTAAATAACATTGCTAAATAGATTGATATTCAACTTCAAGGAACGCGACTTCAACATCAGACCTGGAATTATTTAGTGTAAATAGTGTATTAAATACAAATATATTGTGATATGTATTATAACATGCTGTTATGGCAGTTGCATGTAATATGATATCTTTGTTAGTGTAAAATAATTTATAAAAACACCCCCATCTTTTGTGTTTTTTCCATAGGAAATTAACATCTACTTTCTAAATCTCATTTACATTTAGCTAGGAAGTGATAGAATCGAAACTATTAAAGTATATCCATGAATCTCATAAACACATTAGGAAATCATCATTAATTAAATACATTAAGTTAAACAACACATTTCACCCCATTTCAATTATTTAGTTAGATTAGTTCCCTTAGTTAGTTTAGCTCAGCTCACGAAAGTAGAATAGTATAGTTAGAGTAGTCAACAATCCTTGCAACCATGTAAATATTTTTGTACATAACATGACTAGTGCGAAAAGATTCCACAGTCATGCGGCTCTACAACTCTGTAAACTGAGCCCATATTTAGTGTAAAAATACTTTGTCTCAATGAATTTCTTATTAATGACAGTATTTTAAAAACATAACGTTGGTTTTGTTTAAAACTAAGGTGGAGTGAATGTGTGAGCAAGAGGAGAGAGAAAGAAATTGAGTGACTGGATTAAATACAGATGAGCGAAACACTAGTGCGAAATTTTTCCGCGCAACGCGAGTTTTTCTAATTCGTCTTTGTTCCATTTGTGTAACACACGTGTTGTCTTTTTTATGTGTGTGATAGCCATAAATTCATTACAGGTAAGGAAACATATTTTAAGCTTCCTAAGCCGGCTAAGCAGTCATGAATCAGGCATACGCACTCATTTGTGACTGCAATAAACCATTCTATGGCGCTTGAAAGAAAAAACACTCAACTAAATTATAGACACACACACACACATGTTTGTAATTTAAATATACTTTAACTATAAACAAACACGCAAACAACCAGGAATACTTTCTGTTAAACATGCAGACAGCATTGATTGGAAGGGGGCTTAACTCTGAACAGGGGACATTACAGACTTACGAAACTCTGTTATAACATTGAAATATGTCTTCACAAACTGGAGTTAGACAGGTGAACACTAGCACACACAGTATGTAAACGAGTTGGATTGGCATTATATGGGAGCATGAATATTATTCATGTATTGTACCCATAACAGGGACAATTTGTCCGGGTTGTCAGTTAATTGGCAATTTGAGAAGCAGGTCTTTAAAGACAACGGGCTTCGGTTCGAACAACTCCCAGAAGTATAATGGAAAAGGAGCATTGGCTCTGGCCAACAATACAGTTGTGGTGTGGTAATAAATAGCCAGTGGAGTCATACAACAGTGTGCCATCATACAGTAGAAGTCAGTCAGTATACCCAGAACATAGTTAACAAACTCAACCAGCTCTTGACACAATTAGACAGACCTAATTTTTAAGGCAACCAATTGCGTCACACTCATAACCTAAAGTTGGTGACGCAACACAGATGGGAGGAGAGTATGTCAAGGAGCTGAATGAGAGGACAGAAGTAATAGAAGGATAGAAGTTAGGGATACGACTAAGACAGGATAGAGATGACATCCTGTAACGGGGAATAGAGAATAAAGGGACAGAAGTAGAAGGTAGAACTCTTAAGCAGTTCTCAGACAGGATACGCACGTGTCATAAGGAGGACATTGTAGGACATGACCGGGATTTACTCCCAGGTTAGAGTAGAAGACTCTGTTCACGGGAAGTACCCGCAAACAGCACTAACTCGAGCACAGTAAGTAGTGACAAGGCTACTGAGCTGCGTGCTAGGTAACACAGCATGCAACCTTGCTGACGCACGAGGATTCACAGGTCCGCAGCTGGACAACGCTGCAAAGTTAGCCAGACGGGACTCGACAGTTGAGGAGACAAGTCGATGTATTTACCCTGACAACATACTATTCAACGTGTATACGGTGCCGATCACTGAACAACAGTTGGACGGGAGGGGTAGAACTCTGTCATTCGTTGACGACATCCTCGTGTATCGACAGGGTCGAGATAGACAGGCGGTTGTCAATGATATGCAGGGCGAACTAGATCGAATTTCCTCATGGTGTGCTGATGCCGATGCCCTTGTCAACCCTGCAAAGGCAACGATTACATGGTTCTCACTAAACAACCATATTGTGAAAACAGACCTGCCGGCAGTAAGAATGGATGGGAGCAGTTTGAGTAGAACCCAGTCAATGACATATCTTGGCGTGAGGCTTGATCGTAGCCTGTCCTTCAGAGATCATGTCGATTATGTCATAACGAAGGCTCGAAAAGGTTTGTCAGAAATGAGAGTCATGGCGACTGCCAATATCGAGCAAAGACTGCTAATACTTCTGTTCCAAGGACTTGTGCTTTCACGCATCGAGTATGCCCTGGCCATCCTCACTGTCAGCCCTACACAGATTGGAAGACTTGAAAAGGTACAAAACGAAGCCATGCGCATCATTTTGGGCTGCACGAGAGACACCAGCTGTGTAGCAATGAGATACCTCCTTGACTTCCCGACAATGGAACACAGGATCAAGATCTGGAGAGCTCGTGCATACTTAAAAATAAGTGCAGATGAGCAGCACCCTCTGCATGACGCTATATTCAGAGAAAAGGGTGACAGGCTAAAGAGGGGCAAATCATGGATGGGTCGGGCGGAAGATGTCGTCAGACAGGTCTGCAGTCTTACCAGTATCAACCCCGGCAAGGAATGGGTGCCGGTGCCTCCAGCTTTTAAGTGCACTTTCTCCTGCATTATCACACTCGACAGACGGTGCAGAGAGCAGAACCCTGCCGCTGTCAATGCAGAGGTTAACGCGCTCATCTATGAACACTCAGATAGCCCCGAAGTGCTCATCTATACAGATGGATCTGTTGTAAAGCAGCAGAGAAGTGCGTGGGCATTTACAGCCCGTTCAGCGGGCCGAACCGTTCAAGAATCCAGTGGTGCCCACTCTATGACCACGAGCAGCATGACGATGGAGGTGATGGCAGTTACACAGGCTTTCATATGGCTGGAGTCACAGCATTATACCAACGTGTGTGTACTAAGTGATTCAATGAGCATGATTCAGAAGGTCGAAGCTGGATCTGTACGTAGACAGTGGACTGAATCGCTGCGGAAGTCTGTTGTCCGTAAAGTCACCTTCATCTTCGTCCCGGGACATGCGGGAGTCGAGGGAAATGAACGAGCTGACAAACTGACTGGCTCTGCACCCTCTGTAGATGGCCAGCCCATGGATCGTGCCTATGTTATTAACGTCCTTAAAGATATGGCGAGAACAGAGGACTTTGACGTCAATGATTCCACATCGCTGTCCAGGATGAAAGACCTGGGAGTAAGAATCGGCACAGCCAGACGCGAGAGGTACATCGGGAAAACAAAGCGCCTCGTCAACCAACACAGAACTGGCACTATTAGCCACCGGACGCTGATGCATATGCTGGGGGGGGGGGAGGATCTGAGCACCTATGGACATGTCCGGAGTGCAACGAAGATACCCCAACTGATAACTGATAACTGATTACCCTGACCACTGTGTGGTTTGCAGGGCACAGTAGTGTAGTGACTTAAGCTAGAATTATTACAGATAGAGATTGTGCTTAGTATTGTTATGATTGTATTGATTGTGATGATGTGCATATATGAATGTTCATGTGAGCTCGTGGAGCCGATTGTATTCTGTACGCAATAAAGCGACTTTGTACACCTACGAGTTGATATTCGTGCGGTACAAATGAAGAATCCCTGCATGCCTGTATAAACTAGGTTGCTGACAAACGGCAACTGAGATGGTTTTCTGGGAAACCCATTATTACCCTCGTCCGAAACTCATGGTTTTACCTACAGTGAGGACACAATTGTCTATTAGGACAAGGTAGGGACTAATATGTATATTAGTTGGTCTGATTCCCCATGATCAGCCACACGACGTCAAACGGGGGTTTGGACAGGTGGGCGTGCCCGTCATATAACTTTTTTTTTTTGGAGGGTGGATAAGAGGGGAAACCAGGGACTAGTCAGCTGGATGTTGTTAGTGTTGTATTGAGCATATGATTGCAGAGTACATATATACATACATATATTCATAGAGGAAAAACAATGATAAATCATTGTTTTTTATCTGGGAGGGGGCATTATGTCATGACGGCACGCGCCACCAAAGAGGGAAAAAGGGGTTTTCCCAGATGGACACTAAAGTGGACAAACAAAAGGAGAAAACAATGGGAACGTAAAAACGTCAAACAATAACAACGGGAGACGCTGTGACACCAAGACACCAAGGCACTTGTGTTTTCTGAGAGCTCCGTGTGGAATAAGATCTGGACGAAGCAATGGTTGCGAAGATTCGGCAAGTGAACAGCGAAAGGAGAGGAATGATCTGTTGATGGGAATTCATACAATGAGAAAGACCGGGCCAAGATCAACCTAGACTATTTTTCGGAAAAGGACGACTCAATGATGAATTGGCAAAGACTGAGCGTCAAGATTAACAGAGTGGAATCGGGAGCTGATTAGAAGATAGATAAATAAACGCGACAGTTTATATCTTTAGATTGGTTGATCCCATGTTGATTCTGCAGTGCATTAATAAATGCCTGAACTGGTAACACGACTGCCGTCAGTTCTTTTGTGTCGAATTCAATATTGGAGGTGAGACCTTTTACATTGTTAATTGTTTGATAACGAGCGTTGCTTTTGCTATGGATCGGCCCTGTTAATATTATAAGGGGCGACATTGCATCAAGGCAGCTATGACATATGATTATGTTCAACGTACGCAATTTCAAATGAAGGCCCCATTATATATATATATATATATATATATATATATATATATATATATATATATATATATATATATATATATATATATATATATATATATATATATATATGTGTGTGTGTGTGTGTGTGTGTGTGTTTGTGTCTGTGCCTGTTATGCAGTCAACATTTCATTGCATGATCGGCTTGTCTGCTATATCTAAAGCAGAGCCTGTCACAGCATGTTACATTTACATAGCATGTTATATATACACAGTATGTTACCTGTAAACAGTATGTTACATGTACACAGTATGTTTCCTGTATACAGCATGTTACATGTACACAGTACGTTCCCTGTACACAGCATGTTACATGTACACAGTATGTTCCCTGTACACAGCATGTTACATGTACACAACATGTTACATGTACACAGTATGTTCCCTGTACACAGCATGTTCCATGTACACAGTATGTTCCCTGTACACACATGTTACATGTACACAGTATGTTCCCTGTACACAGCATGTTAATGTACACATTATGTTCCCTGTACACAACATGTTACATGTATACAGTATGTTCCCTGTACACAGCATGTTACATGTACACAGTATGTTACCTATACACAGTATGTTACCTGTACACAGAATGTTACCTGTACACACCATATTACCTGTACACAGTATTCATTGTCTATGTCGATTGTAAATATAGCTTTAAATGTTCAATATGAGAATGCTATTGCAAGTAGCACTTATTATCATCAGCATCCCGTGTCCTGTCACCTGGTGTAGGCATGCTCGCATCTCGGCAGATCTCTGTCCTTGGTGCTCTGGATGAATTCTGTTAATGGTGTTCATCCATGGCAACGTCTCAGTCCGCCCAGCATCATGCACTTAGCGCGCAGATTCTAACACACAGTCTCGAATATTACATTTGAAGTGATAAAGTGACAGTTAAGGTTCTGCTGCATTTATACAACCATGATGATACTCACCAATTTGCCAGCCTCATTAGCAATACTTCCATTGAGCACCAGGAGTTCTAAATAAGTCACTACCATTTTCTGCAGGATGGCCTGATTGCACGAAACAAGACTTGCCAATCCAATAGAGTCTCTGATGTCATATAGATTTGGCAGAATCTGGTTTTATCGGTGATTGGGTAACAGAAGAAAAGATTAATATACGTTAAGTCTCTCACGTCAACCTGACTTCTCCCTGCCCTTCAGTATATCAAGACACATGCCTACACAATGATTCGTTGGTGTCCTCTATTAACCTCACTAACGTACACAATTTTACGATCTCTCTCTCTCTCTCTCTCTCTCTCTCTCTCTCTCTCTCTCTCTCTCTCTCTATCTATCTATCTATCTATCTATCTATCTATCTCTCCCTCTCTTCTCTCTGTCTCTAGCTCTTTCTATATCTCTCTTTATGTCTCTCCTCTCCTGAACTCTCTCCTCTCCCTCTCTCTATATCTCGTTCTCTCTTTCTTTCTCTCCTCTCCGTTTCTCTCTATCCTTTCTCTTCCTCTCTCTGTCCTTTCTCTCTGTCCCTGTCTGTCTCTATCTGCATCTGTCAGCTTCTCTCGGTTTCTCTGTCTGTCGGTCTGTCGGTCTGCCTGCCTGTCTCTCTTTCTGACCTGAAGAATAGCTATTTCTAAATTATATTTGCATGTCAGAATGAGTTACAATAATAGCTATTCGTGACTGAATGAGTTGTAGTACCATTCAGGAATGAAAAATTTAGAGTAACAGTGAGTTCAGAGTGAGCACAAATACTAGCTGCCTGTTGTGAAGGCGACAACGTAACATAAAGGAAAGAAACACAGAGTGAGAACAATAATACTGGCTGTCTGCAGTCGAGAGATAATGTATCAGAGTAAGGGAACATTTAGAGTGATCACAAGTAATAGCTGTCTTCACTGAAGGGGATGATGTAACAGAGAAAGGAAACATTTAGAGTGGACATAAGTACTACGTGTCTGCACTGAAGGAGATACTAATGTAACATACAGGAAGGAAACGTGTAGAGCAGTGGTTCTCAACCTTTTTTGGCCCATGCATCCCTTCACCATATGTTGAGAATGTCATTCCTCCCCTTTCGTATTTCCTCCCTATAAATACTCCGGTTATCAGGTACAAAACCACACCGATCCCCACATCCAGCAGTTAAAGAACCTGTAGCTTTGTACACCAAATCGAATTGTATTTACCAATTTAAATGTAGGTGCGAGGCCATCTACATAGGTAGAACAGAGCGACAGTTACATAACAGGGTGTTGGAACACATTCCGAACTGGGTAAACAAGATACTACACACAAAAGCTGGCAGGCCGACACACCGGAACAGTCCTGCTTCATCGGTCGCGAGACACGTGCTCGAGAGTGGTCATGTGGTTGAAAGAGACAGTGCCTTCCGTGTGTTGTTCAACACACAGAGTAGTCGGTTGTTAAGGTTAGCTGAAGCCATAGTGATTAACTTGCATAAGCCGGCCTTGTGCAAGCAGAAAGACATGTTAGTCAGTTTAAAATTACCGTGGTAGACAATCTACATTACTGTGCGAATATGTGTATATTTCAGATTGAAGGATTTATCTAGTTATTTCACTTTACGTTGTGTGATTTATGCAGTATGTACCTGACGAGATGCAGCGAAATATGCCAGGCAATAAATCGTGCAATCTATTGTTTGTGTCTTCGTTATTCAAATTCACTGCGGGAAAACATTGTTTTGAAAGTCTACATAAAACGTGATTTGTGGGTGTACTTACGTTACAAGACGAATATCTGAAGGGCGAGGGGTACAGAACGGTAAAGTATGGAGGGAAAAACAATATCAAGTAATCGGTTCTTGTAATAACGCGATCTTTAAATAATCTTCATTCCCCCCTGGAAACCCTAAAATCTCCCCCCCCCCCCCCAGGGGGAAATTCCCCACCGGTTGAGAACCACTCGTGTAGAGTAACAGCAAGGGCAGAGTGGGCGTAAGCAATAACTGGCTCTTGTGACAGAATCTTATATATAAAAGGCGATCTCCGTCTGTCTGTCTGTCTGTCTGTATGTATGTATGTCCTTTATTTGTTCGCGAACGGCCCATCCGATTGAGATGAAATTTTCTACACGTCTTCCTTTCATTCCAGAGCTGCCAACTGTGATAATTTTTTAGTGTGAAATCGCCTGCTTACTCAGTATTATTTCATTTTTCATTTTTCATTATAATTTCATATATCTCAGGGGACCTAACTCTGTAAAAGTTATTTCAAGGGGCATAACTTTTCTGTATAACTTATAGTCATGATGTGGCATCGTTTTCAAAGATTTATAAACTCTTTGTCCATAGTTATGTACCGGCATATGAGTTATAATAAATAATGATACAATCTGTAAGGCATTTTCAAAGTTTTCATAAAAATAATGCACAATGCATAACATTGTAACTCATCTTTTTTTGCTTAAGAAGTTACTGTAGTCATGCAGGTGATTAGAAAGAGTTTTCATTAAAAATAATGGATGGTGTGTGGAAGGACATTCTTTTAAGTTACTTTTTTTGTTGTATGAATTTAATGAGAACTTATATGACTACTTATATGAATTAAATGAGATGCTTCCCACCAGAGACTGGGCGAAGCCGGATAGGGTCAGGCAGACATAGACAGACAGACAGACAGACAGACAGACAGACAGATAGACAGTCGGGAACAGGAACTTATATGACTACTTATATAAATTAAATTAGATGCTTCACACCAGGAGCTGGGCGATGCCGGGCCGGGTCAGACAGACAGACAGACAGACAGACAGACAGACAGACAGATAGTCGGTAACGGGAACGGGAACTTATATGACTACTTATATGAATTAAATGAGATGCTCCCCACCAGAGACTGGGCGAAGCCGGGCAGAGTCAGGCAGACAGATAGACAGACAGATAGACAGACAGATAGACAGTCGGGAACGGGAACTTATATGACTACTTATATGAATTAAATGAGATGCTCCACACCAGGAGCTGGGCAATGCCGGGCCGGGTCAGACAGACAGACAGACAGACAGACAGACAGACAGACAGACAGACAGACAGACAGTCGGTAACGGGAACGAGAACTTATATGACTACTTATATGAATTAAATGAGATGCTCCCCACCAGGGTCTGGGCGAAGCCGGGCAGGGTCAGCTAGTTAGATATAAAACTCTATGTCGTCAGAGCATATAAGCCCTAACTGATCATTGCATGGCGGGTTTATTTCTATAGAAAGAGTGTTATGGGTTACAATAGTTGATAAAGTAGGGTATCAGGCGAGCAAGACATGAAGTAATTTGTAAACAACAGCATTGGACATTTACAAAACATGCAAACCTTATGCAGGACAAAGATGACATTTCCAGGCTCAGTCTCTAGTGTGTCCCTAATGCGGTAGATGTGCTGTTTCAGCTCTTTAAACGTGGACTCTGGAATACACCGGTTGTAAAGGCATAACATATAAACATACAAACACGTTTCCAAACTATGTTCTGTAAACACAATCACCAGTCAGTGCACCAAGCTAGTGTCTTCCCAGGAATTAACCCACCAAAAAATGTCTCCAAGCAGTTTACTGCTATTTTCTGTGGTGTGATGTGGCCATCACATTGTCTAGTCCTCAATGCACGGACCAATAGGTGGCCAGTCTTTCCCTCATTTAACTAGACGAAGAGTGCAGAAGTGGAACCGTATTCCCGACGCGCACATGTCAATATCAGCATAGCTCCTTCATACGCTAAAGCCTCCACCCTTTCCTTGAATAATGTGCACTTCTTTACACATTTTAAAATTTCATTGTAGCTTTTGTGGTTGCCATACTATACTACACATTCCTTTCATCAAGGAACATTGGCTGATCAGTGGAATCAAATAAACACTATGCGCAACTGGCCTATAGAACTGTTTGGCTCTGAAACATGGACTCAAACATTATGACAAGAACTTGGAGACTTATGAGATGTGGTCTTATCGCAGTACGCAAAGAACAACAAAAATAAAGTTAGCTGCATGTTCTTTATAGGACGTCGCATTAAACCCCCATAGTTATTGGTATTCTAAACAATTGCACATTCGATTTGCTACCGATGCTTTTTGAAACACCAAAGCTAATATCATTGCGAAAAAACAACACAAGGTGGTCTGCTACTAAATCGCCTGCAGCTGATTTCGAACCCGGTATGTGTAAATGTGAAACTGCATTCACTGTATTGAATCCTACAGTGCACCCTACAATGAACACTACATTGCACCCTACAGTGAACCCTACAATGAACCCCACAGTGCACCCTACAGTGCACTCCACAATGAACCCTACAGTGCACCCTACAGTGCACCCTAAAGTGAACCCTACAATGAACCCCACAGTGTACCCTACAGTGCACTCTAAAATGAACCCTACAGGACACCCTAAGCTACAGACAGCTGTGCAAAGAATAAGACGTACACAGACGAGGTTGGGTTGAATAACTTCGTAAAGGCACTGTGGGCATAGACAACTATTGGACATCATACAAACAAGACGGTTATCTAGGCTTGGTCACAGTATGAGACATGGAGGTCTGTTACACAGCATACAGGAGAGCATGCTTCAGGGTAAGAGTAAATGTGGTCCTCCTGTGAAAAGCTACAGCAAACAGGCATACAGGGACATTGGGAGTACAGACTTGTGCTCAACGGAAGAGAGTTGCTGAAGATATGAGACAGTGGAGGGACATGATCTTCTTCTTCTCTTCCTCCATTTACCCCAGTGAAGTATTGGGGGGAGATGTAAACATCTTGTATGACCTCTTTCTAATGCCCTTTGCAAATTGATTTGGTACTGATTTCTCCAAGATTGTTCTTGATACCATCACACTACCTTTTACGTGGTCTTCACTGTGATCTGTATCTATTATATTTCTTCAATGTTGCTCTTTGTGTCAGATAGTATCAGTGGATTGTGAGATGGCATAACCATGTAATATGTTGTTCTTCATTGAACTGCATGACTGGTTTCAGACCTAGTCTTACTGTAATTTCCTCATTCCTAATTCTTTCTCTCACAGATACTCACGCAGCTCTTCTATGCAGCTCATCTTTGTTGTTATGATTTGCGCTCAGTAGTTGCAGTAAGCGTTTATGTTTGACACTGATATCATAACGTTGGCCAAAAAAACAGTTCTTATGTTATTTGCTTTAATACTTATAGGTATGTGTCTGCGACAGAAGTAGCGCTAATTGTCCCAGCACTCGATTTGTCTGTGCGCACCGTTTGTTGATTTCTCTATCCATACCTCCACCGAAGTGAAAATGTACACTAGATATTTAAATTCACTAGTTTGTTTTACTTCCAATTTCTTTATTTTTATTGTCAGGCATTCTGACTGTCTGTCAATCATCATTGTCTCTGTCTTTTCATGCTTATTTTCATGCTATATTTCCCCCACTTGGGATTGATGTATATGATTCTGAAGGTTCTCTTCATCTTCTGCTATTCACACTTGGTCGTCCGCAAATAACAATTCTGAAATGTCATTTTATTCTTCGTTCCTCGGCTTATACTTGTCAATGTATGCTATAAAAAGTAAAGGTGACGGCGGGTGTGGGGAGGGGGGCACTTATCGTTGTCGTACATCTGCATTTATGATTTGATGTGTCTGTCCTTGTTATACCCAACCTCTGCTTGACGTACAGCATATACACGTTTTGCAAACACTGATCAGGTGTCTGAGGTGCACAGCCTCTAGTCGATAGAACAATGTAGGTAAGGGTAGTCGGCAAATTGGATCCGTAACTTCGGGAAAAGGATTGGCTCTGAGGGCTGGGTCAGTCGGGCCGGGGTACGAGGCGGGACTGGGATGGGCCCGGGCTGGGAGAGGCCGCCGCCGCTAGTCGGTGGGCCGGCCGAGCTCGGAACGTGCCTGCAACCTTCCCGTGGACCACCCCAGCTATGCGGCGGACTAACCCTAACCCTAACCCTAACCCTAACCCTTAGCACTGCTACTCTTGGCCTGTGTGCGTGAATAGTCCGTCTGTCCGATAGATCAGTGCGAAGCAGAATTCGCCAGGCTCAAGGCTACCATCTGTTTTTAGAGCTAATACATACAGGGATAAATGGCCTGTGGCAGCCTAACGCCCACTGCACCTGTTTTCCTCTCCAGTCGTCCTGACTTGACTTGCCACTGTAATCAGATGGATGCAGGCAAGAGAGTGAGGTTGACGAAGTTTCGCAGCTCATCCTCACTATAATCCAATTCATTGCGCAAGTCATTCTTCATCCAAAACTGTCCTTATCATTCTTGATGGACAACACTAAGTGGATGTAATGAATGGTCTTTATCATTCTTGATGGACGAACATGATTTTCTTATGCAATCTAATAGCAGATACCTATCAGCTCTATCAAAAGCTTATTCCTCGTCTATAAATAATGCCTAACGAATGAATATACCTTTAGCTTCTTCCCTCTTTCTTTTTATTTAGGCTTATATTTGTACATTACATTTCATGTGCTCGTTACCATTGAACACCTGGCTACTTATTATGAGAGCCTACACAGTGCAGTGGTTAGCAAGCAACTAATTTCTGCAGTATCTCCCTTGCGTCATGACAACCTGAACCTCTGTTTGCTTGTCTACATGTGTATCAGCCCATTCTTACCCGTGATGGCGATCGTCCAAATCATAGATCTGCTTGATTATCTTATCAGCCTCGACCATCGATGAGCGCTTCTTTTGAAGCAGAATACGGTCAAATACCTGTATCTTCTGGATAGCGCTGAGCATGGGTGTTTATTTATCCGAGGGTACTCACATATGCCCTTTAAACTGTAGATTTGTTCCTGGTGGAATCATTGGTTACTAGAGAAGTATACCAGCGAGGTTTCGAGCCCCAAATGTGACCCCGAGCAACATTGTTTTTTTCTTCTTTGCACCTTGTGACGTACGAATAAAATATCACGTGTTGGAGCCGCGCGATTCATACTTCGTGGGCTAAGGGAAGATAATCACCTCCGGTTTACAGAAGTCGGTTATTATTGGTGGAGTGGTCACGCTGTGTGGAGGAGTGGCGTGGATATGGGTTAGGGATGTCGGGTTGGAGGACTGTGCGACCACGGTACAATATTACATCGATGGGATATATGAACTCAGGATCATTGTCGGCGTGTTATAACTCTGTCATATGGACATAACCCCGTGGCCGCCGTGGGCGGGTTATAACTCTTATGACTTGAACCCCCTACCTCGGCATCAGTGCATCATAAGGCGGTCTTCAATTTACCCGCAGTTTCGAACGCAGTGTGTGCGACTGTAACCACATCGTCACAGCGCTAACTAAGGCTTTTTCTTATAAATGTCGGAGAGGAGATCCTTGATCGCCCAGACTAGACTGTAAAACACATAATGGTTTGTGGTGGAATTTAATATCATCTATTTACGCTGGTCTGTCATCACACAAACGACCAGGTTGCATCTATTTGTGAACATATCACGTTGCAAGAGTCCAGTTCAACTGCTGATAAGAACAATCCATAGTTTCGTCTTGACTTGTGCTGTCCGTTTGTCTCTCTCTCTCTCTCTCTCTCTCTCTCTCTCTCTCTCTCTCTCTCTCTCTCTCTCTCTCTCTCTCTCTCTGTCTTTTGTCCCTCTCTTTCTGTCTTTGTATAGTTAGCTTTCTCTCTCTTTCTCTTTACTCTTTCTAACTTTCGCGCTCTCTCTCTCTTCTCTCTCTCTCTCTCTCTCTCTCTCTCTCTCTCTCTCATCTCTCTCTCTCTCTCTCTCTCTCTCTCTCTTTGTGTTTGTATGTATGTGTGTGGTCTGCCTGTTATGTCTCTCTCTCATACTCTTTCTCAGCGTCTCTCATTCGGTCTCTTTTTCACATACGCACTCTCATTCACATTTCTCTGGGTGCAATCTGTGTATGTCAGAATTCATTACTTCAATAGGTGGATCACTTAAGCAGAATGCATTGGAAGCAACGGAGATGTTTCTGAGACGAACCTTGGAATGCCAGAGAAACTAACAGCGAGTACCTGCAAAAGGCTAATGGAAATGGAACATTATACCTACCTATAAGACAGAAACAATAGTATACAAAACTGTAAGAAAGAGACAGTATTATACAAAACTATAAGACAGAAACAACAGTATACACATGTGTTAGAAATAAATAGTATTATACACAATGTCGCGAAACTGAAGTAGACCTCAGACGGGTCACCGCATTCCCCACTTTTCTCCACCTCAATCATGCGGCTATGCTACATTTTAAGACGGGTGAGTGGAGTTCACCGATTAAAATGGGTTAGAAACGTTTTCTAGGTTCTCGAGAAAAAATGAAAAGCCGCTTAAATGTCTACAGATTCGACTTCATTGCACCGGGTTGTTATCCCATATGGCTCAGTCTCTTTCCGCAGCGTGGAAAGCGTCGCACAAAGCACGAACTCCGTAGCTCCAGCGACGACCCACAGGAGTCTCCAAAATAAATGCACTGGCGAACCAAAGGACACGGCCCGGATTCGAACCCACAATCCTTCGGAGCCTGAGGCAGACGGCTTGACAACTTCGCCACGGAGACTCCCGCAGGTTCTCGGGAATTTATGTATCAGGAGAGGGGAAGGAGGGGGATGGGGTTCAGGAACTTCACTGGTCCCGAGGAACATAATTCAACTCTTTGAATGTGCGTAGATACTTTTGTGATGAAAGTCGTATATTCTGATGAACCTTTGGGATAGTGAGTTGCCATCACTTCGTGGGGCAATTCTCGGAGATATTCTGCGGGATACGTAATTGTAGGATACTTCCGGAACCGAACAGACAGTCATTCGACAGTTGGAAGCCGAACGAACAGGTTCCTATAAACTGTATTACAAGCAACCTCTGGTCAAACGGACGATGACCTACAGAGATTATCCTGTCAAGCGGTTCCCCTTGTGAAGCTATCCTATCACTGTCTGTGGCTGAATAGCTCTTAAGTTTAAAGGTAACACATTTATAATTGGCGTGGCTTAAATAAGATTTTTTTTCTTCCAGTTATGAGTCAATTATCGACCAGGCCAGTCGTGCAGCGAGCCTGTGCTCTGACCTAGATTTAAGCGGAGGCCTATTCTGTGGACAAGACAAAATAAACCTCGCTAGGCAATTCTGTGGGGCAGTCGGGTTGAGGCGAATTACCAATACATTCGACGCTCGATCGCTGTAATGTAGGGACACGGCCAGAGTTCCAACAGGAAAGTACTGCCACAACTATGATACTGAAATTGAGGCAATCAAGATAGCCACAGAGAAATTACAAAATACCAGCCATGGTACACAACCTGTGGTGATATTGACTGATGCAGAATCCGTAATAGAGGCGCTCCTGTCTGGGAAATTGCCAGTTCTAAGGACACTACTTTCTGAACTTAGCAGTCAGCATAAGGTCACCATACAGTGGATACCATCTGTGGTATACTGACTCACAAGCCGTTACTAGCTGTCAAGATCTCCTCAAATCAAAACCCATTGTACAAGAACATAAACTGCAATCACCACCGTTACGAATCAACTTGGGGGGAAAAGAGCAAATCAACACCGCAACCAGGATATTTGTTCCGTGACGGAAAATCCAACAATTTACAACAACAGACTCATGGTCCACGGGAAAGGAAAAACTTGACCTCGGAAATAGCTGAGATAAAACCAGCGACAACCGGTCTCATGGCCATTTTTGCACAACCACAACTCGTTGCCAGCAGAAGGCTGTGTCTACGGGAAATGGTAGCTTCTTCATTGCTAAGAACATGTTAGTAAAGCCTAAAGAGAATTGAAGGACCAGAAACCGACAACCAGTTTATTTGGAAACTCCACCAAATTCGAAGACCTGACATCTGTGGTGAACATGTGTGTGAAGTCATTTCATTGAAATGAGGTAAATAATGCTATATTTTATATTAGATAAGTTTAGTCTGCGAGCCTATTTCCCAAGAAGAATTGTTAAGCCAAATGTATGTAAACCATGTGGTGAGTTCTTAAATTAATTTAGTAGAAACTAAATAATATTATATTCAGTTATCAAAGTCATAGATAAACTGAACATTAGGAGAAAACTACAGTGAGTTTTATTTTTCTCTCAGCTAACAACTTACTTGATGTTAAGCATAAGACTGAAGTTGTACATATTTCTTAAGTAGTCAACTCAATCAATATTGATTTAGGAGTGGTGAGTAACTTAAGATTTAAGAAAACTAGTTTACATGTGCCAACACTGATAGAGAAATTAGTGTAATGTGTAAATGAACAAATGAGAACCAAATAGATTCCTATAGGGATCAGAATTTTGTGAGTGGTCTCGAGGTATGGTGTCCACCTCGAGTGCTGGAGGTCCCGGGTTCAAGCCCCAGTGAGGACCGGGATTTTTTCACGTGGACTTCCAGTAATAAATTTTCCCCTGATCTCTGGGTAGTGAGATCGGATGCCCGTGTGTAAGGTTGCGCAAGTTAAAAAAAATCCCTTGGCAGTTGGAAATCGAAAAAGAGTAGCCTAACGGCGCTGCCCGGGCAAAATTTTCAGTTTAAAAAATACCGATGGTATTTCAGGATCCTCGCCGATGCTACGGAGTTCGTGCATTAAGCTGAGTTTCTCCAGATTCAGGTTTGAGTTAGGAGGAAAACGGAGCACTTATGGATTAAACCCGTGGGCCAGGATGTTGATCCGACGACTAAACTAAACGAATAAATATTTTGTGTGTTGAGTTAAAGCAATCCATGTGGTGAGTCAAAGGTATTTTCAATGTTGTAACCATATGGAATTAATATTTGTGCCACATAATAATACTTAGTCAACCGGCATGCAAGAATGGTTATGATTCATAATGCCTTAATGTGGATTGAGTGTATCACATAAATCTATGAGAGCATGTGGGGATCCATGTGTCTTTTCATTATTGATACACAGAAGGAAGTATCCTTTGAGAATCTCATAATTATGTTTAATGATCACATACATCTTTGTCATTGCTGAGAACATGTCTGTGAGGATTCATGTGCGATTTCATTATTGTTACACAGATGTGAATGCACCATTTGATAAAACCCATCAGCATGGATGACTAAATATCATCCAGGAAAATATTATAATTTCTGACGAAGGATGAGATTTCATTGTAATGTCAGTTGTTGTTGAATCTATGAATGTATTCTGTATAAAGCACATACATAGGCTTGATTGCCATCCATACAGATATGATAGTGTCTGATGAATGGGTGAGATCTCACTCTGTGATGCCAATGGTGTTAAACATTTAAAGTTATCATTGGGACATCACATAAATATAATTACACATCTTACATGCAAGTGTGAATGATCTCTGACGAAAGAGTGAACCTATCATCCATGCACATATGAATATTATGCCTGACAATGCGTGAAGGAAGTGACTGATAGGACAGAGGGAGTATAAGGTAACAATCAATCTCACGATAGAAGGCACTATGAGTATAATGTCCTGTCTATCACCAGAGAACATGTTCAGCATAACCCAAGCACTAATCATTTAGTACATTCCGACGCATGACAACACTTTGTAAAATATATCATTTATGGTACCATCATCTCGGTTTGTGCCTTAAGCCCGACACAACCCATACTACATTACACGTACTACAAGCATCTGGTTTTGTAACTTAAGCAAAATCCCACTTTGTATTTCATGTCACACCCTTTACCACATATGGTCTAGTGTCCTGAAAAATGTAATACAATGATGATTATGACTGTAATGTAATGATAATAATGCAATAATAATGATGATGATGATGATGATGATAATGATTATAATGAGCATGATTATAATGATTATAATGAGAATGATGATGATGATAAATGAAGTACAATCTGAGTATAGACACGATGAAGAGGAGGGAATATACTCGCCTTGAAACTTTTAATTAGAAAAGAATTCACCTGAATACTATACCAAAATGGATACCATGATGTACTTATACTGTCTATAAACACACTCATTACAATGGGAAGTGATTTGTAAAAGCCCTTAATGTATGAGACCCTTTTTCTTGAATAGATGAAGATAATTAAATAGGTGCAGAATAGGATAGGAAACATATTTGTCAATTCCAAATCAATCAAGGTATTACTTAACCTGTAGACCCCGAGGACAGGCATAGGTGAAGATGAAACTGAACATCTGCTAGTCTAAACCTTGAACACCATATAATAGAAGATTGAATGGAGAGCATGTCACCTGTCGTCCCTGGGGGGAAGTGGAATCAACAAGCACACTTTTTAAATTCCCTTTCCTCAGCTTGGGCTTCTGCCAGACCTTTGTCTACACACCCCCTTTCAGTCTCTGCATCACTATCTCTCTCACTTCCTACCATAAGACAATACCCCTTCTCATATTCCTCCAGAACATATCACACCAACACTGGCTTCTAACAAAATGACAAAACATTTATGCAGAAAAGTGTCACGTGTGTTTGCAATGTATGTGTGTGGAGATATGTGGCGTAGTCTATCGTGAATGTGAGATATAATCAGGCAGTTCAGGATCAGAGACAACTTTCATCATCGTGTTCCGGCCATACAAGATCAGAAGGAGCTCACCAGATGATGTGTCTCTCCGGCCGATTGTTGACTTCTTCCTGTATATCTTGGATTGTTTGATGTCTGGTCACCAATGGGTGATTTTGTTAATTACCGTCCCTTAGGTCGACACAGACGGTGAAACATGTATCCAATACAATCCAGTGACGAAAGAACACAACCACTGGTCCAGTAACATCCGCACTAAACACTATTGTCATTCAATCTACGAAATTTTTCCTGTCATTAGGAAAATTTTTTATTTAGTTATCTTCTTCCCCCTCCTATACTTCTTCTGGTAAGTATCATAGTTAATAATTCCGTTGTTGTTTGGAATACAGCCACTGACCAGTCACTCTTCCCACGATTCACTGCCTATACTCAAATGAAACCAGGAGGTGTTGGACCTTCCTTGTGGAACAGTGTTCAATTGTCGAGGTCAGTTAGCACTGCACCAGGTTACTGCCATTTTCCTTATCTCTGAGTGGTAGGTAAATTCTCTGTTCTAGTGGAACCTGTCGAAGAGAGAACACCCGGTGATAGAAACCCGATTCAGACCCATTATACGTGAGTGTAGGCCGAAGGCCGTACTCAGACTTTAATATCTAGATCCTCATAGAACCACTCTGGTATAAGACAGAGGAGTTTATCACATTACCTGAGACGTGGTAAGAAAAGAAATGACCAAAGGGAAGGGAAGACACCCCAGTAGACACCCCACCGGAAAATCTCAACAGTGACATTCCCTTTATTCGCTCAACCACTTACAATCTACCTAAATATCATCCCATTACATTAGTCTTAACCCGTTGAGTTAAACAATATATTACTTGACCTAGTTTAAGCTACGAATCAGCCTACTGCTGCCGACGCTCCTATAATAAGTTCACACAACGCAACCTTACTACGCTCAATTCCTAATCCCTATAAAGTAGTCTACACCTTATGTAAATTCTTCCAGAATCGAAATCACATCTTCACATTAAGGAAAAAATGTCCGTCGCTGTTCACAACATTAGACACCGTGATTTATTTTCATATTTTGAACTGGATCACCACCACCCTCCTTTTTGTTTCAAACCATCCTGCACACTGCTCCCAATTTAGTTATTTTTCCGACAGCCGAGAATGTTGTCTGAGTGACGTCACTGACTTGGCCGGCAACCAAGTTAAGACGGCGCTTCCTCCCTCATCTTTAGATCCTGGTAAAACAACATACCGACGAGTCTCCCTTGATCCTGGGGAAATCTCAAAGAATCCTGGCCGTGTTTGATCTGATGAAACATCCCTACACCAAAGCGTTGCGGCTTTTTAGAGACGGCTGTCTCCGACTGTCTATCATGCTGGGTCGACATCTCCGATAATTCCGTGACAGATCAACCAATTTTGTTGTGGATAACTGTTTTAGAGCACCAAGACTCTTTACCCTCCACCATTTATTTTCCTAGGATCACAATTCTTTTAGGTATTTTCTTTGTGATGTTCTTGAGAAAAAAAACAATAGAATATTTCAGTTCTGATGTTCATATTGATGATATCTTCTAGATTTATGATGGATGCTAAAATTTCAGGTAGTGGTCATGCTCAGATAGATCCAGACCTGACTTTGTGAATGCAGCACTTTGTGAAAGTAGTAGCAGCAGCTTGACTGAATGCAGTAGCCACTTAACTGAGTGAGGCAGCTGAGATAGTGAGGCCAAATACTATTCCACAGCAACTTTCTGCCAATTTTCACCAATCTTCCAGGACAGGTATCAGATATCCTTTAGTCTAAAGAAATGGATGAGAAAACCAGTCAGGCATAATAAATCTAACCGGGGAAAAAAATAAAACAAAAACACCCATGACCCTAGTCTACACTGACTGAATGCTATCGAGATCCAAGAACTGGATGAGAGACCAACCAGGGTGTACCTAGTTTTCTTCCACAGATTATAAAAAGACCAGCAGAAGAAGCCCATTAATTATATTTAAGAACGGATACAGCACTGAGGACATTGCATGATAAAGTGGCACAGGCAGGAGATAGATAATTAGATAGAGACGAATATGTAAATAATCTTGTAATTGTACTGCATTGATTGTTGTATGTTATTACATGTATAATCAATAGCTCCATATATATATATATATATATATATATATATATATAATAGTTTCAAATTATTGAGCCAGTAACAGCTAAATTAATTTTATGGGCAGGATCACATTGAGAAAGAGGAAATGAGGATCCTTTATCTCTTTGAGGTTGAGCCATCACCTATTTATCCGACACCATCCCACTGTGGAGTCCCCGGAAACGACAGAGCGGATCGATTGGCTAAGGAAGGAGCAAAAGAAGTACAACCTGATGTGCCCATTACATACCACCAAAAGAAAAGAATGATCAAATCAGTCAGAATGCCACCAAACCCTACTCAAGACGACTACCACGTTATGGACAGACCAGACCAGGTCATTCTTCTGCGCTTCAGAACAGGACACAATAGATTACGCAACCACATGTATACACAATTCAAGATTGGTGACTCAGCCATGTGCACATGTGGTTTGGCGTCGCAGACAGCGGAGCACATGCTGCAGGATTGCCCAAACTACAACATATCCAGGCGAACCTTCTGGCCTAGAGAGACAGCAGTGGAAGATAAACTCCATGGACCGCTTAATAAACTAAAAAAGATTGTTAGATTCATACAAGAGATAACATTGCAGTTATAAACATATTTCAGGCGAACGAAAGAAGAAGAAGAAGAAGAAGAAGAAGAAGAAGAAGAAGAAGAAGAAGAAGAAGAAGAAGAAGAAGAAGAAGAAGAAGAAGAAGAAGAAGAAGAAGAAGAAGAAAAGAAGAAGAAGAAGAAGAAGAAGAAGAAGAAGAAGAAGAAGAAGAAGAAGAAGAAGAAGAAGAAGAAGAAGAAGAAGAAGAAGAAGAAGAAGAAGAAATGAAGAAGAAGAAGAAGAAGAAGAAGAAGAAGAAGAAGAAGAAGAAGAAGAAGAAGAAGAAGAAGAAGAAGAAGAAGAAGAAGAAGAAGAAGAAGAAGAAGAAGAAGACGACAGAAGAAAGATGACAGAAGAAGAAGAATGAAGAAGAAGAAGAAGAAGAAGAAGAAGAAGAAGAAGAAGAAGAAGAAGAAGAAGAAGAAGAAGAAGAAGAAGAAGAAGAAGAAGAAGAAGAAGAAGAAGAAGAAGAAGAAGAAGTCATGGTGTTTCTTAGGGACTTACTGTTCTGATATGGGACTACCTCGTGAACAGAGTATAATGTGGTTCACTCTGAAGGATAGATATGAATTAGTACTTTTCAATCATCATTATGTGGCGGTTTGAAACAAGTACTTTTCAATCAGCACCATGTAACACGAGAGAACCACAACGTGCGTTTCTCGTAAGGTGAAAACCCAGATATGTAGAAGGGCTATAAGCTATGAAGGGATTATTGACACCCAGGCCTGTT
The DNA here is from genome assembly GCA_014155875.1 of Cepaea nemoralis. Taxonomy (NCBI): domain Eukaryota; kingdom Metazoa; phylum Mollusca; class Gastropoda; order Stylommatophora; family Helicidae; genus Cepaea; species Cepaea nemoralis. The sequence continues at coordinate 268,608 of JACEFZ010027788.1, read as the reverse complement.
GTTATTTAACTGGATGTAGTCAAGGGGAAAATATATCTTCACACCTACTAGAGTTGTCTAACCTTGGGCTATTATAAGTGGTGGGGATACACCCAAACATGTAACCTTCGTCTATTTCATCCGTGTTATCTGCCGCAACACTTCCTTTGATAACAAAGGAACATCTTGTCAGGCTGGTCTAACTTTCTATTGTATCTGTACTGTCATCGGAACCAGATTGTTCTGGGTGTTTGACTCTACACACTTCCTAGGCGGACAAAGGAATTATTCATGTGGTTATTCTCTCTCTCTCTCTCCACACACACACACACACACACACACACACACACGAGTGCACGCACGCACGCGCACACACACACACGCACACACACACACACACACACACACACACACACACACACACACCAGACTATCCAAATCCGAGGAAGAAAGGTGGAAAGCGACAAAAACGAGAACACAAAACTATTCTGTTGTTCGTCTGTCTTTAAATTAGTATTTCAGGGTAGGTTTACCTGTGCAGCCTGGGCATCTTCCAGCAGCCTTGGAGGTGACAGACAGTGCTTACCCGAGGAATCCTGATATATTGCAGTAGCTCTCAGGTACCATTTGGCTTCAGGACTCTATGCCTATCCATCATCTTTGGTAGCGCAAGGATATGCCTCATGCATGTAATTTGTGCACCCCAGGATCATCCGCATGGCAGCATTTTGTATGCACTCAAACCTTTCAAGCTGGCTCTTTGATACTGTCAGCAGCCCCAAACCATACTCAATGACAGAAATTACTAACTGCTGAAAGAGCCTGCTGTAAAGCATCTGCTGTCCTACCCCGGTTGCTGTCATAGCCCTCAATGCATAAAGTCCCCTACCAGCCTTCACTACAAAAGCCTCTACATGATCCTTAAAAGACAAACACCTGTCAAAGATGATACCCAAGTACTTCCAATTACTCTCTCTCTCTCTCTCTCTCTCTCTCTCTCTCTCTCTCTCTCTCTCTCTCTCTCCTCTCTCTCTCTCTCTTTCTCTCTCTCACTCTCTCACTCTCTACGAAGAGGACATCCTTTCAATATAATACATGGGGCATCTGCCTTCACGATCCGATGATCCAGGGGTACCACACAAGTGATGCCTTGTCTGGGTTTATAACGGCCCCTGCGTCAATGCACCACTAAAACACCCTGTTTACTGCCATATGTAAATCTTTAGCCAAACTCTCGCTGTATCTGCCCTATCTATACACCAGCATATCATCTGCAAATGTCAAAACTCTACCCACACTTGGTGTCTCAATAGCAGCAACTTTGCTGGTGTAGACATTACGGTGAACCTGGGGCATGATAGATCCCTGTGGCAACCCAGGTGTAATAGTACAGGAACCCATGCATAGTGCAACCTTACGCTCATAAAGGACTGCCGCAATCCATCTGACGAGGTGTGACGGGACGCCGTCGGTCAGCATCCGAATGACACAAGTTCAAAAGGAATTAAAGAGCCTACATTTTTTTATCATTCTCTAAAAGAATAAACGTCCACCAGAAAATGATAGAAATGCAAGAGGATTGAAAACAAGAGAAAAATACATTTTGACCACGCACGCCCCATCATTTCTGTAATGCTAGGTCTGAGAAACCTTTGATGTACAGATCAAACATAAAACCCAGACACCACGGCACCAGTCGGCGGCACTATCAAAGGTTGAAAACTCATTGCTTTCAGTACAAGGGAAGAGAAAGACGGCAAAGTGTGAAATCTGGGCTGGGGATGACGTGGATACATGGAGGTGCTACTCAAGGGAAAACCCGTGTGATCCAAAGACGGCAATATAATGCAGGCCTAACACCTATCTAAAAGTCCAGACTTTGCGAGCCGGGACAACGTCTGTAATTGTCACAACAAGGGAGAGATTGGGACCAGATGCTTAACACCTCACCGCTATATGGCGGCAAAGTAGGAACACATGGCTGACACATTACTGCCAGCAACCAGGGAAGGCTTGTGTTAACCGCAGATGGGGATGTAGTTATTACGCAACGTCTAGTGCATCGCTAGCGAAGCATGTTTCATTGTTTCAGACATGCGGCGGAACATCAGTCAGTTTGATTGACAGATGAAACTACCCTTCACAGGAAAGGAGGAGGGGTGAAAAGAATTTGGGACTTAATCTCTCCCGGTAAATCGTCCTACGTGAAAAAATAGGTGGAGTTAATGTTCCATTGTTCACTTTTGGCAGTGAGGAGTATTTTGTGTGATATTCACTGGCACAGGAACGGAGCAATATGGGGACAACCCGTTGTCGTGAAGTTGGAACCACGACTAACTAACTAACTAACTAAATAACTAATTAGGCCGTGTGGAAACTCTGAACAGGAAGACAAAAACCACACCAGGAATCGGAGAGAATAACACTACGAGCAGTGACAACAATCCTTAGACGCAAACTCAAATATAGCAAAAGGATACCAACTGGAGAAATACTATCATTTCGTTCTGTTTGACTTCTGTACGAAGTTTTATTATGGAATTTCCAAAAGCTATATCCTCAGGTAATACCATTATTCTGATCAGTTTGTCTGCTAGTCTGAAGGCCTGTATAGTTCCCTGTTTCTGTTTATTCTCCCAAACTTTACACTCGTGTAATTTTCTGTGTAATTAAATGTTCCAGTTCTAGCTTTACGATTTCACTGAGAACTATCTTCTTCTTTCATTCACTACTTGGTTGTCTGATTTGTTGTATGTGATAATTTGGAGAAATCCATTATCCACGCTACATGAGCGTGTGCCTTATGCATGTACAGGATATACATTAGATTCATCCTGTATGATGTTAAACATTGGGGAGACTGACTACTTAGGAGAAATTCATGAGACCTACCAGTCTCTTGATAGCGTCCAATTAACATTGATTATTTGGACCACCACTTTGAGTGCCTACCAAGATTGTGGTGAAACCACTAGGTTTGAGGAATGGCACCAGTTCACCTTGTCTGCATGATGTCTGCATGAGGACAGACATGACTTAGGACATTCAATATCCCAGACAGATTCAGGGAAGGCATTTTAATGTTCGACAGGGACTGTGCGACCAGCCCTTCTGTCAAGACGGAATGAATGAATCAGAAAGGGAGAGAGTAAGTAAGGTGAACTTATATGGGAAACACTCCATTACATAAATGTATGTGAATATGTATGTTTTGAGCTATAGATGTTCTAAATAGTTTTATGAATATATACATATATATTTATTTATTTAGAACTGATATATGTTTATGTAACATGCCATCATATATCATTACACCATCATATATTTTGACTTGAATGTATGTTTATATGAATGTATAGACATATGTGTTTTGAGATGTGTAGACGTAGATACTACCAATCTCTGTTCGTTTCATTCCAGATCTCTTAGGGGCAATGGACAGTCAACTCATATCAGGAAGTGACTGAGCCTTGTGAAGGGACCAATTTGGACTCCTTGAGTCTGACAGTGAACTGCGTCTCACCGGAGGAAGCATGACCTGCGTGCTTCTTAGCTTCTTAGCCAGATGAGTTATGTATAATCTCATATAATAATCATCATGATTATATTATCATCAAGAAAATAATAATAAACAAAGATGTTGTATTTTAAAACTCAATTTGTCCGTATAAATTCTAAACGTTTATAAATGTTTGTGTAGCTTATATAACCTAGTGCACACATTATTATATCATTTAGTGGGGGTTCGAACACATATTGTCCAGAAGTAGGAATTTATGTCAGGGAGGTACCTTGCCTATGGAGTCATAAGTAACCAGATTACGTTGCATATCTTAACTCCTCCTTTCTCACTTCTGGTGATACCAAGTACAGCAAAATCTATATAGATATATTCTATCTTCAACGAGCCACTTCTTGGCTGTTTTCTTGAGTATCAGGGACAGTGGCTTAAATCAGCATAACAGACATTTATTCCACGTTTTCTCTCTGGGATCTGGGGTGGTAATTAGTCCCTTCTGTCAGAGTTAGGGGATCTCAAACTGCATCCAGAACTAAACACCAGTAGAAGAAAATGATTTTGGCTGAGTGGTTGCCCATCTGGGATCTAACCCCAGCCAGTTGATGACATATTGGTTTGCTCGACCGTGATAGCATCCGGGAGTAAACCCTAGAAAACTTTAGTTCGCTCGCAGGAGCGAACCTATTTAAAATCTGTCAGTCTGGTATTATTCTGGTTTTGCCCGGTGCTAGAACCTAAGTCATTCTCACTTACATTCATAGCAGCATTAGTTAGTTATCATTTATTTCTAATGTAATAGCTTGCACGATTGTAGACAAGATATGGACATATTAGGACTTCTCGTCCATGATAGAATCAGAAAATAAATTCTAGACTATTGATTTTCATAAACCATTCTTTCATTCTTCACCTATTACATTTGCTAAGTATTAACTTAGAAATTTGTTTCTAGGGAAGTTTGTAGAATTTAAATAGTTTGTTAAAAAGTTAATAACGGATAATATCATATGAGTTAATATACATCATCCGCCACTGTAGAATTAATAATCGCATTAATTAGTGACACCAAAATCACAATATACAAAACACTGATCAGACCAGTTGTGCTGTATGGCTCTGAAACCTGGAGTACAACGAAAGGAGACGAAGCCTTGTTACAAACCTTTGAGAACAAAATTTTAAGACGCATCTTTGGACCCATTAGGGATACACAAAGTGGAGAGTGGAAAAGATGAAGTAACAAAGACATTTATGATCTGTGTAAGTCCCCGCTAATCACTGGTATCATTAAGGCTAATAGACTACAATGGCTGGGGCATATAGAAAGAATGGAAGATAAGAGGGAAACAAAACTCGCTTACACTCAGGAAATAAATGACCGTAGACCCCGAGGTAGACCAAGAAGGCGGTGGAGAGATAGTGCATATACAGACCTACAAGCACTTGGAATCAACGACTGGCAAGAGAAGGTCCACCAGAGAGACGAATGGAGACGGATTGCAGCAAAGAACCTCAATGGCTCGGAACGCTGAAGAAGAAGAAGAAGAAGAAGAAGAAGAAGAAGAAGAAGAAGAAGAAGAAGAAGAAGAAGAAGAAGAAGAAGAAGAAGAAGAAGAAGAAGAAGAAGAAGAAGAAGAAGAAGAAGAAGAAGAAGAAGAAGAAGAAGAAGAAGAAGAAGATGAAGAAAAAGAAGAAGAAGAAGATTAATTAGTGATATTAATTAATTTATTGATGATTTTCTTGATGATTTTTGATTACATGTTTTATCATTTGATTTAATCATGAATAATTTGATAATGCATAAGTACTTCAGTGTATGACGGACTGCTTTGCATCAACTTTCTCACTCAAATTCACTGCTATCATTCTCATAGCAGTGTCGGTTCCTCTTGTCACTATCCTGCTCTAGTATAAATCTTAATAGCTCTGTGTAGGGTAATAGTATAATTACTTGCCTGAGTTTAAGCTGAGAAGAGATCATGGATCCACGCACATATTTCTTCGAGTCCGCTAGAGGATGGGCATAAGACTCGGCTTAATAGGAGAGAAGCTAGAAACTATTTATTAGAGATGAAATGGAATGGTGGGACAAAGAAGATGAACAGATGATGAAAAGACTAGCAGAATTGAAAGCAGAGATGCGTCACGAAGCTGAAGAAGATGAGATTAAGAAGAAGCAAATAGAAACATTGAACGTGGAGGAATCTACCAGCTCGGCTGAGGAAAAGCCAATCACTCAAGCCGAAACTCTGATAGAAAGCTGGGAAACTGACTATCACAAAGAAGAGGCATGCATTCCTTTGCAAATCCTCATGGCTCAGAAAAACAAAAACTTGGGCACAGAAAGGCTGATGCTTCCCTCTTAAATTCCGAAAAAGAAACGGAGTAGCAAAAAATGTACCAAGAGGACAGTAAACAGTGACAAACGTGAAAAATGTTTACACCGCAATAAAAGCTGATTAGCTGGCTTGGCAATCCAGCAATCTCAGGAGCTTCATAAGACTTCCCAAAGGAGAAACATCCAAGAGGAGGAGGATCTGAGGAAAACTAGTAAAGAGATCGAAGGCGAGACCTTACCCGATTCTCTTAATCCCTTCGGTTCAGAGGAACTAGGAGTGGACATGAATTCAACTGAGACCGGAATGGAGGTAAAACAGGATTCCATTGTTTCTCTAGGTATGGCCACACAAGAAGAAACAATTATCAGTATGAATTACTTATCCCAGGTGGAGATGGCATTGAAATGACACCCACAACATTCACTTCTATTGGATTTGGCAATAAGAAAACCAGTCCAGGGAGAGAATACCTCAATTGGACTTGGCACAAGAGAGCCCAGCCATGGAGGGAAAGCAAGACACGGAGGAGAATTCTTACGATGTCAGTATCTTGGAGTCTTTCACAAAGGAAATTCAAGATATACAAAGCATTCATGTAGATAGTACTACGGACTCTGATTCAGGGACCTGCTACCAACAAAGAAAAAAATATTTCTTTGGACAAGATGACGGTAATACCTATCATCAGCACAGCTGAAGCTAACAGGGGATTACATCTGATGGACTCTGCAGCGGAACAAGCCAGGAGTGGTTGGTATGCTCAACACTCAGGATCTTGTTTACCTTTCACTTTAACCAATGTTGGATATGGAGAACAGCTGTTTATGTATACTCCAGCAGGAGTGATACAAATTCACAGTTCTTGGGGAACCACAGGATTTCTCAAAACTGGACAACTTCTACTAGCCTAATACTTTCAAACACAGATTCAAAAAGAATTCTGTTGGAGAGGAACTCACTCAGATAAATAATTATCCAGGGAAGAAAACTCTTAAATTAGGAGGGAGTAAACAGTCAACCTTCCAAGAAAGAGGCAAGCACGAGTTGGATGCACATCATAACATTATGATGTGTAGCAAATTTCCTGCCAAAAGGAGGAGATTGAAGGATCTTATTATGATCTTTGGCCGACGGAGGAAAAGAAATTTGAGCAACATTACTGCGACCACTTCTTATAAGAAAACACTTATAGCACTGCCTCTGCTTATAGGACAAGGGCCAGAAATTGAGTGGACAACAACAGTATTTCTGCGGCGCAGAAGAATCTTGTTATCATATATTTTGCGATTTCCCGGTTGGGAAAAAGTAAAACCTCCAGAGGACAGGACATTACCGAGCAATAGCACGGAAATCCAACATAAAACCAGGAGCAAAGATTTGCAAGATTTATCCTGGGAGAATGGACATGGGATGTCTTTTTGGATTCACAGGACAACCCACTGCCCAAGGAATATTGGGAACCCAGACTTGGAGGCAGTTCCAGAAGGAAGAGAACTTACATACATTCTTGAATGCTGCCGATGCTCTTTTATAGGCTTCATTGCTGAACCTACTTAAATTGGGGAACTATGTGACGGGACGCCGTCGGTCAGCATCCGAATGACACAAGTTCAAAAGGAATTAAAGAGCGAACAATATTTTTCTATTATTCTCTAAAAGAATAAACGTCCACCAGAAAATGATAGAAATGCAAGAGGATTGAAAACAAGAGTAAAATACATTTTGACCACGCACGCCCCATCATTTCTGTAATGCTAGGTCTGAGAAACCTTTGATGTACAGATCAAACGTAAAACCCAGACACCACGGCACCAGTCGGGGGCACTATCAAAGGTTTGTCACGGAACTGCTGAGAATTCACCTAACAAAACTCCCAAAAGGCCAAATCCCCTTTTATGTCAGCCTAGAAGAGCCGATCAGTCGAAGGGATACAACCGATGTATAAATCTACCCCACGCAAGGGCGATTGGTGGCCCTTGACTTCTAGGCTGTTCGTGTGAGAAAAGCTCAACCCAACCAGATCCGCTGACGCATGCGCAAGAACCGTCTCAGAACAAAGAGAGGCTCAATTGAGATCCGGCCGTGGGAGCCAGAAGGTGTGTTTGGACGACTGTGTTAATTCGTAAATGGGAAAGAGGAAGCCAGTGTCTTGCTGTTTGTTGAAGAAAACATACAGAACGTCCAGTGTTGGGACGGGAGCTCCTCAATTCTGAATGCACAGTTTGTCGTAAGGTACGTTAAACATATTTAGATAAATAATGTGTCTCGATACCGCGTTGACCCGAAACTGTTCGACCACATGTCCCGCCTGGCGCACAAAGGTCAGTCAGGTTTGAACCTGTGGGCTTGTGTTTTAACTTAACACTGCAGGCTAGTTGAACACGATGGATTGTAGGCCTGTTTTTACGTTACAATTGTACAAGTGCGTGAAGGCGTGTTATCACCGCTACAAGTAGTTAGGGAAATTTAGGACAGGCCCAATAGTGTTAGTAGTCCGAGTTCACTCCTGGGCGGCCTTAGAACTCTAACGTAGTCGACACAAACGGAAGTTGGCGAAGGTGTTGTAGAACATAGGTCGAGTGAGGTATCAGGGAACTCGGCCGAACTAGACGAAACCCATGCGATGGTCGCCGGGCGTGTCGAAGGTCATTCGAAGGACCTTGCGGGTGTCGACGTTCGAATTCTTTGGTGTGGCGACCACTGGCTTTGCTAAGCTTTCCTTTTACTCTTTATGTTCGTGGTTGCCGTAACGGAACATCATCTTGATATACCGTTGGTTCCCGAGAGGTTGACACTGGAGAAACTGGAGAATGCGACAGAGCTGGTCACAGCCAGCTGAACACCGTTCCAAATGCTCTGACCCTAACTAGGGGAGGAGGGAACGGGATGTGGACTTCCGCTTCAGGGGGATTTCCCTGTATAATCTATTAAATTCCTGGATCAAAGCTCGAGCTCCGGGAAACCTGTTGTATAGTAGGTAATCATAAAATAGAACCAGGGAGAGGGGGCTATCTCCGAGGGAGGGGAATTCGGTGGTCAACCGCTCTCCTTCAGGGCCATTCTGTCTCTAGGTACCTTTAACCTACTAACCTGGTATATTGTGTCCTTAGAAGTCTTTTTAGGACAGAAGGATTTCGCCGACACCATGACCAGATACACAGCCCTACCTTGGGCGGGTTCGAGACGGAGAACGGTTCAGCCAGCACTTGTTAGGACCCAGACCTAGTTCAGTTTTGGCAGTGGATCCTGGTCTGTGAGGCTGCTGGTCGGGTCATGGCGACACCGGCCTATGCTGAGTACACATAGGTAACGTGTACCTCTGGGGGTAAGTCTGTGTCACGATATTCACACCTGGTGTTATCTTTGGCAGGTTCTACTTTCTGAGAGACTTACGTGACAGGACCAGAGGAAGATGACTGGGTGAAGGCTAAATGGCTGGCTTACCTATGTGACGTGAAGTGAGGCTTCTACACCACACCACGTGCCGGGAAGTCACTACGCCACAGTCCAGTCCCGTCTCAACCGCTAAATGATCTTCAGTCAGTCCACCAAGTATTATGATGGCTACACACGGGCGAGTATGGTGTCCTCTTGTCTGTGATCAATTTTGACATTGTGACCCACTAGCCAAACGGGTAGAGAAGAACTACATTACCCTTTATTTCATGATGGCCTGGTGTTCCGGGAACAGTCTACCATGTAGGAATAGGAACATTTATGACATTCCTTACCGGGTCACGCGCTACCAGTACTGACTTTGAGTGACAGAGTCAACTTGAACTGTGCCAACTTTCTGTGCTTATAGGCCCAGTTATACCCATCCTGATCCCATTAGAGACCACCATCTATTTCCAGACTTTGACATTGTTAAATGTGTGTTAAATGTTATGGTGGCTTCTTAGGACCTTTGTCTAGCACAGGCCTTACCAGTGAAGCTTGAATGACCGGCCTTCAGAACTTCTACAAGGTTGTTAGTCCGGAGTCATCAAGTACCAACGCAACTTAGAGTCACCACATTGACGTGTCAGTCATTCCAGTTGAGTCTACACCTCGGCAGAGACATTCCACGCTACGTGTGCAGATGGTGTGACCTCTTTAATCTTGTGGTATCTTACCCAGTGTACAGTGATGAGTGAGACGGCCTGAGACTAATCCAGAGAGCCATTTCTTCTATCGCCGGGCGGTAGCCAGGATTCTCTCATGAACATTCCCCTTGTTGATAATCCTCTTGTACATTATATCATCGAGTCATTATGTGTAGACACCAGAGTTGTGTCATCTGTTCTGGATGAGAGGTGAAAAGGGTATTTTCCAGCGGTTGATAGTGAGAGAGACAGGAATCCAAGGGCTGGTGGGGTCTGTAGACTGAGATTAATTGTATTCCCAGAGTGCCTCTATCCCGTTATTAAGGTGTAATAGTATGCTTCCCTCACCCCAGGAAATACTAAGACAGGTTGAAAACTCATTTTTTCAGTACAAGGGAAGAGAAAGGCGGCAAAGTGTGAAATCTGGGCTGGAGATGACGTGGATACATGGCGGTGCTACTCAGGGGAAAACCCGTGTGATCCAAAGACGGCAATATAATGCAGGCCTAACACCTATCTAAAAGTCCAGACTTTGCGAGCCGGGACAACGTCTGTAATTGCCACAACAAGGGAGAGATTGGGACCAGATGCTTAACACCTCACCGCAATATGGTGGCAAAGTAGGAACACATGGCGGACACATTCCTGCCAGCAACCAGGGAAGGCTTGTGTTAACCGCAGATGGGGATGTAGTTATGACGCAACGTCTAGTGCATCGCTAGCGAAGCATGTTTCATTGTTTCAGACATGCGGCGGAACATCAGTCAATTTGATTGACAGATGAAACTACACTTCACAGGAAAGGAGGAGGGGTGAAAGGAATTTGGGACTTAATCCATCCCGGTAAATCGTCCTACGTTAAAAAATAGGTGGAGTTAATGTTCCATTGTTCACTTTTGGCAGTGAGGAGCATTTTGTGTGATATTCACTGGCACAGGAACGGAGCAATATGGGGACAACCCGTTGCCGTGAAGTTGGAACCACGACTAACTAACTAACTAAATAACTAATTAGGCCGTGTGGAAACTCTGAACAGGAAGACAAAAACCACGCCAGGAATCGAAGAGAATAAAACTACGAGCAGTGACAACAATCCTTAGACGCAAACTCACATATAGCAAAAGGATACCAACTGGAGAAATACTATCATTTCGTTCTGTTTGACTTCTGTACGAAGTTTTATTATGTAATTTCCAAAAGCTATAACCTCAGGTAATACCATTATTCTGATCAGTTTGTCTGCTAGTCTGAAGGCCTGTATAGTTCCCTATTTCTGTTTATTCTCCCAAACTTTACACTCGTGGATTTTCTGTGTACTTAAATGTTCCAGTTCTAGCTTTACGATTTCACTGAGAACTACCTTCTTCTTTCATTCACTACTTGGTTGTCTGATTTGTTGTATGTGATAATTTGGAGAAAGCCATTATCCAAGCTACATGAGCGTGTGCCTTATGCATGTACAGGATATACATTTAGATTCATCCTGTATGATGTTAACCATTGGGGAGACTGACTACTTAGGAGAAATTCATGAGACCTACCAGTCTCTTGATAGCGTCCAATTAACATTGATTATTTGGACCAACACTTTGAGTGCCTACCAAGATTGTGGTGAAACCACTAGATTTGAGGAATGGCACCAGTTCACCTTGTCTGCATGATGTCTGCATGAGGACAGACATGACTTAGGACATTCAATATCCCAGACAGATTCAGGGAAGGCATTTTAATGTTCGACAGGGACTGTGCGACCAGCCCTTCTGACAAGACGGAATGAATGAATCAGAAAGGGAGAGAGTAAGTGAGGTGAACTTATATGGGAAACACTCCATTACATAAATGTATGTGAATATGTATGTTTTGAGCTATAGATGTTGTAAATATTTTTATGAATATATACATATATATTTATTTATTTAGAACTGATATATGTTTATGTAACATGCCATCATATATCATTATACCATCATATATTATGACTTGAATGTATGTTTATATGAATGTATAGACATATGTGTTTTGAGATGTGTAGACGTAGATACTACCAATCTCAGTTCGTTTCATTCCAGATCTCTTAGGGGCAATGGACAGTCAACTCATATCAGGAAGTGACTGAGCCTTGTGAAGGGACCAATTTTGACTCCTTGAGTCTGACAGTGAGCTGCGTCTCACCGGAGGAAGCATGACCTGCGTGCTTCTTAGCTTCTTAGCCAGATGAGTTATGTATAATCTCATCATAATCATCATCATCATCATATTATCATCAAGAACACAATAATAAACACAGATGTTGTATTTTAAAACTCAATTTGTCCGTATAAATTCTAAACGTTTATAAATGTTTGTGTAGCTTATATAATCTAGTGCACACATTATTATATCATTTAGTGGGGGTTCGAACACATATTGTCCAGAAGTAGGAATTTATGTCAGGGAGGTACCTTGCCTATGGAGTCATAAGTAACCAGATTACGTTGCATATCTTAACTCCTCCTTTCTCACTTCTGGTGATACCAAGTACAGCCAAATCTATATAGATATATTCTATCTTCAACGAGCCACTTCTTGACTGTTTTCTTGAGTATCAGGGACAGTGTCTTAAATCAGCATAACAGACATTTGTTCCACGTTTTCTCTCTGGGATCTGGGGTGGTAATTAGTCCCTTCTGACAGAGTTAGGGGATCTCAAACTGCATCCAGAACTAAACACCAGTAGAAGAAAATGATTTTGGCTGAATGGTTGCCCATCTGGGATCTAACCCCAGCCAGTTGATGACATATTGGTCTGCTCGACCGTGATAGCATTCGGGAGTAAACCCTAGAAAATTTTAGTTCGCTCGCAAGGAGCGAACCTATTTAAAATCTGTCAGTCTGGTATTATTCTGGTTTTGCCCGGTGCTAGAACCTAAGTCATTCTCACTTACATTCCTAGCAGCATTAGTTAGTTATCATTTATTTCTAATGTAATAGCTTGCACGATTGTAGGCAAGATATGGACATATTAGGACTTCTCGTCCATGATAGAATCAGAGAATAAATTCTAGACTATTGATTTTCATAAACCATTCTTTCATTCTTCACCCATTACATTTGCTAAGTAATAACTTAGAAATTTGTTTCTAGGGAAGTTTGTAGAATTTAAATAGTTTGTTAAAAAGTTAATAACGGATAATATCATATGAGTTAATATACATCATCCGCCACTGTAGAATTAATATCGCATTAATTAGTGACACCAAAATCACAATATACAAAACACTGATCAGACCAGTTGTGCTGTATGGCTCTGACACCTGGAGTACAACGAAAGGAGACGAAGCCTTGTTACAAACCTTTGAGAACAAAATTTTAAGACGCATCTTTGGACCCATTAGGGATACACAAAGTGGAGAGTGGAAAAGATGAAGTAACAAAGACATTTATGATCTGTTTAAGTCCCCGCTAATCACTGGTATCATTAAGGCTAATAGACTACAATGGCTGGGGCATATAGAAAGAATGGAAGATAAGAGGGAAACAAAACTCGCTTACACTCAGGAAATAAATGACCGTAGACCCCGAGGTAGACCAAGAAGGTGTGGAGAGATAGTGCATATACAGACCTACAAGCACTTGGAATCAACGACTGGCAAGAGAAGGTCCACCAGAGAGACGAATGGAGGACGGATTGTATCTGCAGCAAAGAACCTCAATGGCTCTGAACGCTGAAGAAGAAGAAGAAGAAGAAGAAGAAGAAGAAGAAGAAGAAGAAGAAGAAGAAGAAGAAGACGAAGAAGAAGAAGAAGAAGAAGAAGAAGAAGAAGAAGAAGAAGAAGAAGAAGAAGAAGAAGAAGAAGAAGAAGAAGATTAATTAGTGATATTAATCATATTATTATTTGATTTGAGACAGATTTTCTTGATGATTTTTGATTACATGTTTTATCATTTGATTTAATCATGAATAATTGATAATGCATAAGTACTTCAGTGTATGACGGACTGCTTTGCATCAACTTTCTCACTCAAATTCACTACTATCATTCTCATAGCAGTGTCGGTTCCTCTTGTCACTATCCTGCTCTAGTATAAATCTTACTAGCTCTGTGTAGGGTAATAGTATAATACTTGCCTGAGTTTAAGCTGAGAAGAGATCATGGATGCACGCACATATTTCTTCGAGTCCGCTAGAGGATGGGGCATAAGACTCGGCTTAATAGGAGAGAAGCTAGAACTATTATTAGAGATGAAATGGAATGGTGGAACAAAGAAGATGAACAGATGATGAAAAGACTTGCAGAATTGAAAGCAGAGATGCGTCACGAAGCTGAAGAAGATGAGATTAAGAAGAAGCAAATAGAAACATTGAACGAGGAGGAATCTACCAGCTCGGCTGAGGAAAAGCCAATCACTCAAGCCGAAACTCTGATAGAAAGCTGGGAAACTGACTATCACAAAGAAGAGGCATGCATTCCTTTGCAAATCCTCATGGCTCAGAAAAACAAAACCTTGGGCACAGAAAGGCTGATGCTTCCCTCTTAAATTCCGAAAAAGAAACGGAGTAGCAAAAAATGTACCAAGAGGACAGTAAACAGTGACAAACGTGAAAAATGTTTACACCGCAATAAAAGCTGATTAGCTGGCTGGCAACCCAGCAATCTCAGGAGCTTCCTAAGACTTCCCAAAGAAGAAACATCCAAGAGGAGGAGGATCTGAGGAAAACTAGTAAGAGATCGAAGGCGAGACCTTACCCGATTCTCTTAATCCCTTCGGTTCAGAGGAACTAGGAGTGGAAATGAATTCAACTGAGACCGGAATGGAGGTAAAACAGGATTCCATTGTTTCTCTAGGTATGGCCACACAAGAGGAAACAATTATCAGTATGAATTACTTATCCCAGGTGGGAGATGGCATTGAAAATGACACCCCACAACATTCACTTCTATTGGATTTGGCAATAAGAAAACCAGTCCAGGGAGAGAATACCTCAATTGGACTTGGCACAAGAGAGCCCAGCCATGGAGGGAAAGCAAGACACGGAGGAGAATTCTTACGATGTCAGTATCTTGGAGTCTTTCACAAAGGAAATTCAAGATATACAAAGCATTCATGTAGATAGTACTACGGACTCTGATTCAGGGACCTGCTACCAACAAAGAAAAAAATATTTCTTTGGACAAGATGACGGTAATACCTATCATCAGCACAGCTGAAGCTAACAGGGGATTACATCTGATGGACTCTGCAGCGGAACAAGCCAGGAGTGGTTGGTATGCTCAACACTCAGGACCTTGTTTACCTTTCACTTTAACCAATGTTGGATATGGAGAACAGCTGTTTATGTATACTTCTACCAGGAGTGATACAAATTCACAGTTCTTGGGAAACCACAGGATTTCTCAAAACTGGACAACTTCTACTAGCCTAATACTTTCAAACACAGATTCAAAATGGAACTCTGTTGGAGAGGAACTCACTCAGATAAATAATTATCCAGGGAAGAAAACTCTTAAATTAGGAGGGAGTAAACAGTCACCCTTCCAAGAAAGAGGCAAGCACGAGTTGGATGCACATCATAACATTATGATGTGTAGCAAATTTCCTGCCAAAAGGAGGAGATTGAAGGATTTTATTATGATCTTTGGCCGACGGAGGAAAAGAAAATTGAGCAACATTACTGCGACCAATTCTTTTAAGAAAACACTTATAGCACTGCCTCTGCTTATAGGACAAGGGCCAGAAATTGAGTGGACAACAACAGTCTTTCTGCGGCGCAGCAGAATCTTGTTATCATATATTTTGCGATATCCCGGTTGGGAAAAAGTAAAACCTCCAGAGGACAGGACATTACCGAGCAATAGCACGGAAATCCAACATAAAACCAGGAGCAAAGATTTGCAAGATTTATCCTGGGAGAATGGACATGGGATGTCTTTTTGGATTCACAGGACAACCCACTGCCCCAAGGAATATTGGGAACCCAGACTTGGAGGCAGTTCCAGAAGGAAGAGAACTTACATACATTCTTGAATGCTGCCGATGCTCTTTTATAGGCTTCATTGCTGAACCTACTTAAACTGGGGAACTATGTGACGGGACGCCGTCGGTCAGCATCCGAATGACACAAGTTCAAAAGGAATTAAAGAACGAACAATATTTTTCTATTATTCTCTAAAAGAATAAACGTCCACCAGAAAATGATAGAAATGCAAGAGGATTGAAAACAAGAGTAAAATACATTTTGACCACGCACGCCCCATCATTTCTGTAATGCTAGGTCTGAGAAAGCTTTGATGTACAGATCAAACGTAAAACCCAGACACCACGGCACCAGTCGGGGGCACTATCAAAGGTTGAAAACTCATTTTTTCAGTACAAGGGAAGAGAAAGACGGCAAAGTGTGAAATCTGAGCTGGAGATGACGTGGATACATGGCGGTGCTACTCAGGGGAAAACCCGTGTGATCCAAAGATGGCAATATAATGCAGGCCTAACAGCTATCTAAAAGTCCAGACTTTGCGAGCCCGGACAACGTCTGTAATTGCCACAACAAGGGAGAGATTGGGACCAGATGCTTAACACCTCACCGCAATATGGCGGCAAAGTAGGAACACATGGCGGACACATTCCTGCCAGCAACCAGGGAAGGCTTGTGTTAACCGCAGATGGGGATGTAGTTATGACGCAACGTCTAGTGCATCGCTAGCGAAGAATGTTTCATTGTTTCAGACATGCGGCGGAACATCAGTCAATTTGATTGACAGATGAAACTACACTTCACAGGAAAGGAGGAGGGGTGAAAAGAATTTGGGACTTAATCCATCCCGGTAAATCGTCCTACATGAAAAATAGGTGGAGTTAATGTTTATGGGACATACTAATTACGCCGTGTGGAAACTCTGAACAGGAAGACAAAAACCACGCCAGGAAACGGAGAGAATAAAACTACGAGCAGTGACAACAATCCTCAGACGCAAACTCGCGTATAGAAAAAGGATACCAACTGGAGAAATACTATCATTTCGTTCTGTTTGACTTCTGTACGAAGTTTTATTATGGAATTTCCAAAAGCTATAACCTCAGGTAATACCATTATTCTGATCAGTTTGTCTGCTAGTCTGAAGGCCTGTATAGTTCCCTGTTTCTGTTTATTCTCCCAAACTTTACACTCGTGGATTTTCTGTGTACTTAATGTTCCAGTTCTAGCTTTTCGATTTTACTGAGAACTACCTTCTTCTTTCATTCACTACTTGGTTGTCTGATTTGTTGTATGTGATAATTTGGAGTAATCCATTATCCAAGCTACATGAGCGTGTGGCTTATGCATGTACAGTAGATACATTTAGATTCATCCGGTATGATGTTAAACATTGGGGAGACTGACTACTTAGGAGAAATTCATGAGAGCTACCAGTCTCTTGATAGCGTCCAATTAACATTGATTATTTGGACCATCACTTTGAGTGCCTACCAAGATTGTGGTGAAACCACTAGGTTTGAGGAATGGAACCAGTTCACCTTGTCTGCATGATGTCTGCATGAGGACAGACATGACTTAGGACATTCAATATCCCAGACAGATTCAGGGAAGGCAATTTAATGTTCGACAGGGACTGTGCGACCAGCCCTTCCGACAAGACGGAATGAATGAATCAGAAAGGGAGAGAGTAAATGAGGTGAACTTATATGGGAAACACTCCATTACATAAATGTATGTGAATATGTATGTTTTGAACTTTTGAAGTTCTAAATAGTTTTATGAATATATACATATATATTTATTTATTTAGAACTGATATATGTTTATGTAACATGCCATCATATATCATTATACCATCATATATTATGACTTGAATGTATGTTTATATGAATGTATAGACATATGTGTTTTGAGATGTGTAGACGTAGATACTACCCATTTCTGTTCGTTTCATTCCAGATCTCTTAGGGGCAATGGACAGTCAACTCATATCAGGAAGTGACTGAGCCTTGTGAAGGGACCAATTTGGACTCCTTCAGTCTGACAGTGAACTGCGTCTCACCGGGGAAGCATGACCTGCGTGCTTCTTAGCTTCTTAGCCAGATGAGTTATGTATAATCTCATTATAATAATCATCATCATCATCATATTATCATCAAGAACATAATAATAAACACAGATGTTGTATTTTAAAACTCAATTTGTCCGTATAAATTCTAAACGTTTATAAATGTTTGTGTAGCTTATATAATCTAGTGCACACATTATTATATCATTTAGTGGGGGTTCGAACACATATTGTCCAGAAGTAGGAATTTATGTACAGGGAGGTACCTTGCTATGGAGTCATAAGTAACCAGATTACGTTGCATATCTTAACTCCTCCTTTCTCACTTCTGGTGATACCAAGTATAGCCAAATCTATATAGATATATTCTATCTTCAACGAGCCACTTCTTGACTGTTTTCTTGAGTATCAGGGACAGTGTCTTAAATCAGCATAACAGACATTTGTTCCACGTTTTCTCTCTGGGATCTGGGGTGGTAATTAGTCCCTTCTGACAGAGTTAGGGGATCTCAAACTGCATCCAGAACTAAACACCAGTAGAAGAAAATGATTTTGGCTGAGTGGTTGCCCATCTGGGATCTAACCCCAGCCAGTTGATGACATATTGGTCTGCTCGACCGTGATAGCATCCGGGAGTAAACCCTAGAAAATTTTAGTTCGCTCGCAAGGAGCGAACCTATTTAAAATCTATCAGTCTGGTATTATTCTGGTTTTGCCCGGTGCTAGAACCTAAGTCATTCTCACTTACATTCCTAGCAGCATTAGTTAGTTATCATTTATTTCTAATGTAATAGCTTGCACGATTGTAGGCAAGATATGGGACATATTAGGACTTCTCGTCCATGATAGAATCAGAGAATAAATTCTAGACTATTGATTTTCATAAACCATTCTTTCATTCTTCACCCATTACATTTGCTAAGTATTAACTTAGAAATTTGTTTCTAGGGAAGTTTGTAGAATTTAAATAGTTTGTTAAAAAGTTAATAACGGATAATATCATATGAGTTAATATACATCATCCGCCACTGTAGAATTAATAATCGCATTAATTAGTGACACCAAAATCACAATATACAAAACACTGATCAGACCAGTTGTGCTGTATGGCTCTGACACCTGGAGTACAACGAAAGGAGACGAAGCCTTGTTACAAACCTTTGAGAACAAAATTTTAAGACGCATCTTGGACCCATTAGGGATACACAAAGTGGAGAGTGGAAAAGATGAAGTAACAAAGACATTTATGATCTGTTTAAGTCCCCGCTAATCACTGGTATCATTAAGGCTAATAGACTACAATGGCTGGGGCATATAGAAAGAATGGAAGATAAGAGGGAAACAAAACTCGCTTACACTCAGGAAATAAATGACCGTAGACCCCGAGGTAGACCAAGAAGGTGGTGGAGAGATAGTGCATATACAGACCTACAAGCACTTGGAATCAACGACTGGCAAGAGAAGGTCCACCAGAGAGACGAATGGAGACGGATTGTATCTGCAGCAAAGAACCTCAATGGCTCTGAACGCTGAAGAAGAAGAAGAAGAAGAAGAAGAAGAAGAAGAAGAAGAAGAAGAAGAAGAAGAAGAAGAAGAAGAAGAAGAAGAAGAAGAAGAAGAAGAAGAAGAAGAAGAAGAAGAAGAAGAAGAAGAAGAAGAAGAAGATTAATTAGTGATATTAATCATATTATTATTTGATTTGAGACAGATTTTCTTGATGATTTTTGATTACATGTTTTATCATTTGATTTAATCATGAATAATTTGATAATGCATAAGTACTTCAGTGTATGACGGACTGCTTTGCATCAACTTTCTCACTCAAATTCACTACTATCATTCTCATAGCAGTGTCGGTTCCTCTTGTCACTATCCTGCTCTAGTATAAATCTTACTAGCTCTGTGTAGGGTAATAGTATAATTACTTGCCTGAGTTTAAGCTGAGAAGAGATCATGGATGCACGCACATATTTCTTCGAGTCCGCTAGAGGATGGGGCATAAGACTCGGCTTAATAGGAGAGAAGCTAGAACTATTTATTAGAGATGAAATGGAATGGTGGAACAAAGAAGATGAACAGATGATGAAAAGACTTGCAGAATTGAAAGCAGAGATGCGTCACGAAGCTGAAGAAGATGAGATTAAGAAGAAGCAAATAGAAACATTGAACGAGGAGGAATCTACCAGCTCGGCTGAGGAAAAGCCAATCACTCAAGCCGAAACTCTGATAGAAAGCTGGGAAACTGACTATCACAAAGAAGAGGCATGCATTCCTTTGCAAATCCTCATGGCTCAGAAAAACAAAACCTTGGGCACAGAAAGGCTGATGCTTCCCTCTTAAATTCCGAAAAAGAAACGGAGTAGCAAAAAATGTACCAAGAGGACAGTAAACAGTGACAAACGTGAAAAATGTTTACACCGCAATAAAAGCTGATTAGCTGGCTTGGCAACCCAGCAATCTCAGGAGCTTCCTAAGACTTCCCAAAGAAGAAACATCCAAGAGGAGGAGGATCTGAGGAAAACTAGTAAAGAGATCGAAGGCGAGACCTTACCCGATTCTCTTAATCCCTTCGGTTCAGAGGAACTAGGAGTGGAAATGAATTCAACTGAGACCGGAATGGAGGTAAAACAGGATTCCATTGTTTCTCTAGGTATGGCCACACAAGAGGAAACAATTATCAGTATGAATTACTTATCCCAGGTGGGAGATGGCATTGAAAATGACACCCCACAACATTCACTTCTATTGGATTTGGCAATAAGAAAACCAGTCCAGGGAGAGAATACCTCAATTGGACTTGTCACAAGAGAGCCCAGCCATGGAGGGAAAGCAAGACACGGAGGAGAATTCTTACGATGTCAGTATCTTGGAGTCTTTCACAAAGGAAATTCAAGATATACAAAGCATTCATGTAGATAGTACTACGGACTCTGATTCAGGGACCTGCTACCAACAAAGAAAAAATATTTCTTTGGACAAGATGACGGTAATACCTATCATCAGCACAGCTGAAGCTAACAGGGGATTACATCTGATGGACTCTGCAGCGGAACAAGCCAGGAGTGGTTGGTATGCTCAACACTCAGGACCTTGTTTACCTTCACTTTAACCAATGTTGGATATGGAGAACAGCTGTTTATGTATACTTCTACCAGGAGTGATACAAATTCACAGTTCTTGGGAAACCACAGGATTTCTCAAAACTGGACAACTTCTACTAGCCTAATACTTTCAAACACAGATTCAAAATGGAACTCTGTTGGAGAGGAACTCACTCAGATAAATAATTATCCAGGGAAGAAAACTCTTAAATTAGGAGGGAGTAAACAGTCACCCTTCCAAGAAAGAGGCAAGCACGAGTTGGATGCACATCATAACATTATGATGTGTAGGAATTCCCCAATTGTAACACACACTGGTAATTGGTAATGATAGGAATTCCCCAATGTTAACACACAATGTTAATGTTCCAGGTATCTATGTATCTAATAGTGTTCCTGGTAATGGTGTTGTTGTCAGTGTCTTTGTTTTACTGTGAACTACACTATCACTTAAGAAAACAACATATAATCCTCGTTTCCTGCTCAGCAGAGGCCAGGTTCTTGCAGACCCTCTGGGTTATGGGCCCAATGCAAAAGCCTCTCAGTAAACTTTGCCTTCAATGCTCGAGCCATGACTTTCTTCTAGCTGGTTGGTAAACCTAGTGGAATCATATAGTTATTCCTGTTTAAGATCGAGACTATGAAATCACACACTGGATAGATGTCCGCTGATATAAATCAACAATAGACACTATAGTCTCTCTCTAGAAACAAACTAGGAATATTGCACACGTCCGTAGCACTTCACAACTTTTGGTCGACTTCCATCAAAGTTGTTTATCCAGACTCTTTTTTAATACTTTTGTATGAATGACGTCACAACTGTCTAGACACTAGACCTCTGGAAGCTATTTTTCTCTCTCCGTTTCCGACTTAACGTAAACAACTGGCGGTCTGTACCTTTCATCCGGGAAAGTGTCTCCTGTCTGTGATCTAAAGAATAATTTCCCCACAACAAAAGATCGTGCCGACTTTTACCCAGACAATCTGTCTACCACATCAAAAGAATGGCTGCTGCCTGCAGACGTATGGCACGACAGTCCTTCTTCGATGAACAACACATCGAAGGTTGACGGCTGCTTGCAGACGCAGGGCGCGACACACTGTCATCGATCGACAACTTCGAAGATTTTATGTGACATTTCCTGTGCCAGTGAATATCACACAAAAGGTTCCTCACTTCCCAATGTGAAAAGTGGAACAGACAGGAGTCTCGGCAAGTCAACAACCCGCACAGGTATACTGTGCATAATGCCGCCGCCAGAATGCCAACACAAAAGTCCTCCATGAAAAATACAGTTCATCGTCGATGGAATCAGCAATCACCAGAAAGACTTCATTGACCCGGGTTTTATCCCACAATGCTCGGTCTCCTTCTGCAGGGCAACCCGCCGAAAGTGCCACACAAAGCATGAAATCCGTAGCTCCAGCGACGATTCCCAGGATTCTCCTGAAAAATGCATTCGTGAACCCAAATGGCAAATCAGTCATTCAGCGACCGCCACATTGTTCCGAACATGCATGTCACTGTGCAAACAGTGAACAGATGTAAAAGCATTCGTCACTAATCTCACAGCTCACGTGTCATGCCACGCACTCACTCAGTAGCAGGGCGACGGAACCATGTACTACCAATCAACATGAGGAAAATGCGAATGCCAACCGTAGCCACACTCATAAACACGCCAGAGAACTTAAAGGTTCAATGCCTAATCGTCATATTGGGGACCGGAAGTTCAAAATACAGGAATGATAAAAACAACAAGGACGGATAAAAAGAGTAATGCAAAACTGTTTCAAAGACGTTAACTCCCAAATACAACTGATTACATCCATAAAACCAAAAAAGCCCACAATCTTTGGTCATGTCATGAGACAGGGCGAGCTGGAGTATGTCGTCACAACGGAAAATTAGGAACTGGTGAGAGGCACCTGGAGACCGAGAGAGAAGATTATAACCAGTATATCGTGACATGGATGAACATCGTTATCAGAAATGATTGGCAGTACACGAGACAGAAGGCTGTGTACAGACACAACCAAAAAACGCCACACGGCGTGGACTATAAGAAAATTGTCAGTATAATTGACAGGAGGATGAGGACAGACGCAACCAAAAAACGCCATACGACATATACTATATAGAAAGATTGGCAGTACACCAGGCAGGAGGACAGAGACAAACCAACAACGCCACACGGCATGAACGATAAGAAGAGGATAAGAAAAGAAACAGGAGGACAGAGGCTCCAAATGTTGCTGTATGTAGCCAGGGAGGGGTTGGGGTGAGCGTTCAACCTTGCATAAATACCCCAAAGGCTCGTGCATTCATCATCTATGCAGCAAAAGTCCAACTCCTGGCCTTCTCGCGCCGGAACTGTTTTAATTAACAGGAGAAGGGGCGGCTGCGAGTCACTGGCGCCGAGAAATAACCAGAACGCTCTAGATGTGTATGCACGTACATGCATGCGCAGACACATGTGTGCGTGCCTACACACCTAGACTCGAATAAGGCCACAGTCTGCTCTAACAAAAGAAAGGTGCTGAAGACGGGGGCAAACGGTCAGGCGGCGCACCACAGAAATCAGGATGCCACGCAATCACGCGTAATGAAATATGTCGACTACTGTTAAATGTTATGGTGCTCGCCTTGCTTTCGACCCCCCAGGCAGGTGCAGTGCCGGGCCCTATGCCTCGAAAGGGTCCAACCACAGCTACTGGAAGTCCTTCTCAGATGTCCTGTGGAGCCAGGGGACCTGAGAATAGAGCGTGTGGTCATAGCAAACAAATACTAAAAATAATGAACTGGAATGTGGATGTAGTCAGCATTTAAAAAAAAAAAGAACTAGAAAACATCTTGGACAAGAAAAAGTAAGCGTATGTTGCTTGCAAGAAACTCACCTCAACAAAATTATAGCCTTCAAAATCAGAGACTACCAGTGTTACCGATCTGACCTGAAAGGACAGGCGAAAGGGTGGGATACTGACCTTGTAAAAAATAACATCACTGCTTCCACAATTGAAGTTTACATGGAAGGGCTGAGTATCAGACACTTAAACTTAAGACAGGCAATACAGACCTTCATCTGATCAATTACTACTGTCCAAGTGACCGCCTCAAGCACTGGACACACTGAATTTAAAAGAAAAAAAATAATGATTGTGTGTGGCGACTTCAACAGCCTATTGGTCTGCTCGACCGTGATAGCATCCGGGAGTAAACCCTAGAAAATTTTAGTTCGCTCGCAAGGAGCGACCTATTTAAAATCTATCAGTCTGGTATTATTCTGGTTTTGCCCGGTGCTAGAACCTAAGTCATTCTCACTTACATTCCTAGCAGCATTAGTTAGTTATCATTTATTTCTAATGTAATAGCTTGCACGATTGTAGGCAAGATATGGACATATTAGGACTTCTCGTCCATGATAGAATCAGAGAATAAATTCTAGACTATTGATTTTCATAAACCATTCTTTCATTCTTCACCCATTACATTTGCTAAGTATTAACTTAGAAATTTGTTTCTAGGGAAGTTTGTAGAATTTAAATAGTTTGTTAAAAAGTTAATAACGGATAATATCATATGAGTTAATATACATCATCCGCCACTGTAGAATTAATAATCGCATTAATTAGTGACACCAAAATCACAATATACAAAACACTGATCAGACCAGTTGTGCTGTATGGCTCTGACACCTGGAGTACAACGAAAGGAGACGAAGCCTTGTTACAAACCTTTGAGAACAAAATTTTAAGACGCATCTTTGGACCCATTAGGGATACACAAAGTGGAGAGTGGAAAAGATGAAGTAACAAAGACATTTATGATCTGTTTAAGTCCCCGCTAATCACTGGTATCATTAAGGCTAATAGACTACAATGGCTGGGGCATATAGAAAGAATGGAAGATAAGAGGGAAACAAAACTCGCTTACACTCAGGAAATAAATGACCGTAGACCCCGAGGTAGACCAAGAAGGTGGTGGAGAGATAGTGCATATACAGACCTACAAGCACTTGGAATCAACGACTGGCAAGAGAAGGTCCACCAGAGAGACGAATGGAGACGGATTGTATCTGCAGCAAAGAACCTCAATGGCTCTGAACGCTGAAGAAGAAGAAGAAGAAGAAGAAGAAGAAGAAGAAGAAGAAGAAGAAGAAGAAGAAGAAGAAGAAGAAGAAGAAGAAGAAGAAGAAGAAGAAGAAAGAAGAAGAAGAAAAGAAGAAGAAGAAGAAGAAGAAGAAGATTAATTAGTGATATTAATCATATTATTATTTGATTTGAGACAGATTTTCTTGATGATTTTTGATTACATGTTTTATCATTTGATTTAATCATGAATAATTTGATAATGCATAAGTACTTCAGTGTATGACGGACTGCTTTGCATCAACTTTCTCACTCAAATTCACTACTATCATTCTCATAGCAGTGTCGGTTCCTCTTGTCACTATCCTGCTCTAGTATAAATCTTACTAGCTCTGTGTAGGGTAATAGTATAATTACTTGCCTGAGTTTAAGCTGAGAAGAGATCATGGATGCACGCACATATTTCTTCGAGTCCGCTAGAGGATGGGGCATAAGACTCGGCTTAATAGGAGAGAAGCTAGAACTATTTATTAGAGATGAAATGGAATGGTGGAACAAAGAAGATGAACAGATGATGAAAAGACTTGCAGAATTGAAAGCAGAGATGCGTCACGAAGCTGAAGAAGATGAGATTAAGAAGAAGCAAATAGAAACATTGAACGAGGAGGAATCTACCAGCTCGGCTGAGGAAAAGCCAATCACTCAAGCCGAAACTCTGATAGAAAGCTGGGAAACTGACTATCACAAAGAAGAGGCATGCATTCCTTTGCAAATCCTCATGGCTCAGAAAAACAAAACCTTGGGCACAGAAAGGCTGATGCTTCCCTCTTAAATTCCGAAAAAGAAACGGAGTAGCAAAAATGTACCAAGAGGACAGTAAACAGTGACAAACGTGAAAAATGTTTACACCGCAATAAAGCTGATTAGCTGGCTTGGCAACCCAGCAATCTCAGGAGCTTCCTAAGACTTCCCAAAGAAGAAACATCCAAGAGGAGGAGGATCTGAGGAAAACTAGTAAAGAGATCGAAGGCGAGACCTTACCCGATTCTCTTAATCCCTTCGGTTCAGAGGAACTAGGAGTGGAAATGAATTCAACTGAGACCGGAATGGAGGTAAAACAGGATTCCATTGTTTCTCTAGGTATGGCCACACAAGAGGAAACAATTATCAGTATGAATTACTTATCCCAGGTGGGAGATGGCATTGAAAATGACACCCCACAACATTCACTTCTATTGGATTTGGCAATAAGAAAACCAGTCCAGGGAGAGAATACCTCAATTGGACTTGTCACAAGAGAGCCCAGCCATGGAGGGAAAGCAAGACACGGAGGAGAATTCTTACGATGTCAGTATCTTGGAGTCTTTCACAAAGGAAATTCAAGATATACAAGCATTCATGTAGATAGTACTACGGAACTCTGATTCAGGGACCTGCTACCAACAAAGAAAAAAATATTTCTTTGGACAAGATGACGGTAATACCTATCATCAGCACAGCTGAAGCTAACAGGGGATTACATCTGATGGACTCTGCAGCGGAACAAGCCAGGAGTGGTTGGTATGCTCAACACTCAGGACCTTGTTTACCTTTCACTTTAACCAATGTTGGATATGGAGAACAGCTGTTTATGTATACTTCTACCAGGAGTGATACAAATTCACAGTTCTTGGGAAACCACAGGATTTCTCAAAACTGGACAACTTCTACTAGCCTAATACTTTCAAACACAGATTCAAAATGGAACTCTGTTGGAGAGGAACTCACTCAGATAAATAATTATCCAGGGAAGAAAACTCTTAATTAGGAGGGAGTAAACAGTCACCCTTCCAAGAAAGAGGCAAGCACGAGTTGGATGCACATCATAACATTATGATGTGTAGGAATTCCCCAATTGTAACACACACTGGTAATTGGTAATGATAGGAATTCCCCAATGTTAACACACAATGTTAATGTTCCAGGTATCTATGTATCTAATAGTGTTCCTGGTAATGGTGTTGTTGTCAGTGTCTTTGTTTTACTGTGAACTACACTATCACTTAAGAAACACACATATAATCCTCGTTTCCTGCTCAGCAGAGGCCAGGTTCTTGCAGACCCTCTGGGTTATGGGCCCAGTGCAAAAGCCTCTCAGTAAACTCTGCCTTCAATGCTCGAGCCATGACTTTCTTCTAGCTGGTTGGTAAACCTAGTGGAATCATATAGTTATTCCTGTTTAAGATCGAGACTATGAAATCACACACTGGATAGATGTCCGCTGATATAAATCAACAATAGACACTATAGTCTCTCTCTAGAAACAACTAGGAATATTGCACACGTCCGTAGCACTTCACAACTTTTGGTCGACTTCCATCAAAGTTGTTTATCCAGACTCTTTTTTAATACTTTTGTATTGAATGACGTCACAACTGTCTAGACACTAGACCTCTGGAAGCTATTTTTCTCTCTCCGTTTCCGACTTAACGTAAACAACTGGCGGTCTGTACCTTTCATCCGGGAAAGTGTCTCCTGTCTGTGATCTAAAGAATAATTTCCCCACAACAAAAGATCGTGCCGACTTTTACCAAGACAATCTGTCTACCACATCAAAAGAATGGCTGCTGCCTGCAGAACGTATGGCACGACAGTCCCTTCTTCGATGAACAACACATCGAAGGTTGACGGCTGCTTGCAGACGCAGGGCGCGACACACTGTCATCGATCGACAACTTCGAAGATTTTATGTGACATTTCCTGTGCCAGTGAATATCACACAAAAGGTTCCTCACTTTCCCAATGTGAAAAGTGGAACAGACAGGAGTCTCGGCAAGTCAACAACCCGCACAGGTACTACTGTGCATAATGCCGCCGCCAGAATGCCAACACAAAAGTCCTCCATGAAAAATACAGTTCATCGTCGATGGAATCAGCAATCACCAGAAAGACTTCATTGACCCGGGTTTTATCCCACAATGCTCGGTCTCATTCCGCAAGGCAACCCGCCGAAAGTGCCACACAAAGCATGAAATTCCGTAGCTCCAGCGACGATTCCCAGGATTCTCCTGAAAAATGCATTCGTGAACCCAAATGGCAAATCAGTCAATTCAGCGACCGCCACCCATTGTTCCGAACATGCATGTCACTGTGCAAACAGTGAACAGATGTAAAAGCATTCGTCACTAATCTCACAGCTCACGGTGTCATGCCACGCACTCACTCAGTAGCAGGGCGACGGAACCATGTACTACCAATCCAACATGAGGAAAATGCGAATGCCAACCGTAGCCACACTCATAAACACGCCAGAGAACTTAAAGGTTCAATGCCTAATCGTCATATTGGGGACCGGAAGTTCAAAATACAGGAATGATAAAAACAACAAGGACGGATAAAAAGAGTAATGCAAAACTGTTTCAAAGACGTTAACTCCCAAATACAACTGATTACATCCATAAAACCAAAAAAGCCCACAATCTTTGGTCATGTCATGAGACAGGGCGAGCTGGAGTATGTCGTCACAACGGAAAATTAGGAACTGGTGAGAGGCACCTGGAGACCGAGAGAGAAGATTATAACCAGTATATCGTGACATGGATGAACATCGTTATCAGAAATGATTGGCAGTACACGAGACAGAAGGCTGTGTACAGACACAACCAACAACGCCACACGGCGTGGACTATAAGAAAATTGTCAGTATAATTGACAGGAGGATGAGGACAGACGCAACCAAAAACGCCATACGACATATACTATATAGAAAGATTGGCAGTACACAAGGCAGGAGGACAGAGACAACCAACAACGCCACACGGCATGAACGATAAGAAGAGGATAAGAAACAGGAGGACAGAGGCTCCAAATGTTGCTGTATGTAGCCAGGGAGGGGTTGGGGTGAGCGTTCAACCTTGCATAAATACCCCAAAGGCTCGTGCATTCATCATCTATGCAGCAAAAGTCCAACTCCTGGCCTTCTCGCGCCGGAACTGTTTTAATTAACAGGAGAAGGGGCGGCTGCGAGTCACTGGCGCCGAGAAATAACCAGAACGCTCTAGATGTGTATGCACGTACATGCATGCGCAGACACATGTGTGCGTGCCTACACACCTAGACTCGAATAAGGACCACAGTCTGCTCTAACAAAAGAAAGGTGCTGAAGACGGGGGCAAACGGTCAGGCGGCGCACCACAGAAATCAGGATGCCACGCAATCACGCGTAATGAAATATGTCGACTACTGTTAAATGTTATGGTGCTCGCCTTGCTTTCGACCCCCCAGGCAGGTGCAGTGCCGGGCCCTATGCCTCGAAAGGGTCCAACCACAGCTACTGGAAGTCCTTCTCAGATGTCCTGTGGAGCCAGGGGACCTGAGAATAGAGCGTGTGGTCATAGCAAACAAATACTAAAAATAATGAACTGGAATGTGGATGTAGTCAGCATTTAAAAAAAAAAAAGAACTAGAAAACATCTTGGACCAAGAAAAAGTAAGCGTATGTTGCTTGCAAGAAACTCACCTCAACAAAATTATAGCCTTCAAAATCAGAGACTACCAGTGTTACCGATCTGACCGAAAGGACAAGGCGAAAGGGTGGGATACTGACCCTTGTAAAAAAAATAACATCACTGCTTCTCAAATTGAAGTTTACATGGCAGGACCTGAGTATCAGACACTTAAACTTAAGACAGGCAATACAGACCTTCATCTGATCAATTACTACTGTCCAAGTGACCGCCTCAAGCACTGGACACACTGAATTTAAAAGAAAAAAATAATGATTGTGTGTGGCGACTTCAACAGCCACACGCAGAGCTGGGGCAATGGTCACATGGACCAGAGAGGAGAGAGACTGGGAGACTGGCAGGATGAGAATAGATTCATCTTGATTAACAAACCGTTCGACCCACATACTTTCTACTCGAGATTATGGCAAACTACAAATACACCTGACCTGGCTTATCTTTCATCAGACCTGGATTGGAACATTACACGAATTGCTGGGAAACAACTTGGTGGCAGTGACCATCGGCCAGTCTTTCTAACTGTAGAACATGAGCTTGTAAGTGAAAGCAGCACCCTCTCGAGGTGGAACTACAAGAAAGCAGACTGAGCAATATACAAGCATTGCACCAGCATACTGGTTAGGAACCTGAATACTGAGAAAGACACAAATAAAGTAGTTGAAGAATTTGGAAGATGCATACTACACTCAGCATGACAAACAGTACTAAGGGGAGCCCGTAAACATTATAAACCCTACTGGAGTAGTGAACTGGAACAAATGCATAATGTTGTGGAAGTGTGTAGGAAGCAAGCAGAGGCCACACACCGCCAAGAGCACCGCAATAAATACCTGCACGCAAAAGTCACATTTAAAAGGGCCAACTGCAGGCTAGACAGAAAAGCTGGCAGGAGAAAACAGTGTCTCTGAACTTTGAAAGAGACACAAGGAAATTGTGGAAGCTAATAAAACAACTTAACGATGAGGGCATAGGGTGAAACTCAAAAATTGCACTACATAAAGACGGAAACATCTTAACAGGACAGCAAGCAGCTGACCATTTTGCGGACTCATTTGCAGAAGATAACAATATCGACATTAGTCGAGAGAAACAACAATAGATTCAAGAGAAATGGCAACATTCAGGACAGAATGTAACAGTACATGAGGTTCTGGGGGCACCTATTACAATCAGAGAACTGGAGCTAGCCATATCAAAACCGAAAATGAGAAAGACACAAGGAGCTGATGGTATCTCCAATGAAATGATCAGGAACCTAGGAACAGAGGCCAAAGCAAAGCTATTGCAGATCTTCAATAACAGCTGGACCTTAGGCAGTGTTCCACAAGCCTGGAGAGAAGCAACCATAATAGCCTTCCTAAAATCAGGGGAAAATAGTTCCATTGCTTCCAGCTACAGACAAATTAGCCTCACTAGTTGTCTCTGCAAAGCAATGGAGCTGATCATCAATCACAGACTGCAGTGGTACATTGAAAGTAAAAACATCCTGGCTTTAGGCAGTGCTACTCAACGGAAGATCAGACAATCTACCTCTCTCAAGAAATTGAGGATGCATTCTAAGAGAAGCTGGTACTTGCTGCATGGATAGATCTGAAGAAAGCCTTTGACAAAGTCTCGAAAGAAGGTCTGAAGAAGAAACTGAGAAATTGTAAAGTCAATGGAAGAATCAGTTATCAGTTATCAGTTATCAGTTGGGGTATCTTCATTGCACTCCGGACATGTCCATAGGTGCTCAGATATTCCTCCCAGCATATGCATCAGCGTCCGGTGGCTAATAGTGCCAGTTCTGTGTTGGTTGACGAGGCGCTTTGTTTTCCCGATGTACCTCTCGCGTCTGGCTGTGCCGATTCTTACTCCAAAGTCTTTCATCCTGGACAGCGATGTTGAATCACTGACGCCAAAGTCCTCTGTTCGCGCCATATCTTTGAGGACGTTAATAACATCGGCACGATCCATGGGCTGGCCATCTACAGGGGGTGCAGAGCCAGCCAGTTTATCAGCTCGTTCATTTCCCTCGACTCCCGCATGTCCCGGGACGAAGTTGAAGGTGACTTTACGGACAACAGACTTCCACAGCAACTCAGTCCACTGTCTACGTACAGATCCAGCTTCGACCTTCTGAATCATGCTCATTGAATCACTTAGTACACACACGTTGGTATAATGCTGTGATTCCAGCCATATGAAAGCCTGTGTAACTGCCATCACCTCCATCGTCATGCTGCTCGTGGTCATAGAGTGGGCACCACTGGATTCTTGAATGGTTCGGCCGGCTGAACGGGCTGTAAATGCCCACGCACTTCTCTGCTGCTATACAGCAGATCCATCTGTATAGATGAGTACTTCGGGGCTATCTGAGTGTTCATAGATGAGCGCGTTAACCTCTGCATTGACAGCGGCAGGGTTCTGCTCTCTGCACCGTCTGTAGAGTGTGATAATGCAGGAGAAAGTGCACTTAAAAGCCGGAGGCACCGGCACCCATTCCTTGCCGGGGTTGATACCGGTAAGACTGCAGACCTGTCTGCACGACATCTTCCGCCCGACCCATCCATGACTTGACCCTCTTTAGCCTGTCACCCTTTTCTCTGAACATAGCGTCATGCAGAGGGTGCTACCCATCTGCACTTATTTTTAAGTATGCGCGAGCTCTCCAGATCTTGATCCTGTGTTCCATTGTCGGGAAGTCAAGGAGGTATCTCATTGCTACACAGCTGGTGTCTCCAGTGCAGCCCAAAATGATGCACATGGCTTCGTTTTGTACCTTTTCAAGTCTTCCAATCTGTGTAGGGCTGACAGTGAGGATGGCCAGGGCATACTCGATGCGTGAAAGCACAAGTCCTTGGAACAGAAGTATTAGCAGTCTTTGCTCGATATTCGCAGTCGCCATGACTCTCATTGCTGACAAACCTTTTCGAGCCTTCGTTATGACATAATCGACATGATCTCTGAAGGACAGGCTACGATCAAGCCTCACGCCAAGATATGTCATTGACTGGGTTCTACTCAAAATGCTCCCATCCATTCTTACTGCCGGCAGGTCTGTTTTCAAAATATGGTTGTTTAGGGATAGCCATGTAACCGATGCCTTTGCAGCACACCATGAGGAAATACGATCTAGTTCGCCCTGCATATCATTGGCAACCGCCTGTCTATCTCGACCCTGTCGATACACGAGGATGTCGTCAACGAATGACAGAGTCCTACCCCTCCCGTCCAACTGTTGTTCAGTGATCGGCACCGTATACACGTTCCCCAGTGCAGAGTCTTGTCCCTGACACTTTTTCTATTCTTCACCAATGATCTTGTTGCTAATCTTCCGCATGGAATTAAAGCTGCAATGTACGCTGATGACCTGGTTCTATGCAGCACAAATGAACATCCATTAGTGGCCACCAGATCGCTACAAAGAGCTGTACATGCATTTGTTGCACGGGAAAACAAATGGTGTGTCAGCATAAACACTGACAAGTGCAGCACCACTCTATTTACCCTCTATCCAAAACAAAAGGCAGGGATCATCCAGATAAATGGAATACCCCTTAGAGAAGATAAAGAACCAACATACCTTGCAGTTACATTTGATGGCAGGCTGACATGGAGAAAGCACATCGACAAAGCAGTAGCAAAAGCCAGAAGGAAAATAGCCATCATGTGAAAACTAAGTGGAACCACATGAGGAGCCAGTGGGAAAATACATAGCAAAGTTTATCAACAGAGCATACGACCACACCTGGAATACAGGTCAACTGCGTGGTGTTCAGCATAAAAAAGCCACACTACAAGAGCTGGACAAGGTGCAGAATGAAGAACTTAGAGTCACCTCAGGAGGGATGAGATCAACACCTGTAGTGGAGATGGAAAAGATGGGGAGGACACAAGCACCGAGGGAGCGCAGAGATACAAAAACGCTAATACAAGCAGAAAAGTTCCTCAGCTTGCCAGGCCACCATATGAAGAACAGATTTGAAAACGTAGCTATGGGGCGGTTGAAAAGAAGCAGTTTTATCTACCACGCCAAACGACTCTGCAGAGAAACCACCGATCTGCCCACAGTTGGTATCCCCCTAAAAATTATACCAGAGCGAACTCCATGGAAAGATGAACATAGGTTATCACTACAAATCCAGACAAAAGTGAGAGGAATATTTGACAAGGAAGAACAGAACAGTGTACAGCGCAGAATAGCCATTCTCAGCTTGCTTGATGAAGAATACCCACAGGACCTTTGGATCCGAGTCTACACAGATGGGTCAGCACAAAATGCTGTTCGAAATGGAGGAGCGGGAGTGTACATAGAATACCCAAATAATACTAGGGACACGGCCAGAGTACCGACAGGAAAGTACTGCCATAACTATAATGTTGAAATTGAGGCAATCAAGATAGCAACAGAGAAATTATTAACTACCAGCCATGGTACACAACCTGTGGTGCTATTGACAGATGCAAAATCAGTACTCGAGGTGCTCCTGTCTGGGAAATTGCCAGTACTAAGGACACTATTTTCTTAACTTAGCAGTCAGCATAAGGTCACCATACAGTGGATACCATCCCACCGTGGAACACCTGGAAACGACAGAGCTGATCGATTGACTAAGGAAGGAGCAAAAGAAGAACAGCCTGATGTGCCCGTTACATACCACCAAAAGAAAAGAATGATCAAATCAGTCAGAAAGCCACCAAAACTTCCTCAAGACGACTACCACATTATCGACAGACCAGAACAAGTAATTATTCTGCGTTTCAGAACAGGACACAATAGATTACGCAGCCATATGTATACAAAATTCAAGATTGGTGTCGCAGACAGCAGAGCACATACTCCAAGTCTGCCCAAATTACAACATGTCTAAGAAAACCTTCTGGCCTAGAGAGACGACAGTGGAAGATACATCTCTATGGACCTCTGAGTGAACTAAAAAAGACAGTTAAATTCATACTGAGACAACATTGCAGTTATAGACATATTTCAAGCGAACGAAAGAAGAAGAGGAAGGAGGACTGACACAACCAACAACGCCACGAGGCATGGACTATAAGAAGCATATTATACACATTAGGCCTCAAGGCGTGAGTAAAAGGGAGAAACAGGACACATACGTAACTGTAGTTCAGTTAATATGTATAATGATGATGAATTAACGGCAAGGATGATGACGACGAATATCATGTGCATTACTTACCTTCATTAAGTTTATCCCTCAAGGTCTGAGGGAGTGTCATTCTAGTATACACCTCTCGGCCGCTGCATTCACCAAATTCATCAGGATAAATTTCAAAACCCCGTTCAAACTCTTCTTGTTGATTATACGTTTCTTGAATGAGTTCATAGATCGCCATCTGGCCGTTATAGTAATAATCCGAAACTGGGTCCGGAGTATCAGGATTCCTTTCAAACGATTTCATAAACTTTTGAACAAATTCGATAATACTGGAGGCGTCACTGATTTTATGAATTTCAAATTGTTGGAAAAAATCTGCAAATGTTTCGTCCGAGACTTGCTTTCTTATTACAGAGCGACGGACTAGTTGCACACATGTGACTTTAATGCAGTGATCCATTGTAAAATCTGTGCTGAAGACATCAGAAATCTGCAGAAGTTCACATAAGTATTCACAGACCTTAGCTTCCAGCACACGCGCAACAAATCTGTCCATTCACAGACCTTAGCTTCCAGCACACACGCAGCAAATCTATCCATTCACAGACCTTAGCTTCCAGCAGACACGCATCAAATCTATCCATTCACAGACCTTAGCTTTCAGGACACACGCAGCAAATCTATCCATTTGCATACCTTAGCTTCCAGCACACACGTAGCAAATCTATCCATTTGCATACCTTAGCTTCCAGCACACACGCAGCAAATCTATCCATTTGCATACCTTAGCTTTCAGCACACACGCAGAAAATCTAACCATTTGCATACCTTAGCTTTCAGCACACACGTAGCAAATCTATCCATTCACAGACCTTAGCTTTCAGCACACACGCAGCACATCTATCCATTCACAGATCTTAGCTTTCAGGACACACGCAGCAAATCTATCCATTTGCATACCTTAGCTTCCAGCACACACGCAGTAAATCTATCCATTCACAGACCTTAGCTTCCAGCAAACAAGCAGCAAATCTATCCATTCACAGACCTTAGCTTTCAGGTCACACGCAGCAAATCTATCCATTTGCATACCTTAGCTTCAAGCACACACGCAGCAAATCTATCCATTTTCATACCTTAACTTCCAGCACACACGCAGCAAATCTATCCATTTGCATACCTTTGCTTCCAGCACACACGCAGCAAATCTATCCATTCACAGACTTTAGCTTTCAGCACACACGCAGCAAATCTATCCATTCACAGACCTTAGCTTTCAGCATACACGCAGTAAATCTATCCATTCACAGACCTTAGCTTCCAGCACACATGCAGCAAATCTATCCATTCACAGACCTTAGCTTTCAGCATACACGCAGCAAATCTATCCATTCACAGACCTTAGCTTCCAGCACACATGCAGCAAATCTATCCATTCACAGACCTTAGCTTCCAGCACACATGCAGCAAATCTATCCATTTGCATAAAGCATTTTTTATTGTTTTGCGTCGTCTCGCTTTGAACTGAAGTGTAGTCCATAAATATGCTACTACTTCGAGTGCACTGGATTGATTTTTGGTGTTTATTTCATTATTACTTACGTCCTCGCCTTCAGGCGAACTCACTCCGACTTCAGAGGTACTCGTAATTTATGTCCCCAAGTCAAGGATGAGAAGTCAACACATCAATGTGTTGGAGATAAATTGCTGTTTTTAATGACCTGGATGTGGCTTATTTTATTTACTTGTTTATGTTGGTACAACTTCCAGTACAATGGCGGCAACATGAAGCGTTACTTTTCGGAGGGACGCTATTTAGTGTTTTTCATTGCATTTCGTGTGATTTCCTATGGATTCCCTGTGAATAGTGTTTCCTTGCGGATTATGTGATGTTATATTGTGTTCCTTTTATTGGAAGTTTTCAAAAGAAGCCACGGAAGGCAGGTGGTGGATGTAATTTTGAGGGCAGCCGACAGATATTGTGGGTCATGGCCTCGAGTTACACGACGGCCGGCAGACGAACTCTTCTTGAGTCAATGGCTGCGGTCTCCGACCAGTAAGGTCACTGCCATAGAGGAAAGCAACGGCAAACTACCTCTTTAAAAGTGCCTAGTATATCATGATTCGCTTAAAGACTGATCATCGCAAGACAAGGACAGAGACGTTAAAATTAGCAACTTGGAACGTTAGGACGTTAAACAACGACGGAACATTAGAGAACATAAAACAAGAAATTGAAAGGGAAAAAATTAATATTTTAGGTATGTGCGAAACGAGATGGACAGGAGCAGGCATCAAGATAGGAGAAGATTTCAAGATGATTTATTCTGGAGGTGAAGATCATCATAGGGGAGTGGCAATTACTCTGGACCGGAAAACATCAAAATCTATTCAAGGATATTGGGCCGTGTCGGACAGAGTTCTACTAGTTAAATTAAGTGGCAGATCTTTTAGCATAAATATTATTCAAGTATATGCCCCAACAGGAGAATCCAGTGAAGATAGTGTAGAAGAATTTTATAATGACATAGAGTCTGCCTTAAAGAAATGTAAAAATTCAGAAATAAACATCATAATAGGGGACTTCAATGCAAAAGTAGGAAATCAAGGGGATAGATACACAGTAGGAAACTATGGTTTAGGAGAGAGAAATGAAAGAGGATACAGACTCGTAGAGTGGGCAAAAGAACAGGAAATGATTGTAGGAAACACCTGGTTCAAACAACACCCTAGAAGATTATGGACATGGAGGAGTCCTGATAGCAGGATTAGAAACCAGATTGACTACATTCTGATTAGCAGAAGATTTAGAAATGCATTAACAATAGCAAAAACAGTTCCCAGTGCTGATTGTTATAGTGACCACAGATTACTCACAGGAACATTGAGGATAAAGTTGAAGAAAGTCAAGTATATAACAGGAAACACTAAATATGATTTGTGTACATTGAGTAATGACAAGGAAATACAAAACAAATTCAACATAGAAGTACAGAACAGATTTGAAATTTTGTCTGATCTAGAGATCCTATTCCAGGATGTGGATGATCAATGGGAAACGTTGAAGAATTCAATCAATGTGGCTGCAGAAACAACTATTCCAAAATTAAAGAGGGTGGGTCGTAAGAAATGGATGACTGAAGAAATTTTACACCTCATGGAAACAAGAAGACTCAACAAAAATAATTCTGTCAAATATGAAGAAATTCACAGACAAGTCAGAACATTATGTAAGGAGGCAAAAGAAGCATGGCTTGAGGAAAAGTGCTTAGAAATTGAAAACCAACACAACAGTCAAAATACCAAATTAGTGCACAAAAGAATTCAGGAACTTACTAATAAAAGAACAAGTACATCTACATGGTGTCTAAAAACTGAAGATGGCAAAATAATAATAGAAAAAGACCAGATTCTACAGGTATGGACAGATTATGTGAAACACATTTATTATGATAACAGAGATGAACAGTATGATATTAGATTTAATAATGAAGGACCGCCAATTTTGGAGATGGAGGTTCGAAATGTTCTTAAGCATATGAAAGCTGGCAAGGCCCCCGGTGCAGATAACATCACAACAGAAATGATTAAAGCTTTAGAAGAATTTGGACTAGAGCAAGTCACCAGACTGCTTGAACACATTATATGATACTGGAGATATACCTCCTGAATTATGTAACTCTATATTTATTGCAATCCCAAAGAAATCAGGAACCTTGGAATGTGATCAACATAGAACAATTAGTATAATGAGTCACATCACAAAGATTTTGCTAAGAATTATCATGCAAAGAGTGAGGAAGAAGATACAACCTGAAATAGGGGAAGAACAATGCGGGTTTGTAGAAGGAAAGGGTACAGTAAATGCTGTGTATATGCTGCGAACAGTTATTGAACGTGCTATAGAAGTAAACAAGGATATACATCTTTGCTTTATTGACTATACAAAGCTTTTTGATAGAGTTAGACATGTCAACATGGTGAATATGCTTGCAGATCTACAAATTGATGGGAAAGACATTAGACTTATAAAAAACATATATTGGAAACAACAAGCTGCAATAAGGATTGATAATGAAGTGGGACAGTATCAGCCAATTAAGAGAGGTGTTAGGCAGGGATGTGTGATGTCTCCAGATCTTTTTTCACTATACAGTGAAAATATTTTCAGAAATGTAGAGGATATAAATGGAATCAGCATTGGAGGACGAAACATCAATAACATTAGATATGCAGATGATACAGTATTAATTGCAGACAATGCGCAGGACCTGCAACAATTAGTAGATGCGGTTGTTGTACACAGTGAGCAACTGGGGTTAGAATTAAATTGTAAAAAGACTCAGGTTATGGTCGTCACTAGGAAGTGCCACAATGTAATATACAAGTAAATGGAAATATTCTTCAACAAGTGAATCGGTACAATTATCTTGGAACAGTCATAACATCTGATGGGAGATGCCTTGAAGAGATTAGAACAAGAATCGCCATGGCGAAAGTAGCCTTTAGCAAGATGAAAAACATTCTGACCAATAAAAAGATGTCAATTGAAACGAGAAAAAGAGTGTTGAGGGGATACATAGAGCCTGTTCTTTTGTATGGATGTGAAACTTGGACAATGAGCAGTCAAGCTGAAAAAGCATCTGATGGCTGCAGAAATGTGGTTTCTGAGGAAAATGCAAAGAATACAATGGACAGACAGAAAAACCAATGACCAAGTACTACAGGAGACAAATGAACATTGTAAACTGATTAGAGAAATTAGACGTAGACAGTCAAAATTTTTTGGACATGTTATGAGAAGAAATGGATTGGAGAACTTAGTGACAACTAGGCAAGATCGAGGGGAACAGACCAAGAGGAAAACCGAGAGGAAAATATCTGGATGGCTTGGTCACATGGCATGGACGAGACAGGAACACTGAGCTGATCCACGACACTGGTGATCGAGTGAAATGGCGAGTCATGACCGCCCACGCTTTCCGGCATGGCACATGATTGATTGATTGATTGTTGGTACATTACATTAAAATCTTTAGATCAGCGATTCTCAATCGGGGAGGAATTACCCCTAGGGGGAAATTGTAGGATTTCCAGGCGGAGTATGTGTGTGTGTGTGTGTGTGTGTGTGTGCGTGTGTGTGTGTGTGTGTGTGTGTGTGTGTGTGTGTGTGTGTGTGTGTGTGGGTGGGGGGGGAGGAAATAGGACCACAGATTGGCAGACTCAAACTGGCTTCAGGACCAAACACACCGCGATGGTCTCCCTTTCTTGAATTATATTTGAGCTTGAGGGTGTGTGTGTGTGTGTGTGTGTGTGTGTGTGCGTGAGTGCGTGCGTGCGTGCGTGTGTGTGTGTGTGTGTGTGTGTGTAGGGGCTAAGTCCACTGAACACCCGAGACATTTCGCGAGTGACACCGAAGGTGAATGTGAAGTGAAAATTTGGTTTAGAAAACAGAGCACACTGTTCTATGCAGCCGGTTTGGGAGGACTGATAAAACTATGAGATATGGGCGTCAATGTTGGTGGAAATTATGTTGAGAAAGAAAAGGACAATGTATGTATAAAAATAAACTGGAGTCAAGTTGTTATCATACTTAGTTATTTTTCTACAGCTATTTGTGACTTACTTATTGACTTCCTCTTGTATGTATAAGTATATATATATATATATATATATATATATATATATATATATATATATTTTTCTGGCATATTTTTGTTAGGGATGCGCTTGATGGCTATCCGCAGTGTGTTTCTGGTCAGTCTCTCTGTATATTTATCCATGTCTTCTCGTTCCTGCTGTTCCAGGTCTGTGTTGGTCATCTCTTCTCTGAACTGCTCCCATTTTGCTTTCTTGAAGTGGAAGGTTGGCCTGTTGTTGTTGGCGCTTAGCTGGGGCTTTGTTCTGGTGTTGATTATTATGGGTAGGTGGTCTGTGTTCGTGTCCTCTGTCACTTCTCACTGGCTGCTTGCTAGACCTATGGTGGCTATTGTCAGGTCAATGGCTGTGTCTTGGCAGTTTGGTCTGGGATCTATCCTGGTTATCGTCCCATCGTTGAGCACTGCCAGCTGATTGTCTTCGATAAACTCCATGAGTTTTGTACCAGCCCTGTCGTTCTGTATTGCTCCCCATGTGTTGTGGTGACAGTTGAAGTCTCCCACTATTAGGGCTTCTGCTGTAAGTCTGGTTTGGAGGGCTTGGGTGTCTTCATCCTCAATTACCCCTCTGCGTCAGTATACATTAATTATAGTTAGGTTTTTAGGGTTCCCTATGATAGTTGCACTGACACACTCCAAGTTCTTGGTGCGGAATGTTTCCTGTGTCACAATCTGGAACTATTCGTGCACTAACAGGGCAACCCCGCCCCCTTTAGCTTCTGTCCTGTCCTGTCTAATTACCGTGAACCCACGGCACCTACACTGTTGATTCGGTTTCAGGTGGGTTTCCTGCAGGGCATAAATGCAGTTCTGGCTCCCCAGTTGTTTCATGATGTCTGGGAGGTGGGATTTAATGCCCCTGCAGTTCCACTGTATTATTCTCACGTTTCTATTCTCCATTTTTGGTTCTACTGTTATTGCTGTCTGACCCGGTCTCTGTTCATCCGTCCTTTATCCTTCATACTCTGAGTTCGTTTCGTTTTCTTCATAGCTGTTTCCTTCCTCTATTATTAGTAGTCGTTCACTCTGCCAGTTTGGCGCGGTGCTGACCTTGTGTATTCCGCGTTCGCGACAAATCTTGGAAATACTCTTCGATGACTTTTCCTTCCATAGTGTTTCTATTTTGTGGTTCATTGCACTCAGCCACATTGGTTGTTTCTTTCTCGCGTCGGAGGGTAGTATATTCCATATTTCTGTGTATCCTTTTTCCACTTTTCGTAGTTTGGTTTCCTGTTGTTCCATCTTCTTTTTGATGTCTTTTATCTGTTCTTCCATGTTTTGGACGGTTTTTTTTCCATTCTTGTTGTGGCTTCTTCCATGCGTTTGGTGGCATTTGCCAGTTTTTCTTCTGCTTCCTGAGCTCTTTTATGAGCCTGTCTTAGGTTGTCGTCCTCTGGTCTTGTGACTGATCCTGTTTCTTTTTGTGTCTGTTGACTCTTTTCTGGCGGTTTGTCGGCTACTTGTGCTCTCTGATTAGTTATGTCTGTTTGCATACTCCGCCTATTGGGTAGCGTTTCAGGGCCGCTTTTGTGGAGGTTCTGCTTTAATTTAGCACTGACTCCCTCCAGGCAGCCAGTTCCCTTTTGTATGCAGGACACCCCTTGTATCTTGCACCGTGATTGCCCTTGCAGTTGGCTCATGTTCTTTTGGGATTGTGTTCTGCGTATTTTGTTTCGTTTTTTTGCGAGCTGGCAGTCGCTCCTCCAGTGCGGTTCTCCACAGAACTTGCACGTTGGCACTTTCTGTCTGCAACTTTGCCGGAAGTGGCAAAATTTCTGGCAAAGTGTGCACTGTGCTAACGGAGGAACAAATGCTTCGATGTGCTTGGGTTCCTTGTTTAGGGATATCTGACTCGGTGG
Source organism: Cepaea nemoralis (assembly GCA_014155875.1). Lineage (NCBI taxonomy): Eukaryota > Metazoa > Mollusca > Gastropoda > Stylommatophora > Helicidae > Cepaea > Cepaea nemoralis. The sequence continues at coordinate 226,345 of JACEFZ010027788.1, read as the reverse complement.
GTCTTGTCCTTCACATCTGATTTGTATGATCGAGGTGGGGTTTCCTTGCCCGTTCGTTATTCTTTCTCCGTCTATTATCTGTGCATGTTTGTTCTCTTTCCTAAGGTCGTTTAGGATCTTAGGCATGTCCAAGTGAGGGCTGATGCCTTTGACCACAATGTCGCAGGTTGGTTTGTGGATGTCGATGTCCACCTTGATCTCATGAATCAGTTGGATATTTTGGGGTTTCTGTGTATCTTTAATTCTTTTAATGAAGTCCTCCATTTCTTCTGTTTTGTTGGCGTGTACGAATACCTTCCCTTGCTTTGTTTTATATGCTTTCTCGATGTATATTTTTCCTAGTGCGTTATCAAGCATCGTTCTTATCTGAGGGTTATTCAGCGAAGTGATTTTCGCCTGCCCTTGATTGACTTGTGTTACTACTAGTCGAGTCTTCTCGCTCTCTACTTTGGCCACTGGACTGCTGTCTCGGTATTTAGACGCCTCTCTCCGGCTGTGTAGTCGCTCACCACTTCTGTTTGTCTTGGTGGACGGTGCTGGACCAGATGCTACTGACTTCTGATTGCCTCAGGTAGGTCCGCTGCCTGCCTTCCCCCTGTGGGTACTTGATTTAGGATCGGCAGCTGCCTTTTCCGAGTAAAGCTCTTTGTTTTGCGAGCTACTTCTTGTGTAGTACTCCATTTTTCTTCTGTTTACTTGGAACTATCGCGATGATAATGTGTTTATATTTATTAAGTAATGTTAGTACTCACGTTTACTTGCTTTTCCTTGGAAATATTAGCACACACAGTCACGATAATCCAATAGTGCGAAGAAAACACGTGCGACTCCAGCGATGAAATAACACACGAGTTTCTTGTTTTTACTTTGTGAATAAACGCGTGTCACAATCGTGGTAGTAAACTTAAGGATACTATTTATAAAACAGCGGTAGGGGTTTACGGCACTGTGGATCATAAGAGGCAGGACTGGTTCACGGCAAACAGCCAAATACTGCAGCTCTTGATTGATAAAAAGAAAATAGCTTCTTAAGAAACAAGGAAAGACCAACGCGTAACACTCTGAGTGAACTGAAGCAAGCAATGAAGGATGTGCAAAAGGCTGCCAGGCAGTGTGCGAATGACTATTGGATCAAGTTATGTGAGTCCATTCAAATCGCAAGTGATAAGGGAAACACCAGAAGCATGTATGAAAGCCTCTGGTCCAATGATCAAAAGAAGTGCACCGCTGAAAACCTTGACTGGAGAAAACATCACTGATAATAAACAGCAGATGGATAGATGGGTCGAGCACTATTTAGAGCTTTACTCAAGTGAGACCAAGTTAGCGGATGATGCCCTCAACGCCATAGAGGACCCTGCCAACTCTTGACCACCTGGACACACTTCCCACCATAACAGAAGTTAAGTGTGCTATAAATGAGCTTGCGTCTGGCAAGGCTCCAGGTAAGGATGGGATTCCAATAGAGGTAATCAGGAGTGGGAAAGACACACTCGCTCTACAGATCCACCAGCTAATAGAGCTATGATGGCGAGAAGGACAAGTCCCACAGGTTTGCAAAGATTCAAACATCATAACGCTGTACAAGAACAAGGCGATCGGAGTGACTGTAACAACTATAGGGGTATCTCACTTCTGTGTATTGTTGGGAAAGTATTTGCCAGAATTGTTCTGCGCAGACTTCAAGTCCTGGGAGATCAAGTCTACCCCGAATCACAGTACGGCTTCCGTCAGAACCGGTCTACCATTGATATGATATTTGCATTGCGTCAGATGCAAGAAAAATACCGGGAACAAAATCAGCCACTGTTTATTGCCTTCATCGACCTCTTCTGTCCATAGTGGAATTGTTCCACACAGACATGAAGGGTATAATCAAGTTTATGGGTCAACTTCAGAAGAGTTTGAAATCAAGAGTGGAGTTAAGCAAGGTTGTGTACTAGCTCCCACCCTCTTTGGGATATACTTTTCACTTCTACTGAAATACGCCTTTCGTGATCAGGATTGCGGTATATACATTTACTCACGCTCAGATGGTGGCCTCTATAATGCTCAGAGATTGTAGGCCAATACCAAAATTAGGAGGGTACTAATCAGAGAGTTGCTTTTTGCGGATGATGCTGCGATTACGACCCACTCTGAGGAAGAATTACAACATCTACTATCTGCATTCTCCAATGCTTGTTCTGAATTTGGTTTAACAATTAACAAAAAGAAGACACAGATTATGTCACAAAGTGCACATGGTGTACCATCAATCTTTATTGACGACGCCGCCGAACTGGAGATAGTAGACCATTTTACATATCTAGGATCAGAGGTAAATAGCAAATTATCCCTCGATCAGGAAATCAACATCAGGATTGGCAAGGGAGCAATAATAATGAACATGTTAGCAAAAAGAGTCTGGGAGAACAGGAAGCTTACTGCCAAAACAAAAGTCCTCGTCTACCAAGCCTGTGTCCTTAGTATTCTTCTTTATGGCAGTGAAACCTGGTCAACTTACTCACGCCAAGAGAAACGTTTAAACAGCTTTCATATGCGGTGTCTGCGAAGAATACTTGGTATTAAGTGGCAAGACAAACTCACAAATACTGAAGTATTGGAAAGATCAGGTTGTGTGACGGTGTATTCCATGCTCAGTCTTCGTAGACTTAGATGGATAGGACATGTTAGGAGGATGGATGATAGTAGAATACCAAAGGACATCTTTTTTGGTGAATTACAGGCGGGTAGGAGATATCAGGGTTGGCCTCTACTACGATACAAAGATGTGTGAAAGCGGGACATGATTGATACAGGCATAGATAATGCACATTGGGAGCAAGTGGCCGCTGAACGTGTTGCATGGAAGGCAACTATCAGAAATGGAATAAAGACAATGGAGAAAATGATTGCAGATAAAGCACACACAGAGCGTGAGAGACGTAAGATGGTGCACAATGGTGGAAATGACCATGTTTTCACATGCATCTACTGTGGGCAAACATTTGCAGCAAGATTTGGCCTTACCAGCCACACTCGCCACCGCCATGGGTGGTAGTTATTAAGCCTTTTTGAAGCACAATGTACCAAACTATCGTCTGTCAAGACGGAAAGGTGCCAATGATTCTTCTGCAATTGTCTTTAGTGGTTGCTTTCATTGCACGTGTGATTGCGATTGTGGTGTACATACTGTGGAGATAATAGTGATGTTTTGGTGCTGTTCCTGGTTTGTTAGTCGGGAGTTAAATGTCTTCATATTTGGTTAAGCTATGTCAATTATCAGTCATTGTATAGATCTTGTGTTAACATTTGGTCAATGCTGTCAACAATCATTATGTTCTGACTCTAGTTTTAACATTTGGTAAACTCTATCCACAATAATAATTTTCTAGCTCATGAATTAACACTAGGTCAACGCTGTCCATTATCATCATTTGCAGCTAGTGTGTTAACATTTACTCGCATCTGCTTACTATCATCATATTCTAGCTTTTGAATTAACATTTGGTCAACTCTTTGCGCTATCATTGATCACTGGCATGTGATTTAATAGTAAAAGACAACATACCCGTGAAAACAACAGCGGACATTTATGAAGTATCGTATAACAGCAATCCAGAAAGTTCTCCTTAAACCATTGCTTCCATAGGCCATCTGCAAAAGAAAATATTATGACTGACAATTGGATAAATGCTCTGGTACAAAACATACGAAAAATATACACAAGATAGACAAGAACCATGCTTGAATTTGTCCTCGGTATACAGACACGCACTTTGACAGTTTGAATTTATCCTCGGTATACATACACACACTGGGGCAGTTTGGATTTGTCATCGGTATACAGACACGCACTTGAACAGTTTGAATTTGTACTTGGTATAGCGACGACACACACATGGATAGTTTTTATGTGTCCTCGGTATACATAAATACACTGGACACATTGGATTTGTCCTCAGTATACTGACACACACTTGGACTGTTTGAATTTGTCCTCGGTATACAGACATACATGTGAAAAGTTTGGATTTATTCTCTGTATACAAACATAAACTTGGACAGTTCGGATATGCCATCAATACACAGACGCACACATAGACAGTTTGGCTTTGTCCTCTGTATACAGATAAACACTTGGAAAGCTTGGATTTGTCCTCTGTATACAGACACACACATGGAAAGCTTGGATTTGTCCTCTGTATACAGACACACACATGGAAAGCTTGGATTTGTCCTCTGTATACAGACACACACATGGAAAGCTTGGATTTGTCACCCTGATATTTGATCAACACACGGAAGCTTGGATTTGTCCTCTGTATACAGACACACACATGGAAAGCTTGGATTTGTCCTCTGTATACAGACACACACATGGAAAGCTTGGATTTGTCCTCTGTATACAGACACACACATGGAAAGCTTGGATTTGTCCTCTGTATACAGACACACACATGGAAAGCTTGGATTTGTCCTCTGTATACAGACACACACATGGAAAGCTTGGATTTGTCCTCTGTATACAGACACACACATGGAAAGCTTGGATTTGTCCTCTGTATACAGACACACACATGGGAAGCTTGGATTTGTCCTTTATACAGACACACATGGAAAGCTTGGTTTGTCCTCTGTATACAGACACACGGGAAGGGTTTGTCCTCTGTATACAGAAACATGAAAGCTTGGATTTGTCCTCTGTATACCGACAAACATGGAAAGCTTGGATTTGTCCTCTGTATCCGACACACACATGGAACTTGGATTTGCCCAGAAACATGGAAAGCTTGGATTTGTCCTCTGTATACAGACACACACATGGAAAGCTTGGTTTTCCTTGTATACAAACACACATGGAAAGCTTGGATTTGTCCCTCTTACCAACACACATGGAAAGCTTGGTTTTCCTTGTATCAGACACACAAACTGGATTTGTTTGTACACAGAAACATTGGATTTGCCTTTATACAGACCACACATGGAAAGCTTGGATTTTCCTCTGTACAGCACACACATGGAAACTGGATTTGTCCTCTGTATACAGACAAAACAATGGAAAGCTTGGATTCCTCTGTATACAGACACACACGAAAGCTTGGATCCTCGTATAGACAGAACTGGAAACTTGGATCTCTGATACAGACACACATGGAATTGTTTGTCCTCTGTACACGACACACACATGGAAAGCTTGGATTTGTCCTCTGATACAACACACACATGGAAACTTGGATTTGTCCTTATACAGAACACACATGGAAAGCTTGGATTTGTTCCTCTGTATACAGACACACACATGGAAAGCTTGGATTTGTCCTCTGTATACAGACACACACATGGAAAGCTTGGAATTTGTCCTCTGTATACAGACACACACATGGAAAAGCTTGGATTTGTCCTCTGTATACAGACACCACATGGAAGCTTGGATTGTCCTCTGTATACAGAACACACACATGGAAAGCTTGGATTTGTCCTCTGTATACAGACACACACATGGAAAGCTTGGATTTGTCCTCTGTATAACAGACACACACATGGAAAGCTTGGATTTGTCCTCGGTATACAGACACACACATGGAAAGCTTGGATTTGTCCTCAGTATACAGACACACACATGGAACGCTTGGATTTGTCCTCTGTATACAGACACACCCATGGTAAAGCTTGGATTTGTCCTCTGATACAGACACACACATGGAAAGCTGGATTTGTCCTCTGTACAGACAACACACATGGAAAGCTTGGATTTGTCCTCTGTATACAGACACACAACATGGAAAGCTTGGATTTGTCCTCTGTATACAGACACAACACATGGAAAGCTTGGATTTGTCCTCTGTATACAGACACACACATGGAAAGCTGGATTTGTCCTCTGTATACAGACACCACACTGGAAAGCTTGGATTTGTCCTCTGTATACAGACACACATGGAAAGCTTGGATTTGTCCTCTGTATACAGACACACACATGGAAAGCTTGGATTTGTCCTCTGTCATACAGACACACACATGGAAAAGCGTGGATTTGTCCTCTGTATAAAGACACACACATGGAAAGCTTGGATTTGTCCTCTGTATACAGACACCACATGGAAAGCTTGGATTTGTCCTCTGTATACAGACACACACATGGAAAAGCTTGGATTTGTCCTCTGTATACAGACACACACATGGAAGCTTGGATTTGTCCTCTGTATACAGACACACACATGGAAAGCTTGGATTTGTCCTCTGTATACAGACACACACATGGAAAGCTTGGATTTTGTTCCTCTGTATACAGACACAACACATGGAAAGCTTGGATTTGTCCTCTGTATACAGACACACACATGGAAAGCTTGGATTTGTCCTCTGTATACAGACACACACATGGAAAGCTTGGATTTGTCCTCTGTATACAGACACACACATGGAAAGCATTGGATTGTCCTCTGTATACAGACACACACATGGAAAAGCTTGGATTTGTCCTCTGTATACAGACACACACATGGAAAGCTTGGATTTGTCCTCTGTATACAGACACACACATGGAAAGCTTGGATTTGTCCTCTGTATACAGACGAACTTAACAACAATGGAAAGCTTGGATTTGTCCTCTGTATACAGACACACACATGGAAAGCTTGGAATGTGTCCTCTGTATACAGACACACACATGGAAAGCTTGATTTGTCCTCTGTATACAGACACACACATGGAAAGCTTGGATTTGTCCTCTGTATACAGACACACACATGGAAAGCCTTGGATTTGTCCTCTGTATACAGACACACACATGGAAAGCTTGGATTGTCCTCTGTATACAGACACACACATGGAAAAGCTTGGGATTTGTCCTCTGTTACAGACACACACATGGAAGCTTGGATTTGTCCTCTGTATACAGACACACACATGGAAAAGCTTGGATTTGTCCTCTGTAGTACAGACACACACTAGGAAAGCTTGGATTTGTCCTCTGTATACAGACACACACATGGAAAGCTTGGATTTGTCCTCTGTATACAGACACACACATGGAAAGCTTGGATTTGTCCTCTGTATACAGACACACACATGGAAAGCTTGGATTTGTCCTCTGTATACAGACACACACATGGAAAGCTTGGATTTGTCCTCTGTATACAGACACACACATGGAAAGCTTGGATTTGTCCTCTGTATACAGACACACACATGGAAAGCTTGGATTTGTCCTCTGTATACAGACACACACATGGAAAGCTTGGATTTGTCCTCTGTATACAGACACACACATGGAAAGCTTGGATTTGTCCTCGGTGTACAGACACACACATGGAAAGTTAGGATTTGTCCTCGGTGTACAGACACACACATGGAAAGTTAGGATTTGTCCTCGGTGTACAGACACACACATGGAAAGTTAGGATTTGTCCTCGGTATACAGACACACAATAGGACAGTTTTGATTTGTCCTCGGTATACAGAATACACATGGACATTTTGGATTTGTCCTCGGTATACAGACACACACATGGACATTTTGGATTTGTCCTCGGTATACAGACACACACATGGACATTTTGGATTTGTCCTCGGTATACAGACACACACATGGACATTTTGGATTTGTCCTCGGTATACAGACACACACATGGACATTTTGGATTTGTCCTCGGTATACAGACACACACACATGGACATTTTGGATTTGTCCTCGGTATATAGACACACACATGGACATTTTGGATTTGTCCTCGGTATACAGACACATACTTGGACAGTTTGGATTTGTTCTTGTATACAGACATGCACATGGAAAGTGTGGATGTGTCCTCGGTTTACAGACACACACTTGGAAATTTGGGATTTGTCCTCGGTATACGAATAGACACTCGGGCAGTTTCGATGTGTCCTCTGTAAACATACACACGTGGCGGTTTGGATTTGTCCTCGGTATACAGGCACACGCATTGACAAATTGGATTTATCTTCGGTATATAGACACACATTTATACAGTTCGGATGTGTCCTCGGTAAGTAGACAAGCACTTGGACATTTTGGATTTGTCCTCGATGTACAGACAAGCAGTTCGGTAGTTTGGATTTGTCCTCGATGTACAGACACGCAGTTCGGTAGTTTGGATTTGTCCTTGATGTACAGACACGCAGTTCGGTTGTTTGGATTTGTCCGCGATGTACAGACACGCAGTTCGGTTGTTTGGATTTGTCCTCGATGTACAGACAAGCAGTTCGGTAGTTGGATGTGTCCTCGATGTACAGACACGCAGTTCGTAGTTTGGATTTGTCCTCGATGTACAGACACGCAGTTCGCTAGTTTGGAGTTTGTCTCGATGTACAGACACGCAGTTCGGTAGTTTGGATTTGTCCTCGTGTACAGACACGCAGTTCGGTAGTTTGGATTTGGTCCTCGATGTACAGACACGCAGTTCGGTAGTTTGGATTTGTCCTCGATGTACAGACACGCAGTTCGGGAGTTTGGATTTGTCCTCGATGTACGACACGCAGTTCGGTAGTTTGGATTTGTCCTCGATGTACAGACACGCAGTTCGGTAGTTTGGATTTGTCCTCGATGTACAGACACGCAGTTCGGTAAGTTTGGATTTGTCCTCGATGTACAGACACGCAGTTCGGTAGTTTGGATTTGTCCTCGATGTACAGACACGCAGTTCGGTAGTTTGGATTTGTCCTCGATGTACAGACACGCAGTTCGGTAGTTTGGATTTGTCCTCGATGTACAGACACGCAGTTCGGTTGTTTGGATTTGTCCTCGATGTACAGACACGCAGTTCGGTAGTTTGGATTTGTCCTCGATGTACAGACACGCAGTTCGGTAGTTTGGATTTGTCCTCGATGTACAGACACGCAGTTCGGTTGTTTGGATTTGTCCTCGATGTACAGACACGCAGTTCGGTAGTTTGGATTTGTCCTCGATGTACAGACACGCAGTTCGGTTGTTTGGATTTGTCCTCGATGTACAGACACGCAGTTCGGTTGTTTGGATTTGTCCTCGATGTACAGACACGCAGTTCGGTTGTTTGGATTTGTCCTCTGTAAACATATACATATAAGTAAAAGACCACCATGTGAATGTGGAAGCCAAGGGGAAACCACCACATTATCTTCGAAAGACTTTAAGTCAAACCATATTTCAGAGTTAACAACGTTAATGGCTGTCTTAGGGCATCCTCGTCTGGTAGGGACAGTCACGAGCCACAGGTGACACCAGACCGTCATCCAGCTACTAATGGCAAGATCATAAATAAGTACATAAACTTAGAGTAGGAACATGGAATGTTAGGACATTAAATGAGCTAGGAAAGTTGAACAATGTCTAAGAGAGATGGATAGCATGAACATGAATATACTAGGCGAACGTGAGATGAGATGGAAGGGATCGGGCAAAATTATAGCTGACAACCACACTATATTCCATTCTGGAAGGGATCCACATGAAAAAGGTGTAGGAATAATATTAGACGAAAAAACAGCCAAGTCAATTAATGGGTACTGGTGTTTTCAAGATTAATTATGGTCAAAATCAATGGTAATCATATATATATATATATATATATATATATATATATATATATATATATATATATATATATATATATATATATATATATATATATATATATATATATTATACAAGTATTTGCACCAACAACAAGCAATAGTGATGAAGAAATACAACACTTTTACGACTGTCACATAGCGTTTTCAGTTTCGCCAATTTACAGTCTAGTAGAGCCGCGTTTCGGGGAATCGGGAGTTTGACGTAGTGGACCATTGGCGATTCCTTATATGGTCACACCTACAGTAACTCCAGAACGAGGTGAGGAATTTGGCGGTAGCTGGAAATAGAATAGAATAGGTAGGTAAAACTCCCGGGCTGGACCAGACATAGTCACTTGAGTCTTGGCCAGCCAACGAGAAGGATGTAGTCATACAGGGAGCGGGTGTAGGCCCATTGTAGGCCCATTTTTTGCCTCTATGTTGCAATGGTGAGTGAAATATGGTTTTTTGAATGATAATATTTGTATTATATAATTAATACAATATTTGTTTGATATGAGAAATATAATACATGTCATTTATGTATTTTGGTGAAGTTTGCTACGGCACCATTGCTTCTGTAAGAGAGACAGCCTGAGATTCGAGCTTTCCATTTCCAAGTCTATACCACAGTCTCATAATCCTCTGCTTATAATTCTTATCATGCTATGATTACTGATTCCTCTTCTTTTGAAGATTTTGATATCTCTGTAAATTCTGTATAGTTTCTGCAGAGTTCAATCTATCTTCACTTTCGGTTCAATCTCATCTAGGGAAGAGCCTATCTTTACCGGACTTCTGGTAAACTATTTATATGCCACATAGGCATTTGTAAGATTCAGAACCTGTACGCATATATATTGTGCGTGTGAATCTTATTTTATCTGTGTACAGAATATGCCGGGGAGGGAGGTTGATTTTGTGTGTACGACAGCCTGGGGAAACAGTTAGTTAAGACACCCCATTGCTTCAGACAATTCATGAGCAAGGTTTGCATACCTGTGTACTCATTTTTACCTGCAGTAAATCGTGCAGGATTGCTTGACTAATGGTAACAAGACAGTTGGAGCAGATATGTACCAACCCAGACAGTTGAGTCCCACTCCCGGTCATGTTCTAAAACAGAATGTTGTACTCCCATAGAGAGGAGTGTTTTTATAGGTAGGGAGAGTATATCTATGTGGTGGTATCTGTGTTGTCCTGTTAGTCGTCTGTGGTGTATAGTGAGGGTGGTGGGAACAGTTTATAATGCTGTCCCCCATCCCCGGCCAGTAGACTAAATATGTTTGCGGACAAGGCATAGAGACCCGTTTGTCAACAGAGATTTGGATACAATGTGCTAGCAGAGAACAGCGGGGAGGACCCCTGTCCTCTGGTGATATGGCCAATGTGTGTGTCTGTTTGTGCAAAATGAAAATGTATATTATGCCAGAAGGTACATTGTTTGTCATTTTTAATTTTGCAGACATTAGAGGCGGGCGAGGGACATTTTGGCAGAGTCGATAACAAGTGGCAAATTTGGCTGAGTCAAAAACTATTGGCTTTGATATGCAGAGTAGGCGAACCAGAAATCTGTATGAAGGTGTGACCATGGGAATAAGGCTTGTCAAGGGAGACACCTCCCTATTTTCTTTTACGCAATTACGTGAAGACCAATTCTCAGTCACCTCCCTTTGATTATAGGGGTTAACAACGTATGAGCTAATAGCCAGACAGCTTGAAGAGTGATCTGGAGTGAGGTACTATCGATACCCATTATTTAAGTCTGAGAGATTTACCGAGCCTGCTGCCCGAACTATCAGAGGATCTGTAGAACTGGGTTATCAATTCCAAGTGTAGTCGAAGACATCAGACGTCTGTCTAGAACCAGTGATGGCCCACTAAAGTTGCAATGTCGGTTATAGACATCGGGATGTATCTTGATCTACGATGAAAGAATACTACCCCCTATCGGCTAGGTGCCTCCTGGAGGTTCTTCAACTGCTACCCTTACAACCTCGTCAATAGTCCGTGCTTCAACTTTTCCAGAATGATGGAGAAGAATACCAATGGGTGAAATTCCCTATTTTGTGCAGACATATTTCCTCTCCAGACCAATGCCAGATCGAGTAGTTCCAGAGTTCAAGTCACAACATCATCATTTATCTCGAAAGTCCTGTAGGAACATTGGGTGAACAGTCACATTTGTGAGCCAGTAGGTTTCACCATCCAATGGATTTTTATTAATATCATCGATTCCATATCCAATCATAGTGTTCAGCATACAGAGAACCTTGTTGATTTCCAGTAACACACTTTTGTGTTTAGGTCAGTTCAGGATGGAATAAAGCCATCTATTTCAGCGGTAGAGAAGGTGGAGTAAAATAGAACTGTAGAAGTGTCGTCATAAGACTTCTTCTTCTGGAGAATAAAGACAGTTGTAGAGAGGCCCAGTGTGGAGTGAATCTACATTTTCCTGATTTAGAAGATTGGTGTCTTCAAGAACTTAGTTACAACAATGATACAATCAACAGTCAGATCCCTGATCTATGATCTGTTTGGTTTTTCCATGTGATAGACATCATGTAGTGGTGTATAGGTCTAGTAGTTGATTAGACGGCACATAGTAGAAACAGTCGTCCCGAGTAGGGCAATCGGGAAGACACAACAAGCAAAGTGCGGGTGATTGGTGTTTTTAGGTGCAGGGAAGAGGAAGAGGAGGAGGAGAGTTTTTAGAGTAGACGTTAATGCATTACTTGATAATGTATTTGTTGTGTTCTGATGTTGTTATAGATTGTAGTGGAGACAAAGTCTCGTACTTCCATGTTAAGAGATTCTAGTAATAAAATATATATATATATGTTCTTCAGGAGAGTTTTCATTGTCTAATGACCAGAGTTACACTGTTTGTTATCGTTGAGAGGTGTGCTGCTGTATTTCATGTCTAGAGAACAACAGTGGGAAGCCAGATCACACATGGACTCATATGTAATGAGCAGAACAACAGATTGGTGGTGATCCATGGTGAATTGGCTAGTTTTCTTGATGACTTCAGGAAGGGTAGTCTTATCTTGTAAAGTGGGTGGAGTCTATCCGGCCCATATCTCATTCTTACATCAATAGAGCCAATAACTACGCTATAGTCCTGGAGACTTTTAGGAAAGAAACTGTCTTGATCAACTGCCTTATACGGTGAATCCGAGGACCTTTATTTCCCTAGACAATCATTTCATATGGTATTCACATTTACTACCCCACAACGACAAAATAGTAAATGGTTAAAACTAAAATTGGATCACAAGAAATAAAAATAATACTTAGAGATGTTAATGCAAAAGTAGGAAAGAAGAAAATGGAGGATGTAGTGAGGATTTATTTTCGGTACAAGGAATGAAAGAGGAGAAACACTAATAGAATGGGCAAATATCAATTATATGATAATTGGAAACACATGGTTTAATCACCATAAAAGACGACTATACACATGGAAAAGCCCTGAGAAGAAAGTACGCAACCAAATTGACTACATACTAATTAATAAAAGACTTATAAATGCTTTAATTGATGTAAAGACAATGTCTGGTGCTGTCTGTAATAGTGATCATGTACCACGATGTGGACAAATAAAGGTAGGATTAAAGAGAGGGAAACAAGTAATTAAGAACTTGAGACTTAATAAAGGGGTTCTGAAAGTAGATAAAGAAATTCAAGAACAATACAGAGTGACTGTGAAAAATATGTACAATGCAATAGCTAAAATACAGAGTATGAATGATCAATGGGAAATGTTAGGGGACTCCATTCGTCAAACTAGCAAAGAAATATTACCGGAGAGAAGCTACGAAAAAATGGATGAATAAAGAAATCTTAATACTGATGGATAAAAGGAAACAGAATAAAAATGACAAACAAGAGTATGCTAAGATAAATAAAGAAAAAAGAGATAAATGTGTGAAGGCAAAAGAAAGTTGGTTAAACGAGCAATGCAAACAACTTGAATTAAATTCCATTAAAGATCAAAAAAGTATGCACAGACAAATCAGTGAGCTAACAGGAAGAAAAATAAGAATAAATACAGGGTGTTTGAAATCAAAAAAAGGAAAGATATTATTGGAGGAAGATGCTATAATGAAGAGGTGGAATGAGTATATAAGAGAATTATATAATGGAGAAAGGGAAGAATTAACAGAAGAAAGTAACTTAGAAGGCCCACCTATTCTAAAAGAAGAAGTCGCTGACGCTATGAAACATATGAAGAAAGGAAAAACAGCTAGGCCAGATGAAATCACAGTAGAAGAATTAGAAGTATTGGGAGAATTTGGGGTAGATATATTAACCAATATGCTAAATGATATTTACAACAATGGATATTTACCGAGCGATATGGTAAAATATGTGTTTATAGCAATACCAAAGAGACCAGGAGCAACTGACTGTGAAGATTTTCGTACAATTAACCTCATAAACAATGTCACTAAGCTTCTACTCAGAATTATAATGAGAAGAACAAGAAAGAGAATAAAAATGGAAATTAGTGAAGAACAGCATGGTTTTATGAAAGGAAAGGGTACAAACAATGCAATATATATATTACGAACACTAAGAGAAAGGTCAATAGAGAAACAGAGGGACATATATTTATGCTTCATAGAACTAAGGCATTTGATAAAGTAAAACATGATGAGCTAATTAAAATGTTGGAAGATATCAACATTGACTGGGAAAGATTTCAGAATAATAAAGAATATATACTGGAACCAAGTAGCAGCAATTAAAATAGGAAATAAAGAGGGTAGTTACGAACAGATAAAAATAGGAGTACGACAGGGGTGTGTCTTGTCACCCGATCTCTTCTCTCTATATAGCGAAGTAATAATGAGAGAGATCAAAGAGAAGCCAGGAATACTAATCGGAGGATATAATATAAACAATATACGCTATGCAGATGACACAGTATTGGTGGCGGATAATGCAACAGACCTACAACAATTAGTTGGACATTGTAGTAATCAGAGAGTGCACAGAAAGGACTCTCCTTGAATATCAAGAAAACAGTAACAATGGTGATATCAAAGAAAATGGGGACACCAAAATGTGACATAGAAACAGAAGGGGAAATTCTCAACCAAGTGGATAATTTTAAATACCTAGGGGCACTTATAACATCGGATGGAAGATGTACAACAGAGATTAAGAGCAGAATAGGGCAGGCAAAAGCCGCATTTCAGAAAATGAAGAGTATCTTATGCAATAAGTCGCTATCAATGAATGTAAGAAAGAGAGTGCTAAAATGCTATATAGAACCAGTTTTGCTGTATGGCAGCGAATCTTGGAATGTAAATGAACAAATTAGGAAGAACTTAGAAGCAACAGAGATGTGGTTTTTAAGACGAATGTTGCGAATTCCTTGGACTGCCAGAGTAACTAACAACGATTGCCTGATAGAGGCTAATGAAACTAGAACACTATAAACAACAATAAGAAAGAGACAAACAGCTTTCTTTGGTCATGTGATGAGAAGGGAGGCATTGGAGAACATTGTGACAACTGGAAAGATCGAGGGGAAGAGAGGCAGAGGCAGACCAAGAGAAATGATGCTGGACGGATTGAGACGGTGGCATGGAGGAATATCATCAGCAGAGTTGATCCAGAACACCAAAGACCGAGATCTGTGGAGAGCCATGAACGCCTACGCCAGCCGGCACGGCACTTGATGATGATGATGATGATGATGATGATGATGATGATGATGATGATGATGATGATGATGATGATGATGATGATGATGATAGAGACATGCATTTGGACAGTTTGGATTTGTCCTCGGTATACAGACACGCATTTAACAAATTTGATTTATTCTGGGTATACCTAAACACACTTTGATCTTTTGGATTTGTCCACAGTGTACAGACATATATATGGATAGTTTGAAATTATCCTCGGTACACAGACACACACTTTGGCGGTTTGAATTTGTCCTCGGTAACACAGACACTCACTTGGACAATTTGGATTTGCTCTCGATATACAGACACACTTGGACAGTTTGGATTTGTCATTGGTATATATATATATGATAAATACCAATGAGGAAATGTGCAACACATGGAAAGAATATTTTATTGAATTACTAAATTGTGAAGCTCCAAATAACATTTTCCCACAGGAAGAGGTTCTAACATGCGAACCACAAATTGAAGAACCTACATTTGAAGAAATCCTATATGTAATCACACGACTTAAAAACAATAAGGCAACTGGGACTGATGGAATTGCTGCTGAATTTATAAAGGCAGGTGGCCATGCATTACATCTAAAGCTATACGAACTAATAATAAAAATCTGGAGGACAGAAGAATTACCCCATGACTGGAAAGAGTCATTATTGATACCTATCTTTAAGAAAGGAGACAAGTTCCAATGTGGAAATTATAGAGGAATATCACTACTGTCCACAAGCTATAAGATACTATCCGCAGTATTACTAAATAGACTAAAACCATATTCAGAAGACATATTAGGTGACTACCAGGCGGGTTTTAGACAAAACAGATCAACAATAGATCAGATATTTATCTTACGACAAATAGCCGAGAAACATTGGGAATATAAAAGAGATCTCCATAACATTTTTGTGGATTTTAAAAAGGCTTATGATAGTGTCCATAGGAATAGTCTATGGAATGTTATGCAGGAATTTGGAATACCAAGGAAGTTAATTAACATGACCAAACTATGCATGGAAGATACTTATAATATAGTAACATATAAAGGCAGGAAATCAGACCCCTTCCAAATAACATCTGGCTTGAAACAGGGTGATGCACTATCGCCGCTACTCTTCAATCTGGCTCTAGAGAAAGTTGTAAGGAAGGTAAAGGAGGAATGTGATATTGGAGGAACATCCAAGCTGCTTGGTTATGCAGATGATATAGATATTATAGGGCAAAGTGAACAAAAGACATTAGAAATATTGACTCACTTAAAGGAAAAAGCCCAACAGATGGGGCTGGTTATCAACCAAGATAAGACAGAATATATGGTAATTTCAAGAGACGGAATGGCTAAAAACTCTGGCCACATACAAATAGATAATATGACCATTAAAAGAACGGAAACATACAAATACCTGGGTACAATCTTCAACTGCTCCAACATCATAAGGGAAGAAATACAAACTAGAATCAACTCTGGAAATAAGATATACTATGCACTACAACATCTACTAAAATCAAAGGCGCTATCTCGTAACACCAAAATCACAATATACAAAACACTGATCAGACCAGTTGTGCTGTATGGCTCTGAAACCTGGAGTACAACGAAAGGAGACGAAGCCTTGTTACAAACCTTTGAGAACAAAATTTTAAGACGCATCTTTGGACCCATTAGGGATACACAAAGTGGAGAGTGGAAAAGAAGAAGTAACAAAGACATTTATGATTTGTTTAAGTCCCCGCTAATCACTGGTATCATGAAGGCTAATAGACTACAATGGCTGGGGCATATAGAAAGAATGGAAGATAATAGGGAAACAAAACTCGCTTACACTCAGGAAGTAAATGACCGTAGACCCCGAGGTAGACCAAGAAGGCGGTGGAGAGATAATATACATACAGACCTACAAGCACTTGGAATCAACGACTGGCAAGAGAAGGTCCACCAGAGAGACGAATGGAGACAGATTGTATTTGCAGCAAAGAACCTCAATGGCTCGGAACGCTGAAGAAGAAGAAGAAGAAGATATAGCCACATACGTGGACAGTTTAGATTTGTCTTCGGTACGCTGACAAACACTTTTTTTTTCGGTATACAGACACACATTTGTGGATTTTGGTTTTGTCCTGATTAAACATACAAACGATTGCGGTTTGCATTTGTCCTCGGTATACTTGGATAGTTTAGATTTATCCTCGGTATACAGACACACACTTTTAGAAGTTGGGGTGGGTCATCGGTATACAGACACACAATTATACAGTTTCGATTTGCTCTCGGTTTACAGACAACACTTGGACAGTTTGGATTTGTCCTCGATATACATACACGCATTTCCATAATTTGGATTTTTCCTCTGTAAACGTACACACTTAGGAATTTTGGATGTGTCCTCCGTATACAGATACACTCGTGGACAGGTTGGATTTCTCCTCGTTATACAGAAGCACACATGGACAGTTTCGATGTGTCCTCGGTATACACAATACACACTTAGGCAGTTTGGATATGTTCTCGGTATACAAACACACATATGGGCAGTTTGGTTTTGTCCTCTGTAAACATACACACGTGAACGTTGTGGATGTATCCTAGGTATACAAACACACACTTGGGCAGTTTGAAATTTTGCAAGACGAAGGCAGGCGTCGAAACCCAGGTCCAAGCACCCTCATGACATTATGAGCGTAACGCACTATCGATTACACTAACTGGCCTGTTGTTTCCTGTTTTGTTGTGTTTATAGATTAGCCGAGTGGCGCAATGGCTAACAGTCTTGCTTGTCGTACCGGTGGTGGCGTGTTGGAATCGTCTTCCATGTGGGTATGTTAGCACCGACCTAGTTGTCCAGGCAGACCCAGCCTAAAATGGGTTCCAGAGAATGTCCTGGGAAGTAAACGTATCATTCTAATTCAGCTGGACATTGACCCCATTACCATCATCATCATCATCATCATCATCATCATCATCATCATCATCATCATCATCATCATCATCATCATCATCATCATCATCATCATCACTATGATTGCCATCATCATCATCATTACTATCATCATCACTATAATAATGGGACGCAGAGGTGTTTCCAAATCACCAGGGCCGGGTTATATACTGGCTGTGGGATGTGGATTTTAATTCCTGAGAATAATTCGTTAAAATGTCTAGGGGGTTTTATTGATTCTCTGGTCACTGGTTAGAATGCAGGGTGATCAGGGATATTTACCACAAATCCCAGGAGAAAAGAGTTCAATCCTTGAAACCTTGGCCTCTGTGTGTAGGTTTCCCTTCCCACTTCATCACCCTTTACATTTTCTATGGCGCTAGAAGGATATTGATTGCTCACAACATATAAACAACCACTTGTTGGACACCACATTTACTTGATGTACACAACACTTTTGGACAAACAGTTCAGGTATTAACTCAAGATCTGCAATTACATATATAGATGTGTAATAAACACTATGCATTTTCAGACAGGCATGGGAATAATGTGCAGTATTACAACATAGTACCCAGTGACCCCAGAAAAAAACAAGGTTATTACAAACAACACAACAACCACAAATTGGGTCTACTTTCATTTTCCCTCATAATTAAGGCAAATAAAGATATTAAATAGAACCCAACATAACATGTTTCTGACACCTTTTACCATTCTCTCATTGTTAAAAATAATGAGTTGGTGTCAAAATACTATACCATCTATACCATTGGGAAAAAAAACCTACTGACCTGTTACCTTCAGAAAAAAATTACCAACACATAAACAGCATTTTGTACTAATTAAATTAATTAATCGAGTCTATCTCCTGGTGTGCGGTTATGGGTTCACCTTTGCTGTCGATTAGATCCTTTTCCCCATTATCTGGGTACCGAATTAATGCACTCAGTTATGTTCTTACTATTTAGTCACTGGTAATTGGCTGGTGCAAATCATACTTTATAATCCAAAATAGAAATTACACACAATCACAAATCCCTCCGCGGGCTAGAATATTCGAGTACTCTGTTGCAGTAGGCTCGGTGTCTTTTTTTTGAAATTTGGGGCCTCAGGTTGGTCTAACTTTCCGGAATTTCCACTTAAGCTCTGCAGAAGGTACTTTACCATCTCACCATACATGGTGCCAAGTAGACGTCCATTCAGCTGCTCTGCTTTTAATATCAGAATCCCAAGTAGTTCCACAAAGATTTTACACCCACCAAGTCGCGAGTCTATAACCCATGGTATTTAGGTTGACATTGGACCAGCAAAGAGTTAGTCGTTGTTATCTAGTCCAGTGTAGAACTTTATATGACTGAGAGGCATCTCATGGTAGTATCTGTGACTAGGGCCACAATTGATCTATACCTACATATATCCACAGATGAATAAATCCGGCACAGTAACAGGTTTGCAAACAATTGGATGATTCCTCTTGTTGCTGATGTAGAGACATTTAGCTGCTTTCATATGGTCTTTTATCTGATGGGGTTCAGGGTTTGGAACCTTGAGGTAATCTGGTTTCGTAGTTATGTTTCAGATGATATTAAGTTTGTACCTTGGTTGTATTGGCTTATGTGGTTCATGTCTTCTCCCCATTTGTTTGAGTCGGGTGTTCATAGCTAGAACTTGGTGTTGCATGGCTGGAACCTTATGTTTGACTGTTGCAGCTGTGAGATGTTCTTTCGAAGACTTATCCATTGTGGATATTAACTTGGTAATCCAACCAACAGTTGAAGGTTACTCACTGTTGTTAGTTTTAGTAACTTGAAGAAGGATTGTCCCAGTTTCACTGACTTGGTTGAATGATGAGGCCATAGGTGATACTTCTCAGAAGTAACGCAAACGATACACTGTTGTCAGTACTCTGATGATCTTCATCTTTGTAGATTATTAGATCTTGAAGTCCATCCTGGATATTCCTACTAAAATAGGACTTAATCACTCACCCAGTCAGTTGTCTTCTAATTTATCTGTTGCTCGCTATGGAGCTATTGAGCGCAGCAGTCCATGGGTATTTCTAGATGCAGACTATGGTTAGGACATTCACTTTCTGGCTGTTGACCCAGGATCCAGGTTTAGTGATATAGTCCCACCACATTCAACCACCACCTGCTTCTCTTCTATAGAAAAGGGATGACAAGAATACAACACTAGCATTAACCTACTGTGATGTGTTAACTTTCACAAGACAATTACAAACAAAAATACAAAACAAGGGGAGAAGGGGAAAGGAGTGGGTGTCCATGTTCCACTGTCCCTCATTGCTGAGTAGAGCCATTCTGACTCTTAATAGTGAGTAAGGTATTTTCTCACTAATATTTTGTTCTGTTGTTACTGGGACTATTAGATGAGTGAAGTCATTCTGTCCATCCAACATGTTGATATTGTCTCTCTCATTACTTGAAGAGAATAGCCTATACAGAATCTCTGTGGTTTCTAATGCCGCGTCTTCCTTTCGGCACTATAATCATCCTTAGGTCAAGACTATTCAACATTGGCTTAAGTACTGACATACACATGGATTCTTACATCAACATCCTCTAATCCCAAGGTGCAACATTAAAATGTATATTCCCACAGTAAAAAGTAACAATCAGAACAGAGAAAATTCTCATACCAGAAAAAAAAACATACATGTCCATTTTTCTGATATCAAGTACATGATAATCCTACATAATAATTAATCATAATGCTGATGCAGGGAGCCTTTGTTTTTGGATTTTCTCAGGGGTTAATCCATAACTAAAACATACATTGTTTTCCCCCACTGCGTACAGCAGATGAGGATAGTAGTCGCTGTGATATATTTTGTCAAGGACTGCTATTATTCAAGCAATTTATTCACATCAATCTTCGCTTCTGTTCCTACTACAGTGAGGCTGATGCGGATTGAATCCTATCCGAACATGCATTTACATCACGCGTTTACTTTAATTGTTCATGAATTTATATTCAAACATGGCATGTCCCTAACACTATTTTATGAAATGATTATATGTTCACCCTCATATGGAGTGGTTACTAATCTGTTAACAAAAGGATGGTACTAAAATTTAACACTATAGTTCCAAGTTACAGATTATGATGTGGCGAAGTATTTTATCCCCTGACTAAGAGTCAGGAATACGCGTAATCATTTGTATGTCCCCGCATGGATAAAATTCCCTTTCTATAGTCCATAGATTATTTGCAGATTTCTAAGCATAGATAGTGAGATATATGTTCACAGTGCATAGAAGTTTTATACATAGGAATATGAAATTGACAGACACTAGTTCTTTACTATGAAGTATGAATCAGGGGTCTGCTCCTACATTGAGAAAATCTCTAGAATGTGTTTCAGACATGAGAGTTGATACTTTATGTGTACTACAGTACACATAATATTCATAGATTATAAGGCACTATTAGTTAGATATAAGTTCATAATGCCTAGGAAAGATAATAACATATGGATTTGAATGTGTAAGACATAGGAAAAATTACAGCGTGGCGCCCACATGTGTTTCCTTAGTAAACATCATCCAGCCTGGTTTAAGAGAATTGTAACTAATTCTTAATTAAACATACTGATCTATGTAATACATAAATATATCTTAATAATGTAGATAACATACCAATTGGCTTGCAGAGAATGATGATTTTAAAAGGCAAAATACTTTTTGCCACACGGGGAAAGAAACCCCACCCGGGGAACACACGTCTGTTTCCTTTGATTGTCTGCACTCAAAATGGCTACTTTAGTCCTTTGTTTTCCCATCAGTCCCGGTCTTGCCAGGTACGTGAAAAATTAAAGCCAAATAGATTAAGCTGCCACGGTCAGTCTATCGCTGTTTTATTTTCTCCTACATTAAGTAAGTTACTTAAACAGTAATTGAAAGGATTTGTTTATTTTTAAGGGAGTCAATGCTTAGGAAAGGGTAGGGACGTTTTTATTATATTACACGCCTCCCCCATTTAAGACATTTATTTCTTTCAGAAATTAAATGGTCAAGTAGTACTCTACAATTTCCGTCTTTACATTGACTCACCTTGTCTCCATTCCTTATTAATTTCTTGCATTACTTCCCTATGTTATATAATCAGAGCCACGTCCATATTCTTTTAGTCACGACAACTAGCATAACATTAAAGGATTATTTCTCTTTTATTGAAAGAGTGTAGCACCCTCTCCACTGTTGTCAGCTATTGTTTGAAATATGAGTGGTTATCTGATAGTTTGTTACTTTCAAGTACTAGTTTGTCTGCATCAAACCGACTTTTTGAAGCAATTGAAATATCATCATTAAGCTTGCAATAGCCTGATGATACTGTTCATATGAGATCATTTGCTGAATTTCTTTTCCCAATATATTTAGTCTGGCGTTAAGAACAGGAGAAAGCCCTGAGTACTTCTACATGGGTTATTAAGAAACCTAACATCTGCATTTTGCTGATTCTGGGTTTTGTGCGTCCACTCCCCTCAGATTCTTTTCCCAGCAGAAAGTCTCTTCTCTCCTTGTAGTTCATTTATGGTCTACGTGTAATCACTGCTAACTTAAGCATGACTAGTTTGGATATATACCAGCTTGATTCCTCTCTCGTTAGATTATTAATCTTGAGATTATGTTAAAACCAACGGTTAATTCTGCGTCTACTGATAGCATATTAAACTCGCCCGTCTCCCTGTAAGTTAGACGTTTGTTTTAACTATAGATCTGATATTTAAAGGAAGCTAAAGATGGTCAATGTTGAATACATTTTCATCCAACACATCATGTGTTTGGGTTATTAGTCGAGTTATGGGATTTTCCGATCAGTTTTGATAACTACTGATTAGAGTGGTGTCCCTTTCTCTTGCGGGTTTTCCCGGAGAATCTCGACTAATATGTAAACAACGTCACACTTTTCCAGATTTCCGTTCTGAACCGAATATTCCGGGGAACATGAATCTATCAGAAATGAAGTAATTCTTAGCTTACTCTCTCTGCTTTTCCTTCTAACCTAGATCTATTTTACGCTAGAATCCTTATTAGTAATTCTAAGCTGATGTGTTTGAGTTTCACTCAGTATATGTTGCTTTGGTGTTGAATTACGAGCAATTTTGCGTCGCTTGGCGTACATTGATCGTCGTCTACCTCCCTCCAGGTTTTAGGACTATTTTCAACTTAGCAACATACATTGTTATGTAGGTTCAGGCGTCCTGTCTCCTACTATATATAATCAGTTCAGTGAGAAGTTAAAAGCCCCTTTTATGTTTCCTGTGATAGTCTTCCAGACAATCAAGTTGCTGGTTCACTTCCAGTTATGGATGTGGATTACTAGTCTTTGTAAAATTACTATTACATCTGTATATCCCTCTCATACTGGCGTCTCCTGAGTTGTGTCCTCAAGGTAACAGGTAAGGTACTCTTAATGTTTCTCTCCAGTTTTGTTTTCATCCGTTTAATACGTGGAAACTCTGGATTTATTTAGATTGACTAAGGTCTATCTTTGAACCGTTATATAATTTACTAGCTGGATTCCTGATTGAAATTCCTAATCTAGTAAATATCAAGCAATTCTTCAGCTATATGCTCCAATTTGCTTGGTTTTTACACAGCTATATTCCATTTTTCTAGCATGGGTTCACTGTATAAGTTTTAGGCGTTTCCTCTGTCTTTGCGTCAAGGGGTTCGTCCTATTTATAAACAGCGTCTATTTCAAGAGTTGTTTATTTAATTGTTGCTTTTACTGATACGTATCAGTTATTTAAGCTAATCTCTGTTAGTCTGGATCTGCTTTCACATATTTAATGTTGGCATAACATCCAAATCAGAACTGAGATGTAGAAATCTGTTTCGTCTTGCGATTGATTTCTGATTCACCTACCTTCGAGCATTATCTAGAATTTAGTTACTCGGTTAGTTTTAAAGAAAATACAATTGAGTCGCGCGCCTCTATTGTACCCTTTATTGCCCTTTTTAATTCTTCCCTTATGAGAATATTAATGTTAGTTAGGCAATTACTGAAATAACTTTACGTAAGCTAATCGCTAACTAAAAGCTGTTTCATTCCTCTTTTTGATGAGGACTACTCATAGTGAACATTTCACTTAGTGAGGTTAAACTGTACATTTCAAAGTTAAGGAGCCAATATCTGAAATGTTCAGTCTCTTACTAGAGATTGGCACAGATTTTTTTCGGTATCTCCTGAAGTTTATTTGAAATTCCAATTTCTTAAGTTAATTCTTTAATTATACCTTTTACATACCTATACGGTCTGTTTCCTCTACCATTAATAATGGAATCGGGGTGGATAATTTAAAGAAATACCTTATATTCTGTTGGGTCAGTAAGTGAGTTGATCAGTTTCACTTACATCACCAGGTGAATATTTTGGTTGACCCTATTTATTCACATATGGGCCATCTGAGTTAGTTAATAATACTACTCATATCACCGGTGGAGTAGAATAAGTGTCGGTATGGCTTTTCTTCCTAAGTATCCATCATTTATTCACTTTACTTTACTACCGGTGTTGTAGAACATGTTATATTATATGAAAGAGGATTAAATTAGGGTGCCCCTAAATACTGCAAATTCTTACAATATTCCTTCCCTTCCATTAACTATGTCTACATTTTTGCAAGTGGTGGTTTTGGCCTTACCATTAGTTCATTTACTTTAGTTACTGCTATTTTCCCCTGGTTTAATTCATCTCTCAGGTATTATTTACTGTCCTACTCAATCATCATTTGTTGATTACATTTTTCCCTTAAAAAAATTTATTGGATTTTTAACTTATCTGTCCTAATTATCTATAAAATTGTCTATCACTCTCTGCTGCCTTGGTAACTTTTCAATATTACATGAATTATACAAGCAGATCAAGCATGAAAATACAATGATAATCAATGACAAAATAGTTAATTAACACATGATTCATATGTAGGAACATAAACCTTATGGATACATAATATAGTAGTGTGTTCATGACTACACCACTTTTAAACCATTTAAAGAGAATATCAGAGTAGCAGAACCATACCTCAAACATCAAATGGGAATGACTATGAATTCTCAACATTCACTGAATTACCTATCTTATGTGAGTTTACCATCCCAGAGACCTTACTACTGGAGGTTCATTACTGGACTTAGATTCCCATCAATAAGATATAAAATATGAGTTTTAAAAAAAAAAATCTCATACCCAACAACCAACTACATGATGCATCTGCCAGAATCAAGATATTACCTGTGAACAGTTTTGTACCAAAAAAAAACAACCTATATTTATCTGAGCCATTATGGGTTCACATAAAACTTGACTCAGCTCATACTAATGAGTGATTAGGTCTGTTACTAACACTATAACATTCTGAAGTGACTTGGTTTACCTGCGAGAGGTTTTCCCTGAATTCATATACCCACAATAATACACCATTTGTGATGTTTACCATGAGTTTTAAATTCACGGACGTTGCCCACACATGTGGGATGTGGATTTTAATTCTTGAGAATAATTCGTTAAAATGTCTAGGGGGTTTTATTGATTCTCTGGTCACTGGTTAGAATGCAGGGTGATCAGGGATATTTACCACAAATCCCAGGAGAAAAGAGTTCAATCCTTGAAACCTTGGCCTTTGTGTGTAGGTTTCCCTTCCCACTTCATCACCCTTTACATTTTCTATGGTGCTAGAAGGATATTGATTGCTCACAACATATAAACAACAACTTGTTGGACACCACATTTACTTGATGTACACAACACTTTTGGACAAACAGTTCAGGTATTAACTCAAGATCTGCAATTACATATATAGATGTGTAATAAACACTATGCATTTTCAGACAGGCATGGGGATAATGTGCAGTATTACAACATAGTACCCAGTGACCCCAGAAAAAAACAAGGTTATTACAAACAACACAACAACCACAAATTGGGTCTACTTTCATTTTCCCTCATAATTAAGGCAAATAAAGATATTAAATAGAACCCAACATAACATGTTTCTGACACCTTTTACCATTCTCTCATTGTTAAAAATAATGAGTTGGTGTCAAAATACTATACCATCTATACCATTGGGGAAAAAAAAACCTACTGACCTGTTACCTTCAGAAAAAATTACCAACACATAAACAGCATTTTGTACTAATTAAATTAATTAATCGAGTCTATCTCCTGGTGTGCGGTTATGGGTTCACCTTTGCTGTCGATTAGATCCTTTTCCCCATTATCTGGGTACCGAATTAATGCACTCAGTTATGTTCTTACTATTTAGTCACTGGTAATTGGCTGGTGCAAATCATACTTTATAATCCAAAATAGAAATTACACACAATCACAAATCCCTCCGCGGGCTAGAATATTCGAGTACTCTGTTGCAGTAGGCTCGGTGTCTTTTTTTTTAAACTTGGGGCCTCAGGTTGGTCTAACTTTCCGGAATTTCCACTTAAGCTCTGCAGAAGGTACTTTACCATCTCACCATACATGGTGCCAAGTAGACGTCCATTCAGCTGCTCTGCTTTTAATATCAGAATCCCAAGTAGTTCCACAAAGATTTTACACCCACCAAGTCGCGAGTCTATAACCCATGGCATTTGGGTTGACATTGGACCAGCAAAGAGTTAGTCGTTGTTATCTAGTCCAGTGTAGAACTTTATATGACTGAGAGGCATCTCATGGTAGTATCTGTGACTAGGGCCACAATTGATCTATACCTACATATATCCACAGATGAATAAATCCGGCACAGTAACAGGTTTGCAAACAATTGGATGATTCCTCTTGTTGCTGATGTAGAGACATTTAGCTGCTTTCATATGGTCTTTTATCTGATGGGGTTCAGGGTTTGGAACCTTGAGGTAATCTGGTTTCGTATTTATGTTTCAGATGATATTAAGTTTGTACCTTGGTTGTATTGGCTTTTGTGGTTCATGTCTTCTCCCCATTTGTTTGAGTCGGTGTTCATAGCTAGAACTTGGTGTTGCATGGCTGGAACCTTATGTTTGACTGTTGCAGCTGTGAGATGTTCTTTCGAAGACTTATCCATTGTGGATATTAACTTGGTAATCCAACCAACAGTTGAAGGTTACTCACTGTTGTTAGTTTTAGTAACTTGAAGAAGGATTGTCCCAGTTTCACTGACTTGGTTGAATGATGAGGCCATAGGTGATACTTCTCAGAAGTAACGCAAACGATACACTGTTGTCAGTACTCTGATGATCTTCATCTTTGTAGATTATTAGATCTTGAAGTCCATCCTGGATATTCCTACTAAAATAGGACTTAATCACTCACCCAGTCAGTTGTCTTCTAATTTATCTGTTGCTCGCTATGGAGCTATTGAGCGCAGCAGTCCATGGGTATTTCTAGATGCAGACTATGATTAGGACATTCACTTTCTGGCTGTTGACCCAGGATCCAGGTTTAGTGATATAGTCCCACCACATTCAACCACCACCTGCTTCTCTTCTATAGAAAAGGGATGACAAGAATACAACACTAGCATTAACCTACTGTGATGTGTTAACTTTCACAAGACAATTACAAACAAAAATACAAAACAAGGGGGAAGGGGAAAGGAGTGGGTGTCCATGTTCCACTGTCCCTCATTGCTGAGTAGAGCCATTCTGACTCTTAATAGTGAGTAAGGTATTTTCTCACTTATATTTTGTTCTGTTGTTACTGGGACTATTAGATGAGTGAAGTCATTCTGTCCATCCAACATGTTGATATTGTCTCTCTCATTACTTGAAGAGAATAGCCTATACAGAATCTCTGTGGTTTCTAATGCCGCGTCTTCCTTTCGGCACTATAATCATCCTTAGGTCAAGACTATTCAACATTGGCTTAAGTACTGACATACACATGGATTTTACATCAACATCCTCTAATCCCAAGGTGCAACATTAAAATGTATATTCCCACAGTAAAAAGTAACAATCAGAACAGAGAAAATTCTCATACCAGAAGAAAAAACATACATGTCCATTTTTCTGATATCAAGTACATGATAATCCTACATAATAATTAATCATAATGCTGATGCAGGGAGCCTTTGTTTTTGGGTTTTCTCAGGGGTTAATCCATAACTAAAACATACATTGTTTTCCCCCACTGCGTACAGCAGATGAGGATAGTAATCGCTGTGATATATTTTGTCAAGGACTGCTATTATTCAAGCAATTTATTCACATCAATCTTCACTTCTGTTCCTACTACAGTGAGGCGATGCGGATTGAATCCTATCCGAACATTGATTTTGATCACGCGTTTACTTCCTTTGTTCATGAATTTATATTCTCAACCATGGCGTCCCTAGCAATATTTTATGAAATGATTACATGTCCCTCCTCATATGGAGTGGTTACTAATCTGTTAACAAAAGGATGGTACTAAAATTTAGCACTATAGTTCCAAGTTACAGATTATGATGTGGCGAAGTATTTTATCCCCTGACTAAGAGTCAGGAATACGCGTAATCATTTGTATGTCCCCGCATGGATAAAATTTCCCTTCTATAGTCCATAGATTATTTGCAGATTTCTAAGCATAGATATTGAGATATATTTCACAATGCATAGAAGTTTTTATTCATATGAATATGAAATTGACAGACACTAGTTCTTTACTATGAAGTATGAATCAGGGGTCTGCTCCTACATTGAGAAAATCTATAGAATGTGTTTCAGACATGAGAGTTGATACTCTACAGTACACCTAATATTCATAGATTATAGGCACTATTAGTTAGATATAAGTTCATAATGCCTATGAAAGATAATAACATATGGATTTGAATGTGTAAGACATAGGAAAAATTACCGCGTGGCGCCCACATGTGTTTCCTTAGTAAACATCATCCAGCCTGGTTTAAGAGAATTGTAACTAATTCTTAATTAAACATACTGGTCTATGTAATACATAAATATATCTTAATAATGTAGATAACATACCAATTGGCTTGCAGAGAATGATGATTTTAAAAGGCAAAATACTTTTTGCCACACGAGGAAAGAAACCCCACCCGGGGAACACACGTCTGTTTCCTTTGATTGTCTGCACTCAAAATGGCTACTTTAGTCCTTTGTTTTCCCATCAGTCCCGGTCTTGCCAGGTACGTGAAAAATTAAAGCCAAATAGATTAAGCTGCCACGGTCAGTCTATCGCTGTTTTATTTTCTCCTACATTAAGTAAGTTACTTAAACAGTAATTGAAAGGATTTGTTTATTTTTAAGGGAGTCAATGCTTAGGAAAGGGTAGGGACGTTTTTATTATATTACACTGGCCAAGACCTATTGACGCGACCTCGTCAAGCGTCCTGGGCAACAGGTCCCTTCGGGGTCCTGGCTAAAGTCAGTAGGATCGCCGATTCCTCCGAAGTCGGAGAGTGTCTGCCTGTACGGCGAGGAACCACCAGTCTGCACACCAATAAGCCAGACATGGGGCAACGGATACTCACGCAAACCTCAGGTCCTGTATGACATCACACTGATGTTGGACAACAGGATGCCTTCATCCAACATACAGGACTTCGCGTTGGAGCTCAAGCCAACGAACACAAGCAAGCAACTATGACAATCATCATCAGTATCACAATTATCATCATCATCATCACATCATTATCTTTATCATAATCAAGATCATAATTATTATTAATATCATCATCATCATCATCATCATCATCATCATCATCATCATCATCATCATCATCATCACTATTATCATCACTTTCATATTATCATACAATATTTTTTTATCTTCCTTTAATTTTCTCTAATCAATTTACGATTTTAATTTCTTTCTTAACTTACAGTCTTATTTGTATTTCTCCCAGAGCTGTTTATTCTTCGCATTGTCCTCACATGCCCTCTGCCATCAGATGTTTCATACACACCCACCCATCCACCCACACACATACACACACATACAGACAGACAGACAGACAGACAGACAGACAGACAGACAGACAGACAGACAACACTGCAGCCTACCACGCATTCTGGCGGCGGCATTATGCACAGTGTATCTGTGCGGGCTGTTGTTTGTCGAGACTCCTGTCTTTTACACTTGTCACATTGGGCAGTGGGGAGCATTTTGTGTGATATTCTCTGGCACAGGAACGGAGCATAATAGGGACGACCCGTTGCTGTGAAGTTGGAACTGCGACTAACTAACTAACTAACTATAGATAGATAGATAGATAAATAGATAGATAGATAAATAGATAGATAGATAGATAGATAGATAGATAGATAGATGGATGGATGGATGGATGGATGGATAGATAAATAGATAGATAGATAGATAGATAGATAGATAGATAGATAGATAGATAGATAGATAGATAGATAGATAGATAGATAGATAGATAGATCGATCGATCGATCGATCGATCGATCGATCGATAGATAGATAGATAGATATATAGATAGATAGATAGATAGATAGATAGATCGATCGATCGATAGATAGATAGATAGATAGATAGATAGATAGATAGATAGATAGATAGATAGATAGATAGATAGATAGATAGAGAGACATTGACACTAGTGATTATAACAATTACCACTTGGATGACACCAGTGATTATAGAAATCACCTCTTGGATGACACCAGTGAATATTGAAATCCACATAACATGGAACAGCTACAATGTAAGCACGCAATAGAACTCGGAGGCGTCTCTCTACACTGCTTGTTGATAAAACGTGCTTGCATTATGTGTGACATGATGTCTGAGTATGTTAGAGTGTCAAATGGGTATTACGTAAAATTTATTATAGAATAACACGGTGTATCCATTTCGTATCTTTAAAGTATTTACAATCCTCTGCAACAGGCAGACATTGGTTGTTGTCTAAGATCTCGATATTTTGCAGATATCACTGAGTACTGCAGGATAGATCAGCCACAGGTATCACAACACAGATCATTACTTTCATAAACAGCTATGAGGCACTTGAGAACTCCGGCTTGCGCACACACAACTTTATTGATTATGAAGAGACATGAAAACGCACCATGCCAGGAACAATCATAAAAACGACAGATACATTAATCCCACGTGAAATCAATATTGCCTTCTACAGGCTTTCGAAAATTAACTCTTTACGCCGGACTCTTCTCCGTCCCTGAACGTAACCAACTCCTCTTAGTATCTTTTCTCTGGCCCCAGTTCCCCTAACTGGCCCGATACTCAATGCTTCTCACTCTCGGGCTGAAGTTTCCCTACCTTCGCCCAAAAATCCGAGTACCTGGCTAGTTTCCCTAACGTATACTTCTTCTTCATCATTGGCGTCGACACAGCGCTTGAATTGACAGTTACCGGTCATAAGTCAGTCAAATGGAGTAGAGCTTGTCATCAGGATCACTTTCGACAAAGGACAGCTACTGTCAGCTTCAATCTCTGTATTTCCAATGTGTCCCGTTACTATCTGCTATCTTTTTTGGGTGCATGGAGATAGATATGTATCATAACCGTATATCCAAATCCCTTGCAGACGAACATATACTATCAACCTCATCATCATAATCATCATCATTTTAATCAGCATTAAGTGCCATGCCTAGGTACCCTTGCGATCATCTTTCTGCACACACATCCGGTTCTACGTGTCTTTGATACATGTGACCACTAAACGTCTTCCGGGCCATTCTGTCAAACCATCTAGCATTATCTCCTTCTATCGATATCGTCTCTAGCATCTCGATCTATCCTGATGGAGGTTCATAACCATATGCACACTGACAAGACACTGATTCCAGATAAAATCACAACAGAAATGATCGTGGCCTTAGAAGAATATGGAATAAACCAGATCACTAGACTGCTGATAAGAATACATGATAATGGAGACATATTTCCTTAATTATGTAATTCAATATTTATTGCAACCCCTTGAAATCAGGAGTCTTGCATGTGATCAACATAGAACACTAAGCATAATGAGCCACATCACGAAGATTTTGTTAAGAAGCATCATGAAAAGAGTTAGGAAGACAATACACTGTGGGTTGTAGGCAAGAGGGCAGTAATTGTTGTGTATATGTTGAGAACATAAATTGAACGTTTTATAGAAGTAAATAAAGAGTTAAAGACCTTCATGTTTGCTTTATTGACTACAAGAAGGCTTTCGATAAAGTAAAACATATCAACATGATGAAGATGCCAGCAGATCTACAAATTGATGGGATAGACCTAAGACTTGTAAAAAAAAACACATATATTGGGAACAAAAAACTGTCATAAAGATTGATAATGAAGTAGGATGTCTAATGTCTCCTGATCTTTATTCACTATACAGTGAAAATATTTTCAGAAATTTAGAAGATATGAGAGTAATCACCATTAGGGGAGGAAACATCAATAACATTAGATATGAAGATGATACAGTCTTGATTGTAGACAATGAACAGGACCTGCAACATTTAGTAGATGCGGTTGTTGCACTCAATGAACAACTAGAGCCGTAATTGATATGTATTTACGATCAACTCCTTCGCCCCCTTCCTCCCCAACCCTCCGGTAGTAACAGGGTTTGTCCCAGCAGTGCCGCCGTGTTCGTGATTGAATGGATGTTGTGGCTACAAAGTGTCTACTGCATGGGGAAGCCATCCCCCATGCCCAACCCTTCTTCCCGGCCTCTTCATCTGTATGGCAGGTTACAGTCTGATGCCAATATGTGCTTCCCCTATTTACCCCAAAG
Organism: Cepaea nemoralis; assembly: GCA_014155875.1. Classification (NCBI taxonomy): domain Eukaryota; kingdom Metazoa; phylum Mollusca; class Gastropoda; order Stylommatophora; family Helicidae; genus Cepaea; species Cepaea nemoralis. The sequence continues at coordinate 193,432 of JACEFZ010027788.1, read as the reverse complement.
ATCCGTATGACACGGGCTGTATGACAGAATCACCGACGTGAAGCTCATGGAGAGAACTAGACAAATGCCAGTGAACTAGCTGGCACTAGACAGGACATACAATGGGGAAACTTTAGAGTAGTATAAGTAGAAGGTCTTTTTATGGAATCCAAGGAGCGTAGTAATTGAGAAAGACCTAAAACCACACGGATAAGAGAAGCAGAGACAGATAATAATATGGTGATGGCATGGACGGAGCTGCATGAGAAACCTAAAGCAAAGAGGTCTTGGGGTTGGTTTGTGAAGGGCATTATGCCCCAAAAGGGGGGGGGGGGGTGAAGGGTGACAGAAAAAGAGTAAGGAAGTGACATCGATCAAGCTCCGTCATACTGACGACAACATTCGTCCAAGAGTGTTCTGGTCATTGTGTTGAGAGGAAAGGCAGCAGGAAGGGCGAAGGTAATCTGACTTCATTATTTCAATAGTATGTGACCGCCAAAGAATTTGCGTCCCTATTTGAAATTATCATCATGTTCCATACCGACAAGTATGGACTGTCATGGTTTGCCATCTCACCCGATCATCAGAGCCGTTGCATGGAATTACTTTAATGTTTCCCTTTAACTTTAGATGATTTCTTTGATGCGTGTATGGAGCGCAATGGGTCGAAGAGACGGTGCCCGCCTATAATTCGTGAAGACAATATAGGAATCAAGCTGTGGATTCTCACAAAGTAAGGAATTCGAGAATGTTATATTATCATCAATCACCCCTACAATCACATCTGAACAAAGGAGAACGTATCGAGAGTCTCAATTTCTCATATAAGGACGATACAATAGAACCCATATGCACTTCGCGCACGTTACTACCAAGAAACCCTTTGACAAGCACAATCGGATATGGTGAACAACTGTATGAACACAGTTTACATTCCTTCCACAGATAAGACCGGGTAAAGTAGATTATTGCATGGGCACAAGTTAAGTACCATCTATTTTATTCCGTTTGTTTCCATTCTATTCTGTTTCACATGATTTCATATTTTGTCTGTTTGTACTTACTATAGTGGTATTTCCATTCTATAAGCTACGCGTGCTGTGTTGTGCTGTGGGTTTGTTTGTTTGTCTGTTTGTTGTGAAGTTACTATTGCAGGATTGGATAAACGTTAAACGGATGCAGGTGCTGGGGTTAAAAATCGTGCTTAAGCAATCATCTACAACTGGACTGGAACCATACATTTCTAGAGCCAGAGCGGATGCCCTACCACTAAAACCCTACACCATTATAATCCATCCATCATGTGCCATGCTGGTAAGCGTGGGCGGTCATGTTCTGCCATGTCACTCGATCACCAGAGTCATGGTTTCTGTCTCGACCATGCCACAAGGCCAAGCCATCCAAGTACTTGCTTCTAGGTCTTCCCCTTGGTCAGTTCCCCTCGATCTTACCAGTTGTCACCAAGCTCTCCAAATCATTTCTTCTCATAACATGCCCAAAAAATTGTGACTGTCTACGTCTAATGTCTCTAATCAGTTTACGATCTTCATTTGTTTCTTGAAGGACTTGTTCATTGGTCTTTCTGGCTGTCCATGGTATTCTTTGCATTTTCCTCAGAAACCACATTTCAGATGTTTTTCAGCGTGACTGCTCATTGTCCAAGCTTCACATCCATATAAAAGTACAGGTTCTATGTAAGTAGTGATGCTTGGAACACGTCCGCGTACTTTTTGGATGCGGGATGGCGGGCTATAGATTTTAGGTTTTTTGAGTGGGGGAAAATTGTGAAATTTTTTTGGGTGGTGGCTGCCTGGTCTATTTTTTTTGGTGGAAACGGGGTGAAATCTGTGGGTTGTTTTCTGTGAAAGTAATTAAGGTAGCGGGTGTAAAAGTATTCGTGTCTATTTTAGTTGTTTCTGTAAAAGTAATTAGTGTGAGTACGCCTGAAGGGTTGGTTGAATGATGGTTGGTGGGAATGTGAAAGTAATTAAGGAAGAGTGGGGTGTTCGTGTCGGTATCAAGTGTGTGATGTTAAGTGTGATAGTAAGTGAAAGGGTGGTATATTCACCGAAATCTTATAAAGTAGTAATGGTGTATGATAAGGGGTATTAGTGGTCGATATAGGGCTGGTTATAAATATAATAAGAGGGTATCATCTGAAAAAAAAAACTAGGAGTCTGGTAATATATTGCGATACGAACCCGATAAATGAGCCATAGGACCACTCGTGAGGGCTGGAAATGTTGGAAGTCTTGTTTAGGATGGCGGGTACTGTTTTTTGTTGGAACAAAAGGTATTCAGGCGGGGGGATGGCGGGTATTTTTTTTTTTTTTTTGAAGTTGTTAAAAAAGATAATAGCCAGGAGATTGTGTGGGGAAAATAACCATACAGACAAATACGTTTCTTCTTATTCTATCTGGTGTCTCATATGATAAACTCGCCCACGGGGCGCGCGCGCGCACGCGAGCACGTGAAAAGGAGAGGTCAGGCACCACAAGGTCTGTTTTTAATTGCTCTCTTTTCGCTGATGGTATTTCGTTACCTCAAAGGTACAGAATGTAAAATAACACAAAAGTCTACACGCCCTCACTCATCGTTCACTACCAGTACACAAGGCTTTTAACACACAAGTTAAAACAACAGTTGCGAATGTTATCACATGCTTTTGATAGTGTACGGCAAATTAGATGTGGTTGAAAATCTACAAAAGGCTGGGGTGAAACATAGAAAACAAAACTATCATAAGGATTGATAACGAAATAGGCCACTGTCAGCCTATTAAGACAGGGATGTTTTTTCCCTTGTACACCAGAAAATATATGAAAAGATCATTGAAGTACGTAACATCAATAGATATGCAGTCTTGATTGTAGGCAATGAACAGGACCATACAGTCAAATATACCTACGTACAACGAAGCAAACAGACAGACTATATATATATATATATATATATATATATATATATATATATATATATATATATATATACAGAACCAAATCAGACACGCATACAGACATATACAGAAGCAAACACAGACAAAAACTAACATACCGGAACGTGAATGAGCGTTAATATATACCGTGAAATTGGGACGGGTAAAATGGTTGAAAATCCCAGGTCGGGTCTGTGAATTCTTTTTGGTTGGAACGGGGTAGTCTGTGAAAGTAATTAGTCGAAAGTAGGAAGAGTGGGGTGTTTGTATCGGTACCAACTATATTAAATGTTCATAAATGTGTGATGATAAATGTGGGGTGATAGTGTCTTAGTGAAAATAAAAGGTGGTATGTTCATAGTCACTAAAAGCTTATAAAGGTGTAGTGGATATGGTGTGTGGTAAGGATCAGGAACGCCTATACTTCTACATTCAGACAGACACGTACAACGAAACAAACAGACACACAGTACGATTGCCTGGGACCATCAACACGCACGTTTCAGGGCTACGTTAAAGAATTCTTAATGAGAATAACACGCGGTGGTACCACTAAACCCGTGCTATGAATGTTTGCATCATGATTTTATTGGTTGGTTGTTTCAAGTGGCTGGCTTTTTTTTCCTTCTTTTCCGAGAGACAGCAACAGTGATATATATATATATATATATATATATATATATATATATATATATATATATATATATATATATATATATATATATATATATATATATATATATATATATATATAGAGAGAGAGAGAGAGAGAGAGAGAGAGAGAGAGAAGAAAAACCATACAATGGGAGAAACAAACATAATAAAATAGGGAGACAAAATTTAAAACAAAAATAATATTTTCAAATGGCTTTTATTGGTATACAACATTTAAAACTGGCTTCGTTTACGATCCAAAGGGAGCAGATGGACTTGATTATTGTAGAAAGATGTCTGGTCTCTCAGAGGCCTGTCTTGACTGTCGGTAGACTATTCTGGCTTATATGTAGTTTGGTCACCGTAACCTAGATTCTCAAAAGCAGCTAGAATGTCAGACTTCATTGAGACGAGAGATTCAAACTCTGCTTTCGTAAGTGTAATTCCCACATTCGAAGGATACACCATCTCAGAATCATAATACTGATATAGATGGAGTGTCGTCGTTCCTGTGTCTTGAGAAACTGTCACCGCTTTCAAACTGTTGGCTAGCTGTCTGGGCATATCAACAGGTCTTGACATGCATAACCACTTGGGTGTAGACATCTTGATCGTTGTAGACACAAAAATACGAGTGGTCGTCTCAGTTTATAATGACGAGTTTATCTAGTTTTAAACAGGTCTGGACTTGTCTTTTTTAACCACGGAGTAACCAATCGAAACACGAGACGGTCGTTCACGTATTGTCTGTGTCCAAATGGTTGCAGGATACGTGACATGCTCGAACCGCGGGATTTCATCAATAAGAAATACAAGGCATACAGACCACAAGTACTGTTATTAATGTCTTGTAACATACGGGTGTTGTACACTGGTGATCTGTCCGAGTTTCGCTGTATAAAACGGATAATGTCAGCGTGTAATGGTGGCAAGCCAAACGAATCGAAATATTCAAACTGACCTAGACCATTAAAATATAGGGCGATCCAATGTGACCCAGAGTAAGCACTGGTGTCAGTATTGACGATCAAAGCAGCTGGCTGTGTTCTATCAATGTGTCTAGGCAAATGATCTCTAGCGCATACGTTGACTAGTGGAAGGCGTCGAACAAGCAGATCAGACATGAGTAATTGTCTTAGTTGTTGGGTATCCATTATGCTATGTAATCTGTTAGCACTTGTCTCGTCTTGGAAACTTCTAGGACCGAGTCAAGTTCGGCGTATACGACGACTTGTAGAGGTGCAGTCGTTATAACGTTAAACTTTAGTTCTACTGACAGTGGGCCAGATTTCGCCAATTCAAACTGTTCTCCGTCTAATATACTGGGAGTCAAATCAAAACCATATAAACAATACCCTTGACTAAAACTTTCATAATTTATACCATTCCCGACATCCTTACCGATCAGACCAAGGGCCAAATTGGTACCATGGAAAGCTCGCATGTACTGACTCGTGGTATAATTCATGGTTAAGGGTTTGCCTGTGACACTACGCCCATCTACCATCAGAGTCAAATAGTTTAACTGATAATGATTGAATATGAAGGGGTTCGTGTTCAGCTCGCCATTGAAATAGGAAGCATTCACTAAACCGATCACCACCCGGGTCGGTGTCTGGCTGAGGAAAAGGTTATCTTGTGTGTGGGAAAACATACCTTTAGGGATAGAAAAGGTCTTTACCACGACCCTTTTAAAAGGATACTTGGCATTGGATCTCAATAAGGCTTTTTCATGGGCCAGAGAGATAGCTGGATTTAACTTAGCTTTCCTCACCAAGAGGGCGGCGTAAGTAATGACACTTTTGTACCACCATTTACATCCTTGGCAATCAAATTAAACACGGATTTTGATGGGGTTAGTTTGATTTTAATATCGACGCCATTCAACATGTACCTGTCCTGATTGAAAATGTCGGAATGTAGGCGCCCCATCATATCCAGAGGCACACTATAGCTGGCTAAAGATCTTCTTTTATCTAGACCTTTATTGTTATCACCCTTTGTGTCTGTCATGTGCAAAGGGGTATCTTGATAGTATAGAGCTGACGTCAGATGACTCTTTTTGGCCTCTTCACCACAATTCAGAAGAGCTTCCAAGTAGGCCCGGTACGGATACGAATTTTCACTCGGTGAAATAAGAGTGTCGTTCAGGGACACGTCTACTTGAGAAAACAAACTATGCAAATCATAATTTATAGGACCGACTTCAGCAGTTGGTGGTAGATCGTCGCCATTGGGTAGTGTAACTTTGGCTCTCAAGTGAAGAAAAGTATTAAACAAATCAATGTAATATTCACCGACACCAGAAATGGTGAATTCGATGGGTGCCCCATAAGCTAACGTGGCCAACGGATGAATCTCCACAAACTGTCCCTCTTCCACGGCCGTCTGGGTGGGAGGCACACTAAACAGATCCAGACCAGAATGCAGACACTCACACGACTTGGTATGAATTAACGCCATTATGAGATAATATCCGAATGTCCCGCTTGGTGGTGATATGTCTTATGAGTCGATGGCTTTCTGACTGTTGGTTTTATTCTTTTACTGGGCTGACCTGGCGGGGCGGCTCGTTTTCGTTTCCTAACCCCACTACCTGATTGGCTGATGTGTTGAGCAGCGCCTTGTAGTAAACGTTGACCAGCATCTCTGGCGTGTTCTTTGAAGGACTCACCAACATTCCTACCAGCTAAGGCATCTTGAGCCACTTGCAAACCCGTCCCTAGTCATTCTCTCAATAGGGCTTTGCCACCAGTCTTCAACCAAGGAAGAATTGTGCGACCAAGACAACTAAAGAAACTACCAATTTCATGACCTCGCTGACTTCGACCACCCACAAAAACAGGGAGACCACTTCCAGCTTGATTGCAGAAATAGACCTCGTATAGTTTGGGGTTGCGTTGGATTGGTACGTGCCTAACCATGGTTAGCCCAGATCAAACCGTTTGGTTGTTCGAAAATGTAACGTCACTACTGAAGTTCCACCTGTAAATGGGATAGGTTTCCCCTGCTCGTCGGTTATAAGAAGTTCATGCGTTTCAAATGAAAATCGACTGAGGGGTACGTAATGTGGTGTGTCATACATCCTAAATACGGAGGTGGTGAATCTGTCTAGAACAGGTAGTGTCCTCAGTAATGGTACCATCACATCACCAACCACCCGCGATGTGACAATATCGGAATAGACGAAGACATTTTTTGTGCCCTGGTCTAAATCTACTTCACCCACACCAGACAGTCTGGGTTCAGTCTCGGTGCCATGTGTCTAGGGAAATTGTAATATTTCTGCCAACTTGTCACTAAGTCTAACTTCAGCCCCCTGCTCGTGTAATTGGAAACGAGCCTTATTCGAAATATCGTTATAAGAGAACATCATTCGGTTATGTTCTTGCAAGGCATCGTCGATGCGAAGTCATTGTAGTTCATTGATAAATCTCTCAACTTCGATAACCAATCTATTCAATTCACCAATGAATTTTTCTGTTGATTTGTACAGACCAGGCGTCAGCGTAATCGTCATCGGTGGTACGTCTAGGTCTGGAGGTGGAAAATACTTTATCCACACCTCATCTTTCAAAATATTAAAATAGGTGTTGGGAAACTGAATATCAACCAAACCAACTTCGTACTGGGAGGTGAGCTCAATAGTTTGTGGCAGTTTGACAAAGATATGTCCGGCGTTATTTTGGGGGTATATTTGTAACGATGCATTACTCGTCAGTGTCACGTAAAAACTCATCTTAGTCTATTCGAGATCTGAATGTTTCCTGATTCGAAAATGTAAAGTTAGCACTGAAGTCCCATCCTTGAATGAGTGTTTTACCCGTATTGTCAGTTAAAAGTATTTCCACCGTGTCGAAGGAGAATCGACTTAATGGTACATAATGTGGCTTATCATAAAGATGAAACACTGAAGGTGACAGTCGGTCCAATATAGGAACAGTCCTTAGTAAAGGAACCATGACGTCTCCAACTGGTCTGGCGGCTACGAGATCGGAATAGACGTAGATATTTTTAACTTCGCTATCCATCTCTAATTCTTTATTACCGTATAATAAGACATTATCGTCTGATAGAGTCGAGCTTGGAAAACCCAACATATTCTTCAATCTGTCACTAACTTTAGCCTGGGCGCCTTTTTCAAATATTTTCATCCCGACTTTTTTCCAAGGTGTACCTAGCACGAATTTGATCTTTACTTTCTCGTCTAGTTGGGTTTCTACACACAACTTATTCAATTCCTCGATGAAAGTTTCAGGGCTGCTGAACGGACCCGGTGGACATACAAGGGTTATAGGATCCATACACTACCTTTAGGTGGAAAGTATTGGAACCAAATTTCCCCAGGCAAACCATTAAAATACGAATTGGGGAACTGAATCTCGACCAGGCCTACTTCGTATAGGGTCGTTACGTCAATGGTCTGCGGCAACTTGACAAAAAAGTGACCTGGTTGGTTGTTGAGAAATACCTTTGGTCCAGCATTGCTCGGTAAATTCACGTAGAAAATCATCGTTTTTCTAATTTAGGATTAGGTAGCATATAGCCCAAACAACTACTCATTAGAGCTACGCACAACTTGCCGTCTGGTGCGTCTGCGCTGCCTTGAGTCAGATTGAACAAAGACACGGCAATTACGGCATATATAACCACCATTTGACACAGAAATACAATCTCTGGCCTCGGTACACGTTGTCCAAAGAATGACCAGATCGATGTTCTTTCCCCCTCTGTCGGTTGTGGGCGCATCACAATAGTTTCCACCCTGTCTTCAGTCACACCACTAGTCTCCATAACTAGCTAGTTGCGTGTCAGCTATCCAACTATTGAATGAATTGGGATAACCAAACCACTTCACTAAATACTCTTTCCCACCACCTCTCCTGGGTCTTTCTTGTAAGATTGTTTCGATACGATACACTTGCTTGTCTCCAACTAGTTGTATTTCTTCTCTGTAGAACGAGCCCTGTAGTTCCTGTCCCGAATCGTCTTTTACCACATAGGTCACTGGACTGGTCTGGTTTATGCGACTGGCGGTAAACAATTCTTCTGTCCACGAGGTCATATATCCTTTTTTAAAAGGTTGTTTGGGTTGAGCCAGTCTGACTCGATCCCCAGGTGTAAAATGCACTTTTTTCGATACGTATGTCGGCTTATACAAGTTATTCCACACCTTTTCTTGATTACTATAGTTGACTTGCACAGGGGCCATGCGAATACTTCTGTGATACGAACCATTGTAGTTCTGGATAAATTTATCTATCACGTCGACGTAGCGCAGTGTATTGGTCTTGGTGAAATAACGCCACATTTTTTCTTTCAGGGTTCGATTGAATCTTTCCACTATCGCTGCCTTCACGTCTTCATTCTCGGTGGTAAAGAAGTGCACACCTCGATCTTTCAGAAATTTTAAGAAGGTCCGATTAACGAATTCCGAACCTTTATCGCTCTGAAAATTTATCGGTTGGCTATCACCAAAGATTTTACTCACAGCCACCACCAGAGCTTTCCCCGTTTTCTTCTGGAATCGGGATAGCCCAAGCATATTTACTAAACACATCGATACAAGTCACTAGGTACGACATCCCATCGTTGTATCTTTGTAATAGTCTCATATCTATCAAGTCGGCTTGAAATTGGTGATTTATACCACCTGTTATGGTCTGGCGTCTCTGGAAGCGGCGACGGATCGGTTTATGTAACGTGTAGGTATCCTGATGACGTAACCATTTATCTATTTTCTTCAGATTAGTATTTCTTTTTAAGGTGGCGGCTCCACCATAGGCTCCCGGCTTTCTTAGGGTCATAGTAATATTTTCTTAATTGGGAGGCCATTTTTGCCACTTGGGGGTAGGTATCCTAGTCTTCTTCTTGCTTCGCCTGAGTTTGTAAGGTGGTGTGGTCTCGACAATTTTTGGCTCGACTACTTGAGCCGGTTGAATAGGTGTTGGTTGAAGAGGTGTTGGTTGAAGAGGTGTCTCGGCTACTGGTGTCGGTACACTGGTGACTTCAGGTTTTTGTTCCTTGATATCTACTAGTCCCAGAGGCTTGTGTCTGTACTGTTCGAGTCGATTCAGATACCTCTGTAGTGTTTGCTGATACGCTCTGGCCTTGTCACGTAGGTGGTAGATCTTCTGTTTCCAGGACTTGTTGCATCTGACGATCCAAATCCTGTAGACTATCATTTAGTGTGTCGGGTGGTACATAGGGTTTTTCTAGCAACCGGGGATCGATCAAGATCATCTTCTTGGCCATTACAAACCCACGCACGCTTTTCAACACATTTAGTATGGGGCCTAGTAAGGCGCCTATGAAACCACCTTGTTGCAGAATCTCTTTCCTTTTTTTGAGCGATAATTTCTTATGAGTGAGTGCTCTCAGACTGTCTTTGTATCGTTGCAATCGTCTCTTCTGAGCTGGTGTGAGGGGAACATTACCTTTTAAAACATTGTGACAGCATTCGCAAATTGATTGGACGAGATCCGGGGAAGCTGATTTCATTACTGCCTTCACAGTGGCTGGGTTGGTCTGACCCAAGAAGCGTAACATACCCTCGTTACGTTTAAGTCGGTTAGACATGTTATTTGGGGACGTAGACGACTTGATGCTGGTCGGGAAATATATGACTTCGTAAGCGGAGCTGATCCGGTGTTTCCTGTCGCAGGTCAAATAACAAATACCCGTGTGGAGCCGATGTCGCGTCTTTAAAACTCTCTTGGACATATGACACACGTCCTGGGTACATCTGTTTGGCCAGATTGGTAATCTGAGACCCGTCTCGAGGATTCTTAAACACCACTAGGTAGTGTGAATTCAGACTGATAGTTCTTTGTTCTTTATTCTTACCAAATAGGTTCTGTACTATATACATAACACTGAGGTTGCGATGATGACTGCCTTTAGTAAATAATTTAGTCACTCTGTCATCTGTCTCAGACATTAGATCATCTATGACTACTAACCGACGTCTATCCCCTGTCCATTTTTCCACATCCGGCAGACCTTCATTAAATTGAACACCCTTCATAGTTTCGTAGATGGGTTGCCATTCCCCATAGCACCATATAATTTCCTCTGGAAGGGGGTCTACCATGGCTGGTAGATGGGCCAAGAACCGTTGGACAAAGACGGTTTACCACTCCCCGTTGGGCCCGCAATCAAGGCCGTAAAAGGATGTTTCCACCTAGGATCCATGAGTATTAATAACCAGCTACCTAGTCGCATTGGTGTTTATAAACGCGTCGGGTGATAATATTAGACCATTTGACCACCAACTGCACGTCAGTGGGTCTCTGGTAGCTATCGCTATAATAATGACACAACCAATGGTCGACTTGACACAAGTTCACACCGAGGTGGTGAGTATGGCGTTGACTATTATTAGTTCCTACAAGCCCACAAAGACCAATAACTCGAGGTTGTGTCGCTTAGTACGTCAGATAGCCAACCAACATGATGTGTTATTCACGAGACTAGAAGTCTGTATCAAGCCCGAACACGTTTTCCCGGTCTTTGTTTCAATCGCTGACGAAGTCTTTGCCAATAACGTAATCAACTATGGGAGAATAATGATGGTTTTTACACTTGGTATGCGTCTGGGTAAGCATCTGGTTAATAATTCTTACAATACAGACGTGAATGTCCAGGACCTGGAGGAAAGCTTCGCTACATCTGTAGGCATGTATATGACTCATAAACTACATCGTTGGATACTGCGAGGTTATGGCGTAATTTCTATGCTTGGTTGCAAGCATCAGTTGAATAAATACATAATACATCTCAGTATGTGTCTTTGTTTCATTGTCTGTCAGTGTTGATGTCTCTCCGAAAAGAAGTAAGAAGAAAGCCACCCACTAAAGAAAATCAACAATAATCTTGGTTTCAATATTCAATCACCAAAATATGTATGCTATTCATCAAAATAGTTTAGCGATATAAGAAAACATCAATGACATACATGGTTAGTGAAAAAATATAAAACAATGTAGTTGGGGGATGATATGTCACCTAGATATCAAACTATCGGGAACTCGGGCATATGAAAGAGGTAAAAACCTATGCCAGCTACTGTCTCTAGTGTATATTTGGTGTCTGTACGTTGTTGCATGGCGTAGGAATGTATGTCATGTTCGTGTACTGTTGTAAGGAAGCCATTAAAGTCGTATCTGTTATTGATTAGCGCTGGAAATTCTAAAACAGAAGAATTGTTAAATGAGGCATTATAGAATCTAAGATCTTGTGTTCCTCTATGTCGTAACACTAGATGAAAGCTAAAATTGATCTTAAAGCGACTAATTTGAGCGTTGAAAATCTTCTACAACGTATCTGTCCAGTTGATAGGCGTTTGTATCTCCGGGCTAATAAAGAAGGTGTATGTCGATAAATACTTGTTAATCTTATAATGTGTCCTGATAGCTTCCCAATTTTCTCTATATGTTTGTTGAATATCGGGTGGAAGGATGTGTAGTGTCTCAGGTTCCCCGGCTGCTAAGATGGCCGCTTCGTCTTCTACCAGTTGTTCAAGAATATTCTCGTCTGGTTGTATCTGACTGTTAGTTATATTGGTTTCAGTTGGTGGTGTCGTCTCTGATGTTGAAGAGGTAGTTGTAGTAATTGCCTCTGATGTATCCATAGGCCGGTGATGATGTATTCGTTTGTGTTTTTGTAGGCCATCGGTCGTTTTATACACCTTATCACATAACTGACAGGGGTATTTCTGGTGCTGCTCAGTGTGAATGGTCCGAATGTGACGATTAAGGGTATAGTTATCACAATAGGCTTTGTCGCACACTGAGCACGTGAAGGTAGATCTGGTAGAAATATTGATAAACTGGTCATAAGACACACTTTCGCCTTTTTACAAACCCAAAAAAGTTCTGTTGTATACAATATATGTTTCACTATTTTATCAGATGCCGACGAAACGAATAAGGCTCACACCAACCAGTTTCACTGGTGTAGCTAGCCAAGTCAGCACGTGAACAATATCTACCGACGACACGAACAATGCTCACACCAGCCTGAAGACACAAATAACTCTGTAGCTACCCAAGTCAGAACGTGACCTGGTGTACCACGAACTGGTACTGAGCTCACAAGAGACGCCGTCTATTTTATACCCTGGTTCTGCATCCTATATACCTGACGTGGCAGTTTTGAAGACAGGCTATTCTCACGTCCGCCTGCTTCCCTACAAACCGATGACTCATACTACCACTTAATGACTTTTTGCATATGGTGTTGATGACGTAGGGGCTGTCTCGAACATCCGCGTTCTTTACCAAAAAGGGTATGCGGTTTGTGATATTCTTGTGGGGACACGTTTTGTTTATGTATTTGTGATGGGTGAGTGTGTCTGTAGTGGTTGTGGTACCAGTAGTAATGGTATGCGTGACCCTCTTTGTGTATTTGATTATGGGTGTGTACTTGTGTATAGCTGTTGTTGTGACAGTAGTAATGGTATGGTTTGTCTGTACTTCTAAATCTGTATGTGAGTACGTGTGTGTACTTGGCTGTCTTTGTGGTTGTATGACCCTCTTTGTATGCTTCTTACACACCCCACAAAAAAGAGACTTGTATCTCTAACAACGCACCAGCTAATATTCTTGTCGCTAATATTGGTAGTACTATTATCACTACTAGTGATTCCTCCTCACTTTACCCACCACCATTGCAGTATACGTACTTTCCACTACAATTTAAGTGGTCACTCGACTGCTTGACCACGTCATCGATCACTTTAACCACTACCATTATCTTAGGCATATCGTCCTCTACAATTTAAGTGGTCACTCGACCACTTGACCACTACTTGACCACTGCTTGACAACTACTTGACCACTAATTTACCACCCTTTAATCATCACCATATCATTACAACCACTTTCCTCTAAAATTTCCTCACTTGACCCACTTGACCATTGCTTGACCACTGCTTGACCACTAATTTACCACCCTTTAATCATCACCATATCATTACAATCACTTTTCCCTAAAATTTCCTCACTTGACCTCCTTGACCATTGCTTGACCACTGGTTGACCAGTGTGTGACCAACCTTTGATCATCACCAATAGTTGTTGGTCTAACACCTGATCGACTCCCAGACTCACAAAACGCGACCACTTCTTGATCCTCATCAATAGTCTAACACTGGTTCGAGCCCCAGACTCCTACGACCATCTTTACTTGTTCAGATTATACTGACCCTCTACACTTCTTATCACCTAATGATAATCAACCCTCTTTACTTTTCTTCAGTTGATAGTGACCCTCTACACCTCTTATCTTATTACATTTATGACCACCCCTATATCTACCACTAATACCCACCCCTTACCACCACATGACACCCATTCCCCCTCTAGTAATAATTACAATCGATTAATTCATATCTGCTTTTAATGTTCGTTTCCATTCACCCTCTAGTAATAATAACGACAGTCAAGACAGACCTCTACAGGCAGTCATCTTTCTACAATAACCCTCTGATCCCCTTTGGGTCGTAAACCATTTTTAAATGTAGTTTGATGTGTATACCAATAAAAAAACACTTGAAAATGTTACTTTTTTGTTTTGTCTCTCTGTTTTACTGTGTCAGACTCCTACAACCCTCTTTTGTTCAGTAACCATCTACACCTCTTACTTCGTCGAGTATAACCACGACCCATCACACCATTGCAAGTTTATCTTTCACTCGCCATATTCATATACCCTACGTTTTGTAACCAATATATATAACGTTTCCCCTTCACACCCTTCAACCGTACTCACACTAATTACTTTTACAGAAACAACTAAAATAGACACGAATACTTTTACGCCCGCTACCTTAATTACTTTCACAGAAAACAACCCACAGATTTTTCGTTCCAGACCCGCCAGACCAGGCAGCCACCGCCAAAAAAATTTCACCCGCTCAAAAACCTAAAATCTATAGCCCGCCATCCCGCATCCAAAAAAGTACGTGGACGTGTTCCAAACATCACTACTTATGTAGCATCTCAACACTCTTTTTCTCGTTTCATTTGACATCATTTTATTGGTCAGTATGTTTTTCATCTTGCTATAGGCTACTTTTGCCATGGCGATTCTTGTTCTAATTCTTCAAGGCATCTCCCATCAGATGTTATTACTGTTCCGAGATAATTGTACCTATTCACTTGTTGAAGAATATTTCCATTTACTTGTATATTACATTGTGGTAGTTTGTTCTTCCTAGTGACGACCATAATCTGTGTCTTTTTACAATTTAATTCTAACCCTCGTTGTGCACTGTGTGTAACAACAGCATCTACTAAATTTTGCAGGTCCTGTTCATTGTCTGCAATCAAGACTGTATCATCTGCATGTCTAATGTTATTGATGCATCGTCCCCCAATGTTGATTCCTTCCATATCTTCATTATTTCTGAAAATACTTTACACTGTACAGGGAAAACAGATCTGGAGACATTACACATCCCTGTCTCACACCTCTCTTAATAGGCTGATATTGGCTTACTTCATTATCAACTCTTATGGCAGCTTGTTGTTTCCAATATATGTTTTTTACAAGTCTAAGATCTTTTCCATTCAATTTGTAGATCTTCAAGCATCCTTATCATGCTGACATGTCTCACTTTATCGAAAGCCTTTGTGTAGTCAATAAAGCAAAGGTGTAGATCTTTGTTTACTTCTATAGAACGTTCGATTACTGTTCTCAGTATATACACAGCATTTACTGTACCCTTGCCTTCTACAAACCCACATTGTTCTTCTCCTATTTCAGGTTGAATTTCCCTCCTAACTCTTTGCATGTTAATTCATAGCAAAATCTTCGTGATGTGACTCATTATACTAATTGTTCGATGTTGATCACATTCCAAGGCTCCTGATTTCTTTGGGATTGCAATAAATACAGAATTACATAACTCCTGAGGTATATTTCCAGTATCATATATTGTATTAAGCAGACTGGTAAATTTATCTATTCCATATTCTTCTAAAGCATTAATCATTTCTGTTGTGACGCTGTCTGAACCGGGATCCTTGCGAGATTCCATATGGTTAAGAGCATTCTTCAAAATTGCTGGTCCTTCATTATTAGTTTGAACATCATACTGTTCGTCTCTGTTATCGTCATAAAGGTTTTTCACGTAATCTGACCATACATGTAAGATCTGATCTTTTTCTATTATGACTCTTCCATCTTTTGTCTTTAGGCAGCCTGCTGATGTACGTATTCTTTGATTAGTAAGCTCCTGAATTCTTTTGTGCATTAGTTTCGCATTTTTACTGTTATGTTGTTTTTCAATTTCTCTGCAATTTTTCTCAAGCCATGTTTCTTTTGCCTCGTTACATAAGGTTCTGACTTTTTTGTGAATTTCTTCATATTTGGCAGGATTATTTTTATTCTGTCTTCTTGTTTCCATTAGTTGTAAAATTTCTTCAGTCATCCATGTCTTACGGCCCACTTTCTTTACTTTTGGAATAGTTTTTTCTGCTGCACAACTGATTCACATTATAATAGTTGAAGTTAATGACTAGGTCAGATTTTCATGGCTTAATGCAGTTACAAATCACTTAAACTGTTGTGGGATTTTCATTCATACAGGATCGAGTCATGCCATGAGTAAATATACTTACGCATCTTGTATTCCTCAACGCACTGACACCCATGTTTCTTCAACTGTTGAGCTATCTTCTTCAGATGTTCCTGGCACCCTGGGTCCCCGCACTGAGGGATATGCACGGTTTTGCCATGATCACTGCAGGGATCCATTGTGTCCGTCTTCTCACAGCAGAACTAATTATTTAAAGTATCACCACAGCGAAATAAATCAGAACTCACAATTACTGGCATGACAGTGTATATTTAAGCTGACGCAGAACAGCACTCGCGACGTGTTATGCTAAATTATTCATCCGTTATGTCATGTTAAAAATAAATATGAAGCAACAATATCCTGTTTCCAACTATCATTTCTTAGATATTTACATCTTTTAATATAACTCTGGATTTCCCCAGACGTCAAACAGCTCTTGAAATGAAATCACACTCTTGACCTATCTTAACAACGATCTCTCATCTCATCTCAATCTCATCATGTTCCTCTTGTACTTTGCGGTATCTAGGTGAAGTATAAACAGCAAGAGAGCGCTCGTTCATGAGCTTCATGTATGTATATTCCCATGGACTCTGCTATTCTCTGCATCCATCGTTTACGTGGTCGGTTTTTCCCCTGTTTCATCTGGTCTGTATATCATTGCTTGTTGTGGTATACTATTAGTTGGTAACCTACTTGCATGGCCAAACCATTTGACTTGCTGCCTTATAATAAAATCTAACGCAGCTAACACCCCCACTTTTGTCCTGATTTCTTCATTTCTGATTTTATCTCTTCTTGATACATTGAGTATTCTTCTAAGGAATCTCATTTCTGTTGTTGTGATTTTTCTTTTCTATTTTTCTGTCATTGTCCAGGTTTGGCATTGGTAACATAGAGTTGGTGGGAAGATTGTGTTGTAAAGTGGTTTCTTAGTAGTTATTGATACATGTTTGTTCTTTAGTATTGGTGCCATTTGTCCAATGAGTTGCTTTGCCGTATAGCATCTATCTTTGATCTAGTCTTCTGATCTGCCATTTGATGATATTAACACTCTTTACTTGTTTCAAGGGATGTTCGTTTAGGTAAATTGTAGTAGTTTTTTTCTTCTTTAGTTATAGTCTTTACCTCTGTTTTACTTGTGCTAATTTTCATCTTATGTTCCCTACACATTTCGTTTAGACCAGTGTTTCCCAACCTTTTTTGTGCTGTGCCCCACCAAAGTCTTTCTAAAATTGTTATGCCCCCCCCCCCCCTCTCCCATCATATACATAATTTTTAATATTCAAAAATTGAAATGTTCACTAAAGAAACGTGAATGATAGGAAACTATTCAACAAACACAGTAAGTACGTTGTCTATATATGTTATGAAACAGAGAGGGGACAGGACACAAACTTTTCGTACTCCGGATGTTATGGTGAAGGATTCTGAGTGTTCTCATGTTGTCAAGTGGTTAAGTGGTCAAGTGACTAATCAGAGTAGGTACGTGTAGTGTATAACATAAAAAATACAACATTAAACACTCAAAATAACAAACAAACGAGTCAAGTAAGGTATATAATCTTTTTAATAAACCATGCATAGACAAACAATACAATGCATATTAAATAAGTAGCGGTGAAGTCGATATATTATCACTGTGAACCTCCCTTTTTATATACAGATATGACAGTGTATCGCGATGTTGTTGATATGTATACACTGCAGAGTCTTGTGTCTTGAAGCCTATATTGGTTCCCCCACCCGCTTCTTGGGAGGTGAGAACATTCAAGAATGTGTCCTTGTTTAGATGAGTGTTGTCGTGTTTGGTCAAACCTTTGGTACTGATTTTATCGTAATCTCCAACACAAATGTACGTCTTACTACATAACACGACCATCCCCTCCCCTTCGTATTCTAGTTTAAAATGACCAGGGGTTCTCTTTTCATAGGCTTTGATATCCACACAGTCCTGACAGGTAGTAGTTTTAGTAATTCTATGAACAGGGCAAACTTCAGTTTTCTTGGCGGGGAAGTGTGGGAAAATCTGGAAGGTAGTGCCGAGAAGTTATACGTCGGCAAGTGTGGGAAAATGTCGGGGCAGGTGTGACGGTGGTCGGTTCATAACAGAACGGGGTGTATGAAGGGTGGAAAAAGTCATTAAGTAATGGGTTGTAAAAACGTTAATGAGTGGTGTGTTAAAATATTTTGAACTGTTAGCACATTGGCGGTGTACATTAATAGGAATAGAAGGAATAGTTGCGGTGGCGATAGTAGTCATAGTGGGTATGGCTTAATGAAATTAGTTGATAAGGGGTGGTTATTAGTTCGATGTAGAGGGTCGTAGTGGCTTATTCACTAGCAGCACAAGTGTTACAAATGAAACCGTAAAAACTAAAGTAGTTGATTGTAATAGATATGGTGTAGTGTCATTCAGTGTTAAGGGGTGGGTAGCAGGTAATAGTGGTCAAATAGTTGTCAAGCAATGGTCAAGTAGGGGTCAAGTGGTCGAGTGAACACTTAAATTGTCGGGGAAAGTATGTGTAGTGAAACGGTAGTGTTCAGCCGACGACTTGACCACTACTTGGCCACTGCTTTACCACCTCTTGACCACGTTATCGAGCACTTTATCCACTACCGTTTCACTACACATACTTTCCCCGACAATTTAAGTGGTCACTCGACCACTTGACCACCACTTGACCACTGGTTGACCACCTCTTGACCCTGTCATCGATCACTTTATCCACTAATGTTTCACTACACAAACTTTCCCAGACAATTTAAGTGATCACTCGACCACTTGACGACTACTTGACAACCTCTTGACCACGTCATCGACCACTTTATCCACTACCATTTCACTACACATACTTTCCCCGACAATTTAAGTGTTCACTCGACCACTTGACCCCTACTTGGCCATTGCTTGACCACTATTTGACCACTATTACCTGCTACCCACCCCTTAACACTGAATGACACTACACCATATCTATTACAATCAACTACTTTAGTTTTTACGTTTCATTTGTAACACTTGTGCTGCTAGTGAATAAGCCACTACGACCCTCTACATCGAACTAATAACCACCCCTTATCAACTAATTTCATTAAGCCATACCCACTATGACTACTATCGCCACCGCAACTATTCCTTCTATTCCTACTAATGTACACCGCCAATGTGCTAACAGTTCAAAATATTTTAACACACCACTCACCAACGTTTTTACAACCCGTTACTTAATGACTTTTTCCACCCTTCATACACCCCGTTCTGTTATGAACCGACCACCGTCACACCTGCCCCGAGATTTTCCCACACTTGCCGACGTATAACTTCCCGGCACTACCTTCCAGATTTTCCCACACTTCCCCGCCAAGAAAACTGAAGTTTGCCCTGTTCATAGAATTACTACAATACTACCTGTCAGGACTGTGTGGATATCAAAGCCTATGAAAGAGAAACCCTGGTCTTTTTAAACTAGAATACGAAGGAGAGGGGATGGTCTCGTTATGTAGTAAGACTATATTTGTGTTGGAGATTACGATAAAATCAGTACCAAAGGTTTGACCAAATACCACATTACTCATCTAAACAAGGACACATTCTTGAATGTTCTCACCTCCCAAGAAGCGGGTGGGGGAACCAATATAGGTTTCAAGACACAAGACTCTGCAGTGTATACATATCAACAACATCGCAATTCACTGTCATATCTGTATATAAAAAGGGAGGTTCACAGTGATAATATATCGACTTCACCGCTACTTATTTAATATGCATTGTATTGTTTGTCTATACATGGTTTATTAAAAACATTATATACCTTACTTGACTCGTTTGTTTGTTATTTTGAGTGTTCCATGTTGTATTTTTTTTATGTTATACACTACACGTACCTACTCTGATTAGTCACTTGACCACTTAACCACTTGACTACCACACCTACTTAAATGAAAAAATGAGTTATCGCCCTTTGTGGCGCAAAAGCGATGTGCGCCACAAACAAAGATATCCTGGAGCCCGTCTTACATTACTCACACATATGTGTCTTTTCGTGTCTCTATTGATCTTTCTATTAGTGTCCGTAATGTATATATTGCATTGTGTGTAACCTTTACTTTCACAAGTCGATACTGTTCTTCACCAATTTCCATTTATATTTTATTTCTTATTATTCCTATTATAATTCTGAGTAGAAGCTTAGCGGCATGATTTATGAGGTTAATCGTACGGAAATCTTCTCATTCATTTTTTTTTGTTGGGTATAGCTATAAATACATATTTCAGCATATCGCTCGGTAAATATCGTTTGCTGTAAATATCATTTAATATTTTAGTTAATATATCTACTCCATATTCTCCCAGTACTTTTAATTCTTCTATTGTTATTCCACATGGCCCAGCTGTTTTTTCCTTTCTTCATATGTTAGACAGCGACTTCTTCTGTTAGAATGGGTGGACATTCTAGGTTACTTTCTTCTGTTAATTCTTCCCTTTCTCCATAATAAAATTCTCTTATATACTCATTCCACCTCTTCATTATCAGCATCTGGCTCCAATAATATTTTTCTTGTTTTTTTTTTGTTTTTAATATTTTAAACGCCCCGTTTTTATTTTATTTTTTATTTTTATTTTAAACGCCCCGTTTTTATTCTTTTGTTTCTTCCTGTCAGCTCACTATTTTGACTGTGCATATTTTTTGTGTCTTTAATATAATTTAATTCAATTTTCTTGCACTGCTCGTTTAACTAACTTTGTTTTTTTTTTTTTTTTTTTTTTATTTTTTATTTTTTATTTTTTGCTTTCACACATTTATCTCTTATTTCTTTATTTATATTATCATTTTCTTGTTTGACCTGTATACTGTGTTTTTATTTTGGCCATCGACTTTAAGATTTCTTCAGTCATCCATTTTTTCTTAGCTTTTTGGTTTCTCTCCAGTAATATTTCTTTGCTCGTTTGACATTTCCCATTGTTCGTTTATACTCTGTAGTTTAGCTATTTAAATGGACCTATTTCTCACAGTCACCCTGTATTGTTCTTGAATTTCTTTATCTACCTTCAAAACTCTTTTATTAAGTCTCATGTTCTTAACCACTTTTTTCAGTAATCGCATCTACTAAATGTTACAGATCCTGCTCATTGTCTGCAATCACGACTATCATCTGCATATCTAATGTTATTGATGTATTGTCTCCCAATGATGGTTCCTGTCATATCTTCTATATTTCTGAAAATATTTTCACTGTACTGAGAAAAAAAGATCTGGAGACATTGCACATCCCTGTCTCACACCTCCCTTAATATGCTGATATTGACCTACTTCATTATCAATTCTGATGGCAGCTTGTTGCTTCCAATATATGTCTTTCACAAGCCTAAAGTCTTTTCCATAAATTTGTAGATGTCCAAGCATCTGCATCATCTTCACTTTGTTGTTCTAATGTTGTTGTATTTTCTTCTTTAGTTATAGTCATTACCTCTGTTTTGCTTGTGTCAGTTTTCATGTTATGTTCCCTACACTTTTCGTTTAGACTATTCATGTGGTCTTGTAATTCAGCTTCTGATTTTGCTATTAGTGCTTGGTCGTCCGCTAACAGGAGTTCTCTCATTGTTACATTTGCAGATGCTTCTTCTTCTGTGTTCTCGTCATGCGGTATTCTTGCGGTCTCTGTTTGGCTGGTTTCTTTACATATGTTGTCTATATATGTTATGAACAAGAGAGGGGACATGACACAACCTTGCTGTACTCCAGATCTTATGGTGAAGGGGTCTGTGTGCCCTCCAGTTGCTCTCACCATGCATTCACTGTTGTTGTATAAGCTTCTACATAGCTCTGTTAGATGTGTACTCACTCCATATTGTTTAAGGATTTCCCACAGCTTGTTGAATGCCTTTTCTTGGTCGACAAAGGCTAAGTACAGTGTTTCATTGAATTCGATCGATTTTTCTATAAGTTGTCTAAGGGCAATAATGTTTTGCCCTTTGTTCTGGTGTCCGCTATTCCCATCAGTCCAATTTTCTTCTCTTCCATTGTTTCTATAAGCTTGTCTTCTTTACTATTGAAACCGCTGACGTCCATTGTTCAAATGCACATTAAAAATTTAAATTTAAAAAAAACCTACTCAACGTACTGTCGGCGCTGTAAATTGTTTAAACACTTCAAAATGTACATAATTGTTTACAGTAATTCTGATAATGACGTGACAACTGACTGTGATACACTAGGCCTATTACCAATTCTTTATTTTCCTAGAGGTAGTAGCATGGAAGCTTTATATAGGCAGTAAATACAATTAGATTTGTACTCTTAGGCTCACTGGCGGAATCATGACATCCTGCAAACAGTTGCTTATCCCTATTTCCAATTATGGATCTCCCGTTCATCACGAGTTACGGCATCAGGGACCAATGGGGTAAGGTTATAGGCTTACGGCTCTGAGGACCTCCAGCTTGCTTCTTTATGTCTGTCTGTCAACATTCTGGGTACACACCGTGCACAAATCTTTGAATAACCCAGGTCTTTAATGATGGTCTGGGCACTTCCTTAACTAGCGGACAACATGGATCACAGTTCATCCAGGGTTACCCGACGGTCACCACGAATGATGTCATCAACTCAATGAATGTTGTGTGGAGTTAATGCGGTTGACGGACGGTCAGTCCGCTAAGCTGCGTGGTCTCGAGGTATGGTGTTCGCCTTGAGTGGTGGAGGTCCCGGGTTCATGCCCCGGTGAGGACCGGAATTTTTTTTCACGTTGACTTCTAGTAATACAATTTCCCCTGGTCTCTGGGTAGTGAGATCGGACGCCCGTGTGTATTGTTGCGCACGTAAAAAATTCCTTGGCAGTTGAAAATCGAAAAAGAGTAGCCTAACTGCGCTGCCCGGGAAAAATTTCAAGTTAAAAATCTACCCAAAGTATTTCAGGATCCTCGCCGGTACTCCGGAGTTCATGCACTGAGCTGAGTTTCTCCAGACTCAGGTTTGAGTTAGGGGGAGAACGGGGCACTTATGGGTTACACCCGTGTGCCGTGATGTTGATCCATCGACTAAACTAAATGTGTGACCACACAATATCCCGGGGAATCTTGTGTATCGGTGTTGGTACATGCAGGGGCCTGATGTCAAAGTCCTGACACTGGCACTACAGCTAGGTTATCTCTTACAGCGCCGACAGTACGTTGAGTCAGTTTTTTTTTTAAATTTTAAATGTGCATTTGAAATGATAGAGCGTCTAGTAGAGTTCAGTCCTGCACATTTAAAACGATAAATCATTAAGTAGAGTTCTCAGTCCTGCTTATTGAAAAGATAAATCGGTTAGTAGAGTTTTCAGTCCTGCACATTTTAAACCAACTGTCTTTAAAAAGAATGTATTCCCTTAATGAATTTAGACAATAACCACAAACAGTACGTTGCACAATTTATTACCTGACATATTTCACTATATGTCGTTAGGTGCACACCTCATACTTATACGAGCGTCGGTCAATAAGTAATGCCTCCTATTTGTGTTATCTATGTAAATACTTTACCGGTGTGAAATTTATTCATTTAGCGAGATTCCTCAAACACTCTTCTGCACTGAGTATCACTACCAACCTGTTTCAGTCACAGGTTGCTCAACAGTAACGGTTCAAAACTGGTCACCAAAGAAGTTCGGTTAAAGCAACGTATTGTCACAACATTCCTCAATGCTGAAGGTGAGACCCCGATTAGCATCCAAGAACGATTGAATATTGTTCATAGAGATTCAACAGTGGATGTTAGCTCTGTCCGACGTTGAGTACGTCGTTGTGACGAAGCTGAAGTAGGTAACTCCTCACTGGCTGACGCAAAGCGACTGACCGTCCGTCAACCGCATTAACTCCACACAACATTCATTGAATTGATGACATCATTCGTGGTGACCGTCGGATAACACTGGATGAACTGTGTTCCATGTTGTCCGCTAGTAAAGGAAGTGCCCAGACCATCATTAAAGACCTGAGTTATTCAAAGGTTTGTGCACGGTGTATACCTGTCAACGTGTTAGGTAGGACTGAGATAGGACAAGAGACAGAAGAGAGTTAAAGACAGATAAGACGTAGATAAGGACCACTACAACGGAGTAGTTAGAATAGAGACAGAACACCAGCTATAACTTAGAACAGTCATAAGACAGGACTTAGATGGGGTCACAGACGTGTTATATCTAGGACAACAGCGGGACCAACCCCTAGGACAGGGTGGGGGACGCTAGTTCACGGGATAACACCCGTAAATAGAGTAAACAAGGTTGACGTGAACAAGACTACTGGACTACGTGACGGACAGGACAGCATGGAGTTTGCTGACCGCACGAGATTAAGACGACAGAACCAGCGCACCGACTGAACTTAGTCAGATGGCGACCGGACAGCTTCCAGACAAGACCTGTGTGTGTTTCCGAGTGCCAATGTGTAGTTTATGAGGGCGCATGTTACAGATAGCGAGAGTTGAGTTATATCTGAATACGTATGCGTTTTGTGTGAGAAAGGCGACCACTGTATATTTAGTCAGGCATTAGCCGCCTGAAGATGCTTGTATGAATATATCAGGTTCGCCTGAAATAAAGAAGATTTGTTCCATCCACATAATTACTGTGTCGTTGAGGTGTGGATGAAGATGCGAGAGTGCCTGTATGCAAAGTAGGTTGTTGACAGGCAGCCATAAGTGGTGTCAGCAGTTCGAATGAACTCACAAGCCTGCGAAAAAGTTTAAAAGTGATAGTATAAGTCAGAATGAAGTCACAAGAAAGTGTATAAGTGGTTTGCGACGAATGTTTAATATCAGGGTGTGACAATTGCAAGTGTAAGATCAGAGCGTAAGTGTTCAAGCGTGCTAATTTGTGATAACAACGATATTTAAAATGTGTTCACAAACGTTTCGGTTGATGCCCAAGCTAGTGAAGACTACACGACTAATACAAAACGACATCAGACACGACGACAGACAAACTAACTTATTCCGTATTTAAGGTTTCTTGTCTGAGGAAACGACAGACAGACAAAGTGTACAATTGTATTATCAGTAATGTTGTTGATGATTAATTGCTGTTGCACTACACAACAAGTGCAGAGTGAAAGTGTGTCAACAGCCCGAGTAACGAATCAGGGAAGAATCCATATAACTCCCGAGAGTGACGTGAACTACAAGAATCAGATAAGTGCCCCAATTGTGGTGATGTTACATGTTTAAAATAGCATCTTTCTAGTCTTTTTTCATTAATGTAAAAGACCAAGTGTATTATCATTGATCATTGTAAATTTTGTGAGTGTGTGAGATCGGAACGGCAGTTAAATATAGTGCATTGACTTAATGAACTCACTGCCTACGGGAGCGAGGTAAACTTACTTAACGTATTATATCGTAAACTTGCTGAACGTATTTAAGATTACTGATAAGAATGTCGACACTAAAGGAGTGTATAGAAACCGGTAAAGACCTGGGTTTTAGTGGAGACAGATTAGAACAGTGGGCAGACAAAAAGTATAAAGAACATACTGATAGAGTGACAGCAATTGAGAAAGAGGAGAGAGATAGGAAAGCAGCAGCTGAGAAAGAGGAGAGAGATAGGAAAGCAGCAATTGAGAAAGAGGCAAGGCTACACGAACGAGTGCAAAAAAGGAACTGGCAGAGTTGGCTGAAAGTACTAAACTTAAACAGCTAGAGTTGGCCGAAAGTACTAAACTTAAACAGCTAAAGCTAGTTGAAAGTACCAAACTTAAAGAGCTAGCAGATGCCACCAGACTGAAGGAGTTGGCGGAAGCCACAAAGCTTAAACAACTCGAAATTGAGGCACAAACCCAGTTAAAGATGAAGGAACTGGAGGTAGAATCCAATGTGCACATAGCTAATACGAAGCTGAAAAGTAAAGAGGAGGAAAATAAGTTTAATAAATACAAGGGGAATAGGTAAACCATTCTGCCAAGGTGACTCAATTTCTGCCTGGTCCGAAAATGTAGAAATTCAATTAAAATTTCAAGAAATACCAAAAGAACATTGGGCCATGATATAATTGAATATTCTCTCAGGGGAGCCCTTAAAAGTAATAGAGTCCATTCCCCAAGACCTAAGGAATGTCTATGATTATATTCACCAACGCATTATGCAGCATTTTCTTTTAGATGTCCCAGGGTATCAAGTTCAATTCTTGAAATTGAAGCCTAAAAGTAACCAAACCTTCATCGACTACGTCTCTAACGTTCAAGACGTATACAATAAATGGCTAAAGGCTGCAAAGATCGATAAGAACTATGAAAAACTTACGGACTTAATGATCATGGATAAAATTATTTCTACCATCCCAAGTCCCTTTGCCAAATGTATACAGCAAGCAGATGTAGAGTCTTTAGATCAATTAGACAAAAGGGGATCAGCACATTTTTCTTCAAAAAGGGATGTATTTAAAACTACCATCGATGAAAGTGAGAAAGTGGCAGCTGCCAACAGTAAACCCCAAAAACCATTCAAATTTAGGGACAAACAAAACCCCAAGCCACCACAGTATCCATACTGTAAATTTTGTCACGACCAATTCAGTATGTGTGATTCGAATCCGAATTATCCATCTCACCTAGTGATGATGATAAAGAAACAGCAGAATAAGAGAGAAACCTATAGACGTGCTGTTAAATGTTTCTTTTGCCAATCTTTTGGACACTATTCCTCAAGATGTAGAGGACGACAGAGATTGAAAGCTGTGAACGCCTTTCTTATTGACTCATCGTCTGAAAGCGAAAGTGAGCAAGAGCAGATGCAAGAATGTGGAGAGAATGTAATGGCAGCGAGTAATGTACTTAATTATGATATGTGTTCCACCTGTCATCAGTTTCATGAAGATGGAAAACTGAATTGCGGGCATACAGTACCGTTTTCAAGTGAAAACGCAAATGCAGCATTAGCCTCCGCAGGCAATTTAAAGTTCCACTATGGAATGGTGAATGATAAAACTTGCCAACTCTTGATCGACAGTGGAAGTACCTTGATCGGTTTAAGGAAGGAACTGGCAAAGCCAGAAGACTACACAGGCGAGTTCGTGAATTGCCGAACTTTTTCGGGCAATATAGAAATGTATCCATTAGCCACAGCTCGTATAGATACTCCTTTCTTATCAGGCACATTTACGTGCGCTATCTTGCAGAACCCATGTACTGATGTTATAATCGGGTGCTTGCCACAGGTAAAGAAATGTACCACTGATGAAAAAAGAGCCTGGAGAGAAACCTATTCCAATAAGGCTAACGTGGTAACAAGGTCTGAAGCTAATAAACAACAAGACGACCTACAGGATGAAATGCTCCATCTCATTTCACCGAGTGGTACAGTTGACAATAACACCACAAAAGAATTCATAAAGGCGCAACGCGCCGATCCAACTGTTTCACCTTATTTAGTTTTATAGGTGAAAAAACCCAAAGTAACGAAAAATGCCTCGTGGTATTTTAAACTGAACAACGGTATTCTCATCAGAACATACAAGAGAGACAACCACGAAATCCAGCAAACGGTCCTACCATTAAAACATCGTCAAACAATCTTACGGATCGCACACAATTCGCCGTTTGCTGGCCATATGGGTTACGACAAAACGAGAGCCAGAATTTTATCCCATTTCTATTGGCCTAAATTTTGTTCAGACATTAAACAGTATTGTCGTTCATGTACTATATGTCAACATTTAGTAAAAAAGGGTAAACATGTCACAGCAGAGGTTCAACCAACCACACTAGCCTCCAGACAATTTGAGTGTGTCGCTGTAGACATAGTTGGACCATTAAATCACGTGTCCAATAAAGGAAATCGATATAGTCTAACTTTGGTTGATTTCTGCTCACGTTGGCCAGAAGCTGTGGCACTAAAATATATCAGTTCCAAACATGTAGTCAATGTTTTCTACAACTATTTTCCCGTTTCGGATTTCCCCAAACCATCTTATCCGACAGAGAGCACAGTTCATATCAGCTAAAACGCAAGTGTGCTGTTAAATTGCTAGGCATTAAGCAGTGTTTCACTAGCCCATATCGTCCGGCTGCGAATGGAATTGTGGAGAAGATTAACGGGGATCTTAAACATATGCTGGCGAAGGTAACAGCAGAGAACCCATCAGATTGGTATACACTGTTGCCAACAGTGCTGTTTGCCTACAGACAAGTCCCGCAAGCAAGCACGGGCTTCTCACCATTTGAGCTAGTGTACGGGGCAAACCCACGAGGACCCCTCAACATCCACCACCAGCTGCTAACAAACACCTCAGATACCCCATAAGCAAGATCACTATATGCGGTATTCACAGATACACGCGATAAGATCATGAAAGCGTGTATCCTTAGCGAAAACATCTTTGGAACAAAAAGGGCAGATGAACCGCCAATATGCCAATAAAGGTGCAAAAACCTTACAGCTTGAACCCGAACAAGAGGTTTTATTATTGTTACCTGATAAGAGTGACCTACTATCAACGTCATGGCAAGGGCTATTCAAAATAGTGAGAAAAGTATCTAATGTTGATTATGAAATATCACTGAACAACAAACACAAGATATTTCATTTCAACTTGCTCAAGCCGTATTATTCTAGACAAGAACAGGAAACATAGGACGAACACAGTGCAACCACAGCAATCAACGAGACAGAGAACGACCATAGCGCAACCACAGTAATCAACCAGACAGAGGGCGATGACGTTGAACTACCAGTACCGACAGTTGACACTACAACGACGATCGACAGCATACATCTGGGACCGAAAATGACAGACGAACAGAAACAACAGACATTAGCGTTACTGACAGAATACAAAGCAATTTTTTCAGACATTCCAGGTAGAACAGATAGGATACAACACTCCATTGTTCTCTTCCGATATAAATCCTATCAAATGTCGACCGTACTCTATCCTTCTGAATTATAGGGACAATCTCAACAAGGAAATTCTTAGTCTTGAGTCTTGTGGGATAATCCAGAAATCCCAATCAGAGTACTCCTTTCCTATAGTCTTAGTCAAGAAGAAGGATTCTACTATCAGACTCTGCGTCGATTATAGAAAGCTAAACGCAATAACGAAGACAGACGCAGAACCTATCCCTTCCTGTGACGACCTGATCTTAACTATGTCAGCATCTATCATCTTTTCAAAACTCGACCTAACTAAAGGCTACTGGCAAATTCCTATGCATAAAGATTCCATCCATCTTACTGCCTTTGCAACACCTTTAGGTCTGTATGAGTGGCGCTTTATTTCCTTTCGGCCTACGTTTATGCGCCTGCTTACTTTTGTCCGCCTTACTAGGGAGCTTTTACATGGAGTAATAAGTACCCAGACTTATATAGACGACATTTGTGTACATACAACATACTGGACGACACACATTCAAACCTTAAGACAGGTCTTCGAACGAATTAAGTTGTTTGGACTCACAGTCAAACCAACCAAAGTGGAATTGGCTTTGGAAGAAATAGACTTCTTAGGCCATACCATATAAAAGGGCCAGTTTGAAAAGCCGATGACAAAATTGTAACCAAAATTCTGAAACCTCACTATGCCAACAACAAAGAAGCAAGTGAGAAGTTTACTTGGTTTAGTAAATTACTACAACAAATGTATTCCTAATGTGGCTCAAATTACCTGTGTATTTTCTGATTTATTGAAATCAAATGTAAAGATAAATGTTTAAGATGCTACTTTAAATAATGCAATGTCAATGACTAAAGCATCTTTTTAGTAATATTCCCTATCCTGAAGTTACCTAACCCAAGATTACAATATATTCTTAGAACTGACGCGAGTGCCACTACCATAGCGGACGTTCTGCTACAAGAGTATGATGGAATCCTTCATCCAGTATTGTATGTAAGTCGCAAGCTCACTCAAACCGAATCCAGATATGACGTGTCTCAGTTGGAGGCACTAGCTATTGTATATTGTAGTAGTAAATTACACAGATTTCTGGCAGAAACACACTTCGTCGTGAAAACTGACAATGCTCCGCTAAAAGTTATGGAGAGAGGTATGCCAAATAACAACAGGATCTACCGTTGGGCTCTCATACTCCAAAATTACTTATTTTCTGTAAGACATATAAAAGGTAGCATGATTACGTTAGCAGAATTGCTTACCAGACCCTCAGACGTCGAAGTGCTACAGAAAGAGAATGCGACATCGTCACCGTCATCTGCAGCAACCATAGACTAGTGATTGTATCTATAACTGTGATAGTTATGTAAATACAGCAGGACGACGTTACATCGTCACCAGCATCTGCAGACACTATAAGTGATCCATGTATATAGGACTGTGGTAGTTATATAAATACACCAGGACGACGTTACATCGTCACCGGCAACTGCAGAGACATTACATGATCCATTGTATATAGAAACTTTAGTAGTAATGTTAATACAGAAGGACGACGTTACACCGTCACCGGCATCTGCAGCAACTAGAGAAATTAGCTATGTATATAGACGTTGGCAATTATTTAGCACAGGAGGAAGACGCGTCGACATCATCTTCACCTGGATCGACGACCAACTTAGATTAATTAGATTAAATAACATTAATGTAACATGTACTATTGTCATGTATTGATTGTGCATAACATAATTTTTAATAAAGTTACACTAGTTCATTTATATTTTCGTACTACGTAGAATACAGTTACAAATACGCTACATTAATAGTGAATTAGTCTAGAGTGAATTAGTTTACTTAGTTAGAATCATTCATTCACATTTAAAGTTAGATAACATTTAGGCCATGACCACCTTTAAAAGTATGACCATTAATATACATAGAGGTCTCGTATGAGACAATTGCCTGAAAAGCCAATAATAGTTTTAGTTAGATTAACTTAATGTAGTTTGAAAGTGCCGGTCTCTCTGGCCTAGGGGTTACAAAACTTTCTCCGTAATTCCCGTTTATCAAGCAGAGTCTCGTAGCGGGCGAGAACTGGGAGCGGTTCGTCCCCCGCTGGTGACTTGCGGGATAACTGAGCCGGTCGCTCAGAAAGCAATGGCAAACTACTGAGCGTAATCTTGCCAAGAGATCAACAGACAGCTGGAAGATGCTGCTGTTGATAGCTAAGTCTTGCAAAAGGATATGCGAAATAAAAAAAATGGTTAGAAAGTTAGATTAATTTCCAATTAAACATAGTTAGAATTTATAAGGCTCAGGAACAACACTGTACTTTAAGGGAGCCAACACATATCGCAGTATGTGTATGTGTTAAATACAGTATTTAACTTAGAAAATACTATGAAATGGTACTACAAATCGGCTCAGCTATTGTTTAAAACGAGCCCATTTTTATTTTAATAAGAAATATATTTTTAAACTTGCAGTGTATGAATCCGTGGATAACAGATGAGTGAGAGAAAGTATGAATGTATTAAATATGTTTCGAATGATTCAGTGGTGCACTTTTTGCGCACTCACGAGTTTCTTATAAATTGTCTGTGTCTTATGTGTAACACATGTTTAGTTGTTTTATGTGTGTTTCAGCCACTATTGCAATACAGCTATGGTGATGTTTTCTAGCGTTTCAGCTCGGCGGCGCACCTCACAAATCAAGCATAAGCATTTATTTGTGACTTGCAAACACCAACCTGCGACTCTTGAAAGCGTTGAATACATGAATTATAAGCATACACTTATGTTTCTAATTGCAACATACATAAAGTATAAATAAACACGCCAAAAAAACAACAACAGGAAATCAAACAGATAAAAGTACAAACAGCAGGATTTTCTAAGGCAGGACATTCATGCACAGGGGACATAACAGACTTATAGAAAGGTTGAGAGCACAGTTGAGAATTTATCCTCGAGCGGAAGTCAGATAGGTGAACATCAGCAGACACACAACGTGTAATAGAGGTTGGAATACATTACACGGGAGCCATGAATTATATATTCATGAATTGTTTCCCTAAAAAGAACAATTTGTTCGGGATATCGGTTTTCGATATTTAGAAAGGTAGTGTTTTAAAAAATCAAACTGGCCTTGGTTCGATACAGCTCCAAGAGTGTAATGTGACAGAGGAGTGACTCTTACCAACAGTACAGTTGTGAGACACTGATCAGAAACCAGTGGGTAAATACATCAACTGGGGATCAGACTTATATAAGCCAGTAGTGATACCCAATGACATGAGTTGTAAACTCCTACGAACACCTTGACAAATTAGATCCGACTAATTCTGTATATACTACGACGACATTGCGTCACACTTACAAGTTTAAATTTGGTGACGCAAAACGGGGGAGCCACGGGAGCATGTCAACGTGTTAGGTAGGACTGAGATAGGACAAGAGACAGAATAGAGTTAAAGACAGATAGGACGTAGATAAGGACCACTACAAGGGAATAGTTAGAATAGAGACAGAACACCAGCTATAACTTAGAACAGTCATAAGACAGGACTTAGATGGGGTCACAGACGTGTTATATCTAGGACAACAGCGGGACCAACCCCTAGGACAGGGTGGGGGACGCTAGTTCACGGGATAACACCCGTAAACAGAGTAAACAAGGTTGACGTGAACAAGACTACTGGACTACGTGACGGACAGGACAGCACGGAGTTTGCTGACCGCACGAGATTAAGACGACGGGACTAGCGCACCGACTGAACTTAGTCAGACGGCGACCGGACAGCTTCCAGACAGGACGTGTGTGTGTTTCCGAGTGCCAATGTGTAGTTTATGAGGGCGCATGTTACAGATAGCGAGAGAAAACGTATGCGTTTTGTGTGAGAAAGGCGACCACTGTATATTTAGTCAGACATTAGCCGCCTGAAGATGCTTGTATGAATAAAATAGGTTCGCCTGAAATAAAGTAGATTTGTTCCATCCACATAATTACTGTGTCGTTGAGGTGTGGATGAAGATGCGAGAGTGCCTGTATGCAAAGTAGGTTGTTGACAGGCAGCCATAAGTGGTGTCAGCAGTTCGAAAGAACTCACAAGCCTGCGAGAAAGTTTAAAAGTGATAGTAGAAGTCAGAATGAAGTCACAGGACTAAGAGAAAGTGTATAAGTGGTTTGCGACGAATGTGTAATATCAGGGTGTGACAATTGCAAGTGTAAGATCAGAGCGTAAGTGTTCAAGCGTGCTAATTTGTGATAACAACGATATTTAAAATGTGTTCACAAACGTTTCAGTCGATGCCCAAGCTAGTGAAGACTACACGACAAATACAAAACGAAATCAGACACGACGACAGACAAACTAACTAACTTATTCCGTATTTAAGGTTTCTTGTCTGAGGAAACGACAGACAAAGTGTACAATTGTATTATCAGTAATGTTGTTGATGATTAATTGCTGTTGCTCTACACAACATAGTGCAGAGTGAAAGTGTGTCAACAGCCCGAGTAACAAATCAAGGAAGAATCCATATAACTCCCGAGAGTGACGTGAAAAGCTGTACTTACTACAAGAATCAGATAAGTGCCCCAATTGTGGTGATGTTACATGTTTAAAATAGCATCTTTCTAGTCATTTTTCACTAATGTAAAAGACCAAGTGTATTATCATTGATCATTGTAAATTTTGTGAGTGTGTGAGATCGGAACTGCAGTTAAATATAGTGCATTGACTTAATGAACTCACTGCCTACGGGAGCGAGGTAAACGTACTTAACGTATTATATCGTAAACTTGTTGAACGTATTTAACATTACTGATAAGAATGTCGACACTAAAGGAGTGTATAGAAGCTGGTAAAGACCTGGGTTTTAGTGGAGACAGATTAGAACAGTGGGCAGACAAAAAGTATAAAGAACATACTGATAGAGTGGCAGCAATTGAGAAAGAGGAGAGAGATAGGAAAGCAGCAGCTGAGAAAGAGGAGAGAGATAGGAAAGCAGCAATTGAGAAAGAGGAAAGGCTACAAGAACGAGTGCATAAAAAGGAACTGGCAGAGTTGGCTGAAAGTACTAAACTTAAACAGCTAGAGCTAGTTGAAAGTACCAAACTTAAACAGCTAGCAGATGCCACCAGACTGAAGGAGTTGATAGTACCCAGAATGTTGACAGACAGACATAAAGAAGCAAGGAAAACCATAGCCATTAACCTCCTGCACCGTTACAATAGTGAAGGAGAAGGTTTTTGTCGAATATTGTGACAGGTGATGAGACTTCGGCTCATTTCATTGACCCAGAATCCAAGAGACAGTCATTGAAATGGCATCCCACAACATCGCCGACAAGGAAGAAGTTCAAAATGTCACCATCTGTAAGGAAAGCTATGACCTCTGTGTTTTGGTATGAGAAAGGTGTGATTCTTCTCGACTTCTTGGAACAGGGAAACATGGTTAATGCTGACCGTCACATTGAAACTTTGAAGTAGCTTACAGAAAGTCTTCGACGACTTAACCTATGTAGAGATCCGAGAACATAACTACTGTTGAACGATAATGCTACGCCACACACAGCTAAACGCACCATTGATACGATTGTAGAATTTGACAGGACATTATTATTACATCTCCCTTAAAGTCCCGATTTAATACCTTCAGACTTCCATCTGTCTGGGCCATTGATAGAAGATCTTCACGGACATCATTGTGAGGACACCGAGACCCTTAAACCGCCAGTGGTTTGGAAAACAGGACACACATTTCCACCGTGCTGGGATACATGCCCTTGTAAGAAGATGGACAAAACTATAACAAATAACGACGACTACATTGATAAATTAATTTTTGAAGTACAGACGTATTGCCTTATTTCAGTATGAATTTTATCTTCCCCCTTCCCCTATTTATTTTTTTTTAGCATATCCTTTACAGGACTTAGCTGTCAACACCAGCATCTTTCAGCTGTACGTTGATCTCCTGGCAAGA
Source organism: Cepaea nemoralis (assembly GCA_014155875.1). Lineage (NCBI taxonomy): Eukaryota > Metazoa > Mollusca > Gastropoda > Stylommatophora > Helicidae > Cepaea > Cepaea nemoralis. The sequence continues at coordinate 158,421 of JACEFZ010027788.1, read as the reverse complement.
CCACGCTCAGTAGTTTGCCATTGCTTTCTGAGCGGCTGGCTCAGTATCCCGCAAGTCACGAGCGGGGGTCGAACCGCCTCAGCTCTCGCTCCGCTACGAGACTCTGCGTGATACAGAGGATTACAGAGAGAAAGTGTTGTAACCCCACAGCCAGAGAGACCGGCCTCCCCCTATTAATCTACATTAAACATGAAGAGGCATTACTTATTGGTCGCCCCTCGTATGTCACCCGTCATTTTAAGTGAATAAATGAATAATACTTTCGCTGAAATACTTTAAATACATATACACAGGTATTGTTCGAATGTGGAGCACTTTTTATCCCTCTGGTAATATCAGATTTAAAAACTGACTGGAACAGCTAATTGCTAAGGCCACACTATCTTTATAATTTGTTGATCGTCGAATACAGATTGTGCAACACTTTTTCTTTGTTAACTTTATGAGAGTAGTTTATAAGCATTTGAGAAACCGCCGAAGTCTGCGCTTGGTTTAGTTAGATGTACTGACATGTAGTGTGTCTCCCTATTCGTAGGGAAGAGACCAATCGCCTGCTTGACGCTATGAAGGTGTGGGATTACCAGGTGTCTCCCTATCCGTAGGGAAGTGACTAAGTATCTGCCTGACGCTATGAAGATGTGGGATTACTAGGTGTCTCCCTATTCGTAGTTAAGAGACCAATCGCCTGCTTGACGCTATGAAGGTGTGGGATTACCAGGTGTCTCCCTATCCGTAGGGAAGTGACTAAGTATCTGCCTGACGCTATGAAGATGTGGGATTACTAGGTGTCTCCCTATTCGTAGGGAAGAGACCAATCGCCTGCTTGACGCTATGAAGATGTCGGATTACCAGGTGTCTCCCTATTCGTAGGGAAGAGACCAATCGCCTGCTTGACGCTATGAAGATGTGGGATTACCAGGTGTCTCCCTATCCGTAGGGAAGTGACTAAGTATCTGCCTGACGCTATGAAGATGTGGGATTACCAGGCGTCTCCCTATTCGCAGGGAAGAGACCAACCGCCTGCTTGACGCTATAAAGATGTGGGATTACCAGGTGTCTCCCTATTCGTAGGGAAGAGACCAACCGCCTGCTTGACGCTATAAAGATGTGGGATTACCAGGTGTCTCCCTATTCGTAGGGAAGAGACCAACCGCCTGCTTGACGCTATAAAGATGTGGGATTACCAGGTGTCTCCCTATTCGTAGGAAAGAGACCACTCGCCTGCTTGACGCTATGAAGATGTGGGATTACCAGGTGTCTTCCTATCCGTAAGGAAGTGACTAAGTATCTGCCTGACGCTATGAAGATTTGGGATTACCAGGTGTCTCCCTATTCGTAGGGAAGAGACCAATCGCCTGCTTGATGCTATGAAGATGTGGGATTACCAGGTGTCTCCCTATTCGTAGGGAAGAGACCAATCGCCTGCTTGACGCTATGAAGATGTGGGATTACCAGGTGTCTCCCTATTCGTAGGGAAGAGAGCATCGCCTGCTTTACACTATAACGATGTGGGATTACCAGGTGTCTCCCTATTCGTAGGGAAGAGACCAATCGTCTGATTGACGCTATGAAGATGTAGGATTACTAGGTGTCTCCCTATTCGTAGGGAAGTGACTAAGTATCTGCCTGACGCTATGAAGATGTGGGATTACCAGGTGTCTCCCTATTCGTAGGGAAGAGACCAATCGCCTGATTGACGCTATGAAGATGTGGGATTACTAGGTGTCTCCCTATTCGTAGGGAAGAGACTTAATATCTGCCTGACGCTATGAAGATGTGGGATTACTAGGTGTCTCCCTATTCGTAGGGAAGAGACCAATCGCCTGATTGACGCTATGAAGATGTGGGATTACTAGGTGTCTCCTTATTCGTAGGAAGAGACTAAGTATCTGCCTGACGCTATGAAGATGTGGGATTACTAGGTGTCTTCCTATTCGTAGGGAAGAGACCAATCGCCTGATTGACGCTATGAAGATGTGGGATTACTAGGTGTCTCCCTATTCGTAGGGAAGAGACTAAGTATCTGCCTGACGCTATGAAGATGTGGGATTACTAGGTGTCTCCCTATTCGTAGGAAGAGACTAAGTATCTGCCTGACGCTATGAAGATGTGGGATTACTAGGTGTCTTCCTATTCGTAGGGAAGAGACCAATCGCCTGATTGACGCTATGAAGATGTGGGATTACTAGGCGTCTCCCTATTCGTAGGGAAGAGACTAAGTATCTGCCTGACGCTATGAAGATGTGGGATTACTAGGTGTCTCCCTATTCGTAGGGAAGAGACCAATCGCCTGATTGACGCTATGAAGATGTGGGATTACTAGGTGTCTCCCTATTCGTAGTTAAGAGACTAATCGCCTGCTTGACGCTATGAAGATGTCGGATTACCAGGTGCCTCCCTATTCGTAGGGAAGAGACCAATCGCCTGATTGACGCTATGAAGATGTGGGATTACTAGGTGTCTCCCTATCCATAGGGAAGTGACCAAGTGCCTGCCTGACGCTGTAGAGATGTGGGTTCGATTCCGGAAACCGTCATTCTGTTCACGATTGTAATGTTTGTTACAGACCTTTGGAGATCATGCATAGAGCTATGGAGTTTGTGCAGTGGTCAGTACTTTCGGCAAGTGGCTCTGCGGAACAAACACCAAGCCATATGGCCTAGCACCAGGTGCAGTGAAGCCAACCCTCTTAACTTGAACTCCATCCTCCCCCCTCCATTCAGCATTTAACCTCCCCTTCATTTAACCGTTAACTCCCCTTCTATTTAAGCCTTAACTGCTCCCTGCATTTAACTTTTAATTTCCCCCCCTCCATTTAACCTTTAACTCCGCCCCCCCCTATTTAACTTTTAACTTCACCCTCCATTTAAACTTTAACTCCGCCTTCCCCTCCGCTTAAGTTTTAATTCTCCCTCCCCTGTCCCCTTCGATTTAACATTTAACTCCGCCCTTCGTTTAACCTTTAACCCCCCCTACCATTTAAGCTTTAACTCTTCCCCCCCCCCCGCCCATTTAATCTTTAACTCCGCCACCACCTCTTCATTTAACATTTAACTCCGCCCTCCTTTTAACCTTTAACAACGGATGAGAAGATCAGAAACGCAAACCTGAAGGACTCTGGTCATGTTGATGGAAACCTTGACCCAAGTGTAGTGTGGCAATGGTTCAACACTGTGTGTGGTGTACACTGTTGTGCTCAGCCCTTCAGTGTCCTGCCTTTCTGTGGCGAACTTTATGATTCGCTTCCTGTAAGAAAACCTCAACATAATCTCTAAGGCAGTCAAGTGTCAAACACTTAGCAGTCATCGTAAGATCACCATACAGTGGATACCATCCCACTGTGGAATCCCCGGAAACGACAGAGGTGATCGATTGGCTAAGGAAGGAGCACAAGAAGAACAACCAGATGTGCCTATTACATACCACCAAAAGAAAAGAATGATCAAATCAGTCAGAAAGCCACCAAACCTTACTCAAGACGACTACCACGTTATGGACAGACCAGAACAGGTCATTCTTCTGCGCCTCAGAACAGGACACAATAGATTACGCAATCACATGTATACATAATTCAAGATTGGTGACTCAGCCATATGCACATGTGGTTTGGCGTCACAGACAGCAGAGCACATACTCTAGGATTGCCCAATCTACAACATATCCAGGCGAACCTTCTGGCCTAGAGAGACAACAGTGGAAGATAAACTCTATGGACCGCTGAATGAACTAAAAAAGACTGTTAGATTCATACAAGAGACAACATTGCAGTTATAAACATAGTTCAGGCGAACGAAAGAAGAAGAGGAAGAAACACAAATACCATCATTCCACTGGTACGGGGATTGAGGTCAGTATTCATGTCATTATTTCCAACAGTTCACTGCCCGGGAGTCAGCATTTCCCAATCTTATTTACAATAGTTGTGTTCCGCAGTAGCTAGCACACATACCTGCCGGCCTGGTGGCCATGTGTTCAAATCTCTATCAAAGCAGATTTGTAAAAACTGATGTGTGCTCTCCTGTCAACCCAGCCTAACAAGGGTACCACAGTTCATGGGAAGTGAAGGCGACAGACGTGATAGAGACCTCCATGTACATCGGGAGACAGTTATATAACAATATGAGGCTAGCACACTATACCCATTACACATAGAAGCACGTACCGAATCCTTTACTGTAATGTCTTCTTTTGACTTGTATCCTCCATTGAGACATTGACCTTAACCAAATCACGCCCCACCCTACTATCTTTTGTCTTGTATATTCCATTGGGACATTGACCTTAACCAAATCAGACCCAGCAATACTATCTATCACTATCTCTGCAGCTCTAACCATGCTCTCCACATATTGTTCATCTCTGACTTTATTGCTCGTCTCCGTGTGTGTTTCGGCTCCTCACCATTCCCTCGACACGTATATTTCAGTCAAGAGAATGACTAGTTACACTATCGTCAGGTGTATTCACTGTTTTTGTCTATCCAACTCCGACATCTTCTCCTCACTTCTTGATTCACTGGAATTTGTTATATTGGTGATACTGCCATACCCCTAGTTTGCACCAGTTAATGCATATGTCGATAACGAATAACATTTTCACTTGAACACCATGTGTATGATCCATCTAGTAATGCTGATTGAACATTGGAGGGGCCTTCAATTGGAAACCTTATATTGTTTTGTTGTTGTTGTCGTTGTTGTTGTTGTTTTTGTTTTGGTGAAAATATTCTTTTAAAAAAAATAAAGAACAAATGTATCATTTTTTCGATGTAGTCACCACTGCGTTCACTCAGTCAGTTTGATTTTCCTGTACGAGGCTTTCATCGGCTGCAGTCGACCCTGGGGGTACTACTCGGTGCGCCTGTCCCGATGGTGACCAGTCTGTTACAGAAGTCACGACGTTTTAAAACTTGCCACTCCACTCATACACTTGCTGGACTGATATTCATGTATTACCATACTGGACCTTCATTTACAGATTCATTTCTATAGGTTTCACCCTTTCACAGATAAACAGAACTTATAAAATAACGCTGCTTCTCCTTGATGCATGTCAAAAGTAGGGCGGCCATCTTTAAACTGTTCTTATGACAACACTGCGCCGTGAAGCAACGTGCTTAATACGCTTGGTATCCTTAACAACAACATTGGCAGGTTACAAGACAATGGCATGGTTATTGTAATTTCTATCACACATTTAAGGGTTTTATTCGAATCCCAATCATATTATAAATTTCATTTCGTTTTACCTCCACAAATTTCCTTGTTACGAAAGCTCCTATAACCTGTTGTGTATATATTGTTTTAAAATCTCTATTAGTTTCTTCATCTGTTATGGTGACAAAAGGCATCACTGTCACACTCGTGTTTTTATTTTAAATGTATATGTTAGTTTTCTCTCATGAAGAGCTCTGTAGTTTATATTTTATATGCTGCACTTATAAAGTTAATGTACTTATTTACCGTTGAATTTCATAGTGCCTCTTAAATCGCTAAAGGGGGTCCCAATAAATACCATCAAAGGACTTTTCATAATTCACGATTTCAAAGCAACGAGTGAATTCAGTTTAAAAAAAAATATGCACTGACAAATAAGTGATCTCGTAGGAAGAAAAATAAGAATAAATGCAGGAGGTTTAACATTTAAAAAAAAAACAACAAACAAACAAACAAAAAAAAACAAAAAAAAGAAAACAGCAAATATATTATTGGGGAAAGATGCTGTAATGAAGAGGTGGAATGAGTACATAAGAGAATTATATCATGGAGAAAGGGCAGAATTAACAGAAGAAATAACTGAGGAGGGCCAGCTATTCTTAAAGAACAAGACGCTTACACTAACAAACATATGAAGAAAGGAAAAACAGCTGGACCAGATGGAATCACAATAGAAGAATTAGAAGTAATGGGAGAATTTGAGGTAGATATATTAACTATATATGTTGAATGATATTTACAGCAGTGGATATGCGATATGCTAACAACTGTATTTGTAGCTATACCAAAAATACCAGGAGAAATTAAATGCTAAGATTTTCGTACGATTAACCTCATAAATCATATCACTAAGCTTCTACTCAGAATTATAATAAGAAGAACAAGAAAGAAAATAAAATTGGAAATTGGTGAAGAACAGTATGGATTTGGGGAAGGAAATGGTACAAACAATGCATTATATACATTATGTACATTATTAAAAAGATCAATAGAGATACATAAAGACATATACTAGTGCTTCATAGACTATATTAAGGGATTTGATAAAGTAAAACATGATGAAATGATTACAAGTTGGAAGATATTAACATTGATGGGAAAGATCTCAGAATAATAATGGCATCTCTCCGGAAATGACAATACCAGTATTGCTCTATAGTGTTTGAACTCACATTTTACGAAAATAAGTTGATATCCAACTCCACTTCTGAGGGTTGATATCCAGAAGGTCTGCTGGCGTTGGTCTATTCAGAAATACCCCAAAGTATTGAGCCAGTTTGTTTCTGTGATATGTAATGGTGTTGAGAACCTTCCCATTACTAACTTTGACAAGTGCGCGTGGTTGATTATGCTTTTCTCGTAGTTTATTTGTGGTGTTCCGAAGATCTCTGAGGTATTCTTTTGCTGCTGCTGATTCTGCCTATCCTGCTACGCTATCTTAAAATATCTTATCTGCCCTTATCTGTCTTGTTTATTAGCGCAAGGGTAATATTTTAAAGAGGAGTTGATTGCCGAGTTATAAGCCTGGTGTTGTTATCTAAATACTGGAGAGCCTGAGAAGTGTTGTTGTAGTCTTCGTTTGTTGAGGGAACATTCCCAGCTACAGGTCCTGGATGTTTGAGGACGGGTGTGCTCAGTTCATGGAGCTCGGTGTCCAACGAAGTGGACAACTCTGTACCTGAGCAGAGTCGATAACTCTGTATCTGAGCAGAGTGGACAACTGTGTACCTGAGCAGAGTTAGTACTTGTCCTTGCAGCAAGAGTTTCTCTCAAATGCTAACGTCACTAGCCAATAATGTGAATGAAGGAGAAAACTACCATATTATGGTCGTAAGACAAAGTATGTGAGTGACACATGTGTATCTGATGAGAGACATGATCAATAACTTCATAGCAGTCTTCCGATGGAACTGTTGGACAAAACACTGGCCTATCATTCCGGCAGTCACGTGTTCGAATCCCCGTCCAGGAGGATTATGGGCTCCCAGGTCAGACCAGTCAACAATGGGCGCCAAGAAATGTCCTGAGAATTAAATCGAGTGCCAATTGGTGTATAAAATGGGGGACCTCAGTACGTGTAAAAGTGTCCTGTTATTTCTTACTACATGACAGCCCAGGAATGTCACCAAGTGGTAATGATAGAGGAGAGTCAAAAACAGTAGTATTTGTAACATGTGGACCATGTGCTGTGTACGAGTGCTAATGATAGAGGAGAGTAAAAAACTGTAGTATTTGTAACATGTGGACCATGTGCTGTGTACGAGTGCTAATGATAGAGGAGAGTCAAAAACGGTAGTATTTGTAATATGTGGACCATGTGCTGTGTACAAGTGCTAATCTTCTCCAATCTTTCTTGTTCCTCTTGTTCATGATCATACTACTCGAGACTGCCTTTCTGCCGTGGAAAGCATGGGCCCAGCACTACCTACCTTCCAAGCCTCTAGCATATACACGATCTTTCCTTGTTTAGTTGTGAAAGAGTTAATACTTCTGATGTCAAATCACCTCTTGACTTCTCATGCTAATATGAATTCAACCACCACCACAGTTAACTCATTGATTTGTCCCAAAAAACAAGTTCCCTATTATGGGCCTGTGACGTCATTTTGTGTAGGCCTGAGTGTATGCATGACTTGGTGGCCAATCTTACTCTCACTTTGACAAGCGACGAGACCAGAGCAGTTGGCTATCAACTATGCTAGGTCACCAGTCCTCCACCAACACAGTTAATTAACTAACATTCGTATACAGAACACAAGACTGAGAACAGAAGCAACTGACCTGAACGGGTTCACTTTGTTGGTTTTATCTCCGAAGTGTTTAGAAAGCATCAAGTCAAATGGTTTTGCCATGCAAGTAGGTTACCAACTAACAGTATACCACAACAAGCAATGATGTACAGACCAGAGGGAAGCAGAGGAAGAGGCCGACCACGTAAACGATGGACGCAGGGAATAACAGAGTCCATGGGAATATTGATACATGAAGCCCATAAGCGGGCACTCTCCTGCTGTTTATACTTCACCTCGACACCGAAAAGTACAATAGGAACAAGATGAGATGAGATGAGATGATGAGTGTTTAATCATATCATAGAGACCAATGCTGGCGTACTTCCGTATGACAGTGTAGCCTTTGTGTGTGACTCTGGCATTGAATGGATGCCAGTATAATAAACATAGACAACAACGACTGTCCATGACTGTCCGTAAACACAGAATCTATGTACATAACAACTAATACCCTTCATGACTATCTATAAATACAACTACGTACACTATAACCAAGATCCTCCAAGACTATCTGCAACATTTAGTAGATGCGGTTGTTGCACACAGTGAACAACTAGAATTAGAAATAAATTGCCGGGAAGGTTAACCCGGTCAACAAATGCCCGCAGAAGTCGGATGTGTCGGCCTAACGGTGCAAGAACGCAGCTCTGCTATAAACAGGCACAACGCAATCACGTCCGAAAAAAACTCCGGATGAACGCAGAAGAAGAAGAAGAAAGAAATTGTAAGAAGACATAGATTATGGTCGTCACTAAGAAGATGGAAATACTACAATGTAATAAATAAGTAACTGGGAATATTCTTAAACAAGTGAATCGATACAATTATCTCGGAACACTCATAACATCTGATAGGGGATGCCTTGAAGAGATTATAACAAGTATAACCATGGCAAATATTGGCTTTTGCAAGATGAAAAACATACTGACCAATAAAATGATGTCATTTGCAACGCGAAAAAAAAAAGTTTTGAGGTGCTGCATAGAACCTGTACTATTGTATATATGTGGAGAATGGACAATGAGCAGACATGCTGAAAAACATCTGATGGCTGTCAAAATGTGGTTTCTTTGGAAAATGCAAATAATACAGATAAACCAATGACCTGCAAGAAACAAATGAAAACCGTAAACTGATTAGAGAAATTAGTCGTAGACAGCCAAGATTTTTGGCCAACTTATAGGAAGAAATAAATTGGAGAACTTTGTGACGACTGATAAGATCGAGGGAAAGAGAACAAGGGGAAGGCAGAGAAGTAAATACCTGGATGGCTTGACCACATGGTATGGTCGAGATACGAACGCTGAGCTGATCCACGACTCTTGTGATCGTGTGAGATGGCGAAACATGACCGCCCACGTTTATCGGCATGGCACATGATAAATAAATTATAGTGACCAAATCAACCAGTGAGTTTTGATTTGTCCATAAAAACAGGGGTAGCGCCATGCATCCAATACGCCTCAAGGAGTATACAGGAGTCCTTGACATTACTTTAAAGATACGAGAATGATATACAGTGTTATTCCATAATATTCCTCCGAAGTCGGAGAGTGTCTGCCTATACGGCGAGGAACCACTAGTCTGCACACCAATAAGCCAGACATGGGACAACGGATACTCACGCAAACCTCAGTCCGGTATGACATCACACTGATGTTGGACAACAGGATGCCTTCATCCGACATACAGGACTTCGCGTTGGAGCTCAAGCCAACGAACACAAGCAAGCAAGCAAGCATTCCATAATAAACTTCAGGGAATACCCATTACACACACATAACTACGCACACACAATGTCACACATAATACACATACGTCATATCAACAAGCAGAGTAGAGCAGAGATGGCACCATGGTTGGTGTCACCCAAGGGAGTAGTTTCCATGATCATTGCAGGCACCGAAGTGGTGACTTCTATAAGCAGTGGTCACAAACACACACGCGCACGCACGCACACAAAGTGTGTGACACCACTGATTATAGAAATCACCTCTTGAGTTACACCAGTGATTATGGAAATTACCTCCTGGGTGGCACCAACAATGCCTCTGATCTAGGCGCTCTAGGTAAAATGAAATAGCTAATACGTAACCACACCCTAGAACTCTGCTTGTTGATATGACGTGCTTGTATTGTGTGACATGTTGTCTGGGTAGTTATGTGTGCGTAGTGGGTATTCCCTCAAGTTTATTATAGAATAACAGGGTTTATCCTTCTTGTATTTTAAAATACCAGTCTCTTCTGACGAAGGGGTTAACGAATTTCTCCGTAATCCTGTATATCAACGTGAGGAACACAGCTGAGCGAGATTCATCAACGGATCGTGTCGCCTTGGTTACTTACGGGGTATGTGAGCCGGTCGCTCAGAAAGCAATGACAAACTACTGAGCGAAAACTTGCCAAGAACATCAACAACAGCTGAAAAATGCTGGTGTTGACTGCAACGTGCTGTAAGGAGATGCAACTTTTTTTTTCCGCGTTTCCATCCTGTTTCAGGATATTGCGATCAACATCAGCATCTTTCAGCTGTATGTTGACTCCTAGGCTAGATTACGCTCATCAGCACGCCACGACTTTCTGAGCGACCGGCTCCATACTCTCATAAGTCACAGGAGCGACTCGAACCACTTCTAATTCTCGTGTGCTCACGTCAACCACGAGAGTATTCGGGGTTACGGAGAAAGCTGCTAACTCCTCGACCAGGGAGACCAGCAGATGCAACTTATATTTTTTATTATTTAAAAAAAAAATAATAATCATCATCATCAAGTGCCCTGCCGGCTGGCGTAGGTGTTCATGGCTCTCCACAGATCTCAGTCATTGGTGTTCTGGATCAACTGCTGATGATATTCCTCCATGCCACCGTCTCAATCCGTCCAGCATCATTTCTCTTGGTCTGCCTCTGCCTCTCTTCCCCTCGATCTTTCCAGTTGTCACGATGTTTTCCAATGTCCCTCTTACTCATCACATGACCACAGAAAGCTGTTTGTCTCTTTCTTATTGTTGTATATAGTGTTCTAGTTTCATAAGCCTCTTTCAGGCAATTGTTGTTAGTTGCTCTGGCAGTCCTAAGGAATTCGCAACATTCGTCTTAAAACCACATCTCTGTTGCTTCTAAGTTCTTCCTAATTTGTTCATTTACATTCCAAGATTCGCTGCCATACAGCAAAACTAGTTCTATATAGCATTTTAGCACTCTCTTTCTTACATTAATTGATAGCGACTTATTGCATAAGATACTCTTCATTTTCTGAAATGCGGCTTTTGCTTGCCCTATTCTGCTCCTAATCTCTGTTGTACATCTTCCATCTGATGTTATAAATGCCCCTAGGTATCTAAAATGATCCACTTGGTTGAGAATTTCCCCTTCTATTTGTATGTCACATTTTGGTGTCCCCATTTTCTTTGATATCACCAATGTTACTGTTTATATTCAAGGAGAGTCCTTTCTGTGCACTCTCTGTTACTACAATGTCCAACAATTGTTTTAGGTCTGTTGCATTATCTGCCACCAATACTGTGTCATCTGCATAGCGTATATTGTTTATATTATATCCTCCGATTAGTATTCCTGGCTACTCTTTGATCTCTCTCATTATTACTTCGCTATATAGGGAGAAGAGATCGGGTGACAAAGACACACCCCTGTCGTACTCCTAGCTTTATCTGTAACTCCCCACTTTATCGTAACTACTCTCTTTATTTCTCATTTTAATTACTGCTACTTGGTTCCAGTATACATTCTTTATTATTCTTAGATCTTTCCCATCAATGTTGATATCTTCCAACATTTTAATCAGCTCATCATGTTTTACTTTATCAAATGCCTTAGTATAATCTATGAAGCATAAATATATGTCTCTCAGTTTCTCTATTGACCTTTCTATTAGTGTTCGTAATATATATATTGCATTGTTTGTACCCTTTCCTTCCATAAAACCATGCTGTTCTTCACTAATTTCCATTTTTATTTTCTTTCTTGTTCTTCTCATTATATTTCTGAGTAGAAGCTTAGTGGCATAGTTTATGAGGTTAATTGTAAGAAAATTGTCGCATTAAATTTTCCCTGGTCTCTTTGGTACTGTTATAAATACAGATTTCAGCAATATAGCTCGCTAAATATCCACTGTTGTAAATATCATTCAGCATTTTGGTTAATATATCTACCCCAAATTCTCCCAATACTTATAATTCTTCTACTGTGATTTCATCTGCCTCAGCTGTTTTTCCTCTTTTTCTTTTTAAAATAAGGCCAGGGATAATTCTCGAAGTCGGTGGTGGTATATACACATATACAATGTAATATCGACTAGATTGTGATATGTAGCTAAGCAAGTATAAATCACACTATTGTATGCATGTAAGATGGGCTATTTTAAATGTTATCCTCGGACAACCTACACGGACTTTTCTATAACACACACACAGAACATCCATGAGGACACTAATCACACATTTTACTGACAGCTAAATGTTAGTTGCATATCCTTTACAGGACATTGCAGTCAACACCAGCACTTTTTGCTGTTGTGATCGCTTAGCAAGTTTATGTTCAGTAGTTTGCCATAGCTTTCTGAACGATCGGCAACCATATCATTTCGTAAAAAACCAACGCAACGCGGTCTGCTGCCAAATCACGCGAAGCTGTGTTTCGAAGGCGGGTATTCGGGATCACGAATTGCGTTCGTAACTCAATCGCCACTGAGCTGTCTTACTGACAGTAACTTTGGATTCGAGACCCCGTACCCATCTAGTGAGGCCTTTGACACCATACCCATCTAGTGACGCCTTTGACACCATGCCCACCTAGTGACGCCTCTGACCCCACACCCACCTAGTGACGCCTCTGACCCCATACCCATCTAGTGACGCCTCTGACCCCACACCCATCTAGTGACGCCTCTGACCCCACACCCATCTAGTTACGCCTCTGACCCCACACCCATCTAGTGACGCCTCTGACCCTACCTGTGATTATCAGTGTAATATCACTTCATGGTATGTCGCCTGTTGAATCTGAATTCTGTGTTGGCGTATGCCGTATATAACATAATGAGGCCGTGGTTGAATAATTCTGAATACCATCACGTTAGCCTTGAAGTTTACAGTTGACATGGGCCTATGACGGTTCCCGCAAGCCGTAAACAGCGCCCACACTGTTTAAAGGGTCTATTTATATAGCATATCTAACAGTGAACACGCGCACCCCGGTTACGCGGTGGCTAGCATGCTTATCTACTGGCCCGATAGTCACGTGTTCAAATCCCCTTCAAAGCGCAAGGGGGGGGGGTGGAGGGGGGTTTATTTGCCCATTTACCCGGACTACTTGAGAAGTCTACGTAGTCGAACAGATATGAGCGCTCGCTCTTAAACTTCCGGTACCCTGATAGCGGGGTAAGACGTTCAGTCCCTACAACGACAGTTGGACTTAACAGTTGACTTTTTGTTCAGAAGGCAGTGGCAATCTACCAAACCGTTGTCTAGACATTCAACCAGGGGTTGATGGTAACATCCTGCAACGGACAAGGAACATGAAATACTGGAGACTCCCAGAACCACCGAGTCGAACACATGTACCTGGACAGTCTATGGACAGCCGACGATATATAGGCCACATCGTCTATCCAATTCAGATCTGTCTGTCTGTCTGTCTGTCTGTCTGTCTGTCTGTCTGTCTGTCTGTCTGTCTGTCTGCATATATATATATATATATATATATATATATATATATATATATATATATATATATATATATATATATATTATACGTGACACATAAAAACATCTCTCTATCTATAGAACACGAACACAACTGAAGCGTTGCCGTTTCTAGATATTCTAATGAGACGTAGAGCAGACGGCACAATTCAAAGATCTGTGTACTGCAAAGACACATGGTCTGGGCAATACTTAAATTTTCAGAGCTTCACACCTGTCCAGTACAAACGGGGCTTAGTACGGACCCTGTTTGACAGTGCTAGGAAGATATGCACCCAGGACACACTGACAGAGGAATTTGAAACTCTGAAGAATGTCTTAAACCTGAATGGGTACACCACATGATTTATAAAGCGCCACTGCCAACAGCCCAAACCAAAACATTCTGTTCTGCAACTCCAGTTATCAGGTACAGAACCATACCGATCCCCACCCCAGCAGTAAAAGAACCTGTAGCTTTGTACGCCAAATCAAATTGTATTTACCAATTTACATGCAGGTGCGAGGCCATCTGCATAGGCAGGACAGAGCGACAGTTACATAATAGGGTTTTGGAACACATTCCGAACTGGGTCGACAAGATACTACACACAGACGATGGTAGCCTAGATAGGCCGACACACCGGAACAGTCCCGCTTCATCGGTCGCGAGACATGTGCTCGAGAGTGGTAATGTGGTTGAGAGAGACAGTGCCTTCCGTGTGTTGTTCAACACACAAAGTAGTCGCTTGTTAAAGTTTGCAGAAGCTATATTGATCAACCTACGTAAACCGGCCTTGTGCAAGCAGAAAGATATGTTAGTCAGTTTAAAATTACCGTGGTAGACAATCGACATAACTGTGCGAACATGTATATATTTCAGCTTGAAGGAGTTATCTAGTTATTTTACTTTATATTGTGTGAATTCTGCAGTATGTACCTGACGAGTTGCAGCGAAATATGCCAGGCAATAAATCGTGCAATCTATTGTTTGTGTCTTTGTTATTCAAATTCAAAACAGGAAAACATTGTTTTGAATATACTATATATATATATATATATATATATATATATATATATATATATATATATATATATATATATATATATATATATATATATATATATATATCCATCCATCCATCATGTGCCATGCCAATAAGTGTGAGCGGTCATGTATTGCCATCTCACTCGATCACTAGAGTCGTGAATCAGCTCCGTGTTTCTGTCTCGACCATGCCACGTGGCCAAGCCATCCAGGTATTTACTTCTCGGTTTTCCCCTTGGTCTCTTCCCTTCGATCTTGCCAGTTGTCACCAAGTTCTCCAATTCTTTTCTTCTCATAACATGTCCAAAACATTTTGACTGCCTACGTCCAATGTCTCTAATGAGTTTACGATCTTTATTTGTTTCTTGAAGGACTTGCTCATTGGTTTTTCTGCCTGTCCATAGTATTCTTTGCATTTTCCTCGGAAACCATTCAACAATTTCCACAGACATCAGATGTTTTTCAGCTTTTCTGCTCATTGTCCATGCTTCACATCCATACAAAAGTACAGGTTCTCTGTAGCACCTCAACACCCTTTTTCTCGTTTCAATTGATATCTTTTTCAAAACAATGTTTTCCCGTAGTGAATTTGAATAACGAAGATACACATTTCAATTGATATCTTTTTTTTTTTCAAAACAATGTTTTCCCGTTGTGAATTTGAATAACCAAGATACAAACAATAGATTGCACGATTTATTGCCTGACATTTTTCGCTGCATCTGTCAGGTACATACTGCAGAATTCACACCACATAAAGTAAAATAACTAGATAAATCCTTCAAGCTGAAATATACACATGTTCGCATAGCGATATCAATTGTCTACCACGGTAATTTTAAAGTGACTAACATGTCTTTATGTTTGCACAAAACTGGCGTGTGTAGATTAATCATTATTGCTACTGCAAACTTTAACATGCGAGTATTTTGTGTGTTAACACGCGAAAAGCCCTGTCTCTATCCATCACATGGCCATTTTCCAGCATTTGTCTAGCAATTGATGAAGCGGGAAGCTTCCGGTGTGTCAGCCCCCCTAGACTCTCATCACCTGTGTATAGTATTTTGTCGATCCATTGATGTAAGTGTTCAGCAGCTCTTTTGTTCAGCTGCCGCTCTGTTCTGCCGATGTAGGTAGACTGGCACCTACATGTAAATTGGTAAAT